>CM019149.1:56040683-56312444 GCA_009733165.1 Naja naja | reverse complement strand
AAATATGTATCAGCCAAAAATAATTACAATATTGATTCACCTGCCTACAATAGTTAATAACAAAGATTGTCCCAAATTGTTTTTTAAAGAACTCAGTATTGAATGCTGAATGCTGTTAAATTATTTGGAGAATATATTGAAGTAAAAGGGTTTCTACACTTTATTTTTTAAGAAGCTTTTGTAAATTACTTTTAAAAGAGTGGGCTTGGATTTGGTGATCAATGGGAATCAGCTGACTGATATAATTATAGCTAATGAAATTTAGTTATACTAACATGTGCTGCTATATTTTATAATGGAGAAACTGCTGGGTAAATTCCTTAAATTTCAGCTCAGGAATGTCTTGGTTTATGAACCCATCATAAGCTCTGTTTGCTTAGGCGGCATGTTTGTAATACATTCAGCTGAGAAATACACTGCTGTGTATATTTCAGGACATAACAGATCTCAGTAAATCTGCAAGGATTGTGCTGCAACTATCTTTGAAATAGTATAGCTGCTGGGAATTCAGAATTCCTAATTTTGGTATATTGAACATCTTTCTGTTATATGTTGCCACAGAGACAGACACTTCAAAATAGTACTGCCAGACAAAAGTAGGCAGTTCAGAGAAGTGGATAAACTTGTATAGGAATCTTAAAATATTACTGCTTTCTAGCAATGTGAAAGACATCATCACTAGTTATGGGTATGCTTATTTGAAATGTATGTGCTTATTATCTATCTGTTCCCTGCATCTTCTGCTATTGCAGTATATGTGTAGAACAAATGTAAGAGTCAATTGCTGAATTGCAGGTCAAACATTTTTGCTTTTATCAGTGGGAAAAAACCACTTCTGAAGTTACCTATAATTTTTATTATTCAGAACCGATATGATAACTTGAAAACACATGACACATTTTCTATACCTAAATTTGAAAAATCTCAGTTTATGTCATCGCTAAAGATATACTTCTAAAAGCAATTCTGAGGTTACTTTTAAAATGAAATCGATGAGAAAAGGAATTTGAGTAAGGAACAGGTTAGGAGCCCTGATGGCGTAGTGGTTAGAATGCAGTATTGTAGGCAAACTCTGCCTACAGCCTAGAGTTCGATCCTGATGGGGCTCAAGGTTGACTCAGCCTTCCATACTTTCAAGGTTGGTAAAATGAGGACCCAGATTATTGGGGGCAATATGCTAACTCTGTAAACTGCCCAGAAAGTGCTGTAAAGCATTATGGAGAGGTATACAAGTCTAAGAACTATTGCTATTGCTAGTAATCTTCCCTCTGTATCTTTTACTTCCACCATCACCAATAATGCAATAACACACATACATACACAGAAACATATCACAACTAATTAATAGTAATAACAATTAAGCTGTTTTGACACACATTTGACTGCTTTGTCATTTCAAAATGTGGTAGATGATCTACACTTTATTCCACCATTAATGCACTTTTTTACTTCAACCTCCTTGTCATTTATCTTAGTGGAAATTTTGAGTAGAATTTCAAATGAAACCAATTTTTGTTTAAAGTTCTGTACGAATAACACTGCCTTCCTCCCTAAAACTGATGTAATCTCAGTAGCCTAGTTCTCTGAGACACAGGGATGGGGATGGACACTGTTAGTTTTGGTAACCTAGTAATAAGCAGAATTACTTACAGAGATGATTGCAAGAAATAATATAGACATTGGAGTTCAAAAATTTGAAAGCCACAAATTGCATGACTCTTGTAATTTCAAACACATAAAGCTGTCATGCTGTTGGATCATCTGGTATTAGATTAAGTGACATCTCTTGCAGTACGTAATTTCTCAAGGTTGAGGACAGAATAGGTTCCTAACATTGTTATTTTAGATCTTTTGTCTCAAAGTATGTCAGAAATGGAACTCAGAGTCTTCTGACATTCAAGTTTGAAGTACTCATTGACCTGTGCTCTGTCTTCCAAAAATACACATACTAATAATGCAATAAAATTTTATTATTTTATCACATGTCTTTATGACGTGGTTATATTGTTTTCCCGATGCTCCATTTGAAATACAATAATTAGTGAAAAATAAACCCAAGTGATATAAAGCAAGAAGCAAATATGGAGTTGACATGATAGAAATATATACACGTCAATAGATTTTCAAATCCCATTTTAGTGAAAAACTGATTGAAACATGCTGATTCCCATTCAGCCTCACTTTCCAAGTTATACCAGCATGAATGATTAAATAAATCTGTTAACAGATAAGTAAAACACATATATTTCATAGATTTTTATTCTTTCCTCCATTAGAATTTGATCCAGTTAGTGGAAATGTTTATAGACCTTCTAAAAGCCACTATCTGTTTCTGTTTTAGGAGTTTATATTTTAGCTCATTGAAAAGTCTTTAGTCTTTGAATAATGTAATATTTTATCCCAAGGGAATCTGTTGTAAAATTACAACTGTTGGTTTTCAGGGTTGGAGGTGAAAAAAAGTTTACTATTTGAAGGGTATTCAGTTGGGAAAAATGTGTGTGTTTTCTTTTACAGTAACAGTAAATTGCTATTGGGAAGATACTTAATTATCTGATTTGATCCTTCCTTCCTTCCTTCCTTCCTTCCTTCCTTCCTTCCTTCCTTCCTTCCTTCCTTCCTCAGGCAGAAAGATTTGGTGATTCCTTTGTATTTGAAGGCATGCTGAGTAAAGAAGTAAAGAATGGAATTCATCAAGCTGTAAGTTGTATATATTAATATGTTTTGTACCTATTACAATGATTCAGAGTTGGAAACAAACTATTATAACCACACTAATATATTTGGTTTTGAAAACCATTACTACGCTGTGTGTGAGACTTGCAATAGTAAGCTTTTGACTAATTTTGAGGACAATGTTAGTATTGCGAAATTGTGTGTTCTAACAGGAGATACTAATGTAAAACCTCAGAAGTAAACAGAGTGACTTTTGTCCTTTTTGGCATGTTGTGATGGCCCATGTCATCTCCAATCGCTACAAAGCTGTACTCTTCCTTACAAACAGTAAGTGTGGTCATCTTTGTTTGACAGTCTTACAGACTGAATGTTCAGAAGTCATAGGTATGTGTACCCACAGTACCAGTGCTGGTACATCCAAACATGTGCAATTAGAACAAGGTCTGCTTTGACAACAGAGTCTGTTCTGTATATTCATTTTGATTCCTCTTTTTCTCCTTACCCAGCCTTAAACCTGCTATGTTTAATTGTAACAATTGCTTCCCAAAATATGGTTCTAATCAGCTGAAATCTCATCCGTCATCTTCAGGCTGGTATCTTCAGCTTCGTTCTTCTGGAAGAAGACTTCTCCCAGGAGAACGAAGCTGAAGACACCAGCCTGAAGGTGACGGATGAGATTTCGTCGAAACGTTGCCAAGGTATTCTCAATCTTACACGGGACAAGACCCGAATACACCTAGACCTACATATATATATATATATATATATAATCTACGAAAACAAATATATATATATATATATGCAAACAGAATCTGGATTTTATTTTATTTCATTTAATTTTTTTGATTGTGTAAAATTTTTGTTCAGGAGAGAAAAGAGAGAGAGAGAAAGAGAGAGCAAGAACATGCTTGCCTCCTGTTGTTAAAACAATTGTTTTCATAGTGTATTAAATACTTCTTTATGTAGTCTTACCCTCTTACATAAATGTTAATTTTTAAAAGGTAGGAATGATTGCATTTTTGTTTTATTCTGATAATAGGTACCATATATGCTCTCTCTCTCTCTCTCTCTCTCTCTGTGTGTGTGTGTGTGTGTGTGTGTATGAATATATATCTATCTCTATCTATCTATCTATCTATCTATCTATATCTATCTATCTATCTGCAGGTCTTGGCGTGTTTGGGTCTTTCCCTGTGTAAGATTGAGAGTATCTTGGTAACATTTTGACGAGGTCCCACTCTCCCATCTTCAGGCTGGTGCTTTCGGCTTCGTGCTTGCGCGAGCAAACTGTGATCAGAACTGCCGTCTCTTTATAAATACTGGTGGGGAGGTGTGGTGTGCTGGCTCTGTTGTAAGCGGGTTGGATGGCTGTGTTGTTACTTCTTGATTGGTTGATGCAGTTGATGTTTGCAGATTGGTTGGCTTTTTCGTAAGACCCTGTTTGGCTGAGGTACTGGCTATGTGTCTCTCAGCCTTTTGTGTTGTAACAACCTGGGTAATGGGCTGTGTGATGACCTTCTGAGTTCTATTGTTGTGATATCCTGGGTCTTGTGCTGTAATCTCCTGGGTAGTTGGCTGTGTTGTAACATCCTGAGGTTTTGTGGTGTAACCTCCTGAGTTCCATGATGTGATATCCTGAGCGGATGGCTGTTATGTAACATTCGGCTTTGGTTTGGCTCGAGTTTGAGGTCTGGCTATGTGTTCATGGCGTGTGTCAGTTTGCTTAGTTTTGGGTCGGAGGGTGTAGCAGCTGGTGATGCAGCCATGGTCTGGTTTCTAGATGGTGGTTGTCTTTCGTCTATGGGATGGGTTTGTGTTTGAGTCTGGTGAGGGAGATTGGTGGTGGCATCATGTGTTATTTTGGGTCGGTGTTGGTTTTGTGGCTGGAACTTGTTTGTTGATTAGGGCTAGTTTCCAGATGTCTGGTAGGTGGGAGGTATCGTCTCGTTTATTCATGTTATGGGGGTGTTTCTCTATTTCAATGGCTTCCCTAATTATTCTCTTGTTGAAGTGTTTAGTATTGGAGATTAATTTGGTTCCCTCAAAATCAATTTCATGTCCTGTGGCTTTAAGGTGCTGGAAAAGGGAGGAAATATTTTCTTCTTTTCTGACTGCGTTCTTGTGTTCTGCGATGCGTGCATTTATTCTCCTATTGGTTTGTCTAATGTATGTGGCTGGGCAATTTTTGCATGGTATTTCATAAACTCCTTGGTTTTCTAGCTGGATCTTGTCCTTGGCGTTTCTTAAGATGTTGGCTATTTTTTGGTCAGTGCTGAAGGCTGCCTGATGTTGTGTTTGTGGAGAATTTTGCTGATTTTATCTGTGGTGCCTTTGATGTAGGGGAGGGAGGAGGCTGACACCATTATCCTGTTCTGTGTCTTGGTTTTGGGGGTGACTCCCTTAGATTAGGTTGGTAATTGTGTTTCTTTGGAATCCATTGGAAATTAATACATTAGTGAGGGTGTGTAATTCTGTTCTCAGGTGGTCTTTGTCAGCTAGGCATTTGGTTCTGGAGATGAGGGCTTGGCTCTGAGTTGATCTGTGCAGGGTGGTAACCGTTCTTCATATGTTTTAGTCTCCAGTCCCCTAATCATCCTGGTTGCTCTTCTCTGTATTTTTCTAGAGTCTCAACATCTTTTTGTAATGTGGTGAACAAAACTGGATGCAGTTCTCTAGGTGTGAGTCTTACTAAGGCTTTATAGAATGGTATTAGTACCTCCCTTGATCTTGATTGTATCCCTCTGTTAATACAATTTAGGATTGCATTAGCTTTTTTGGCTGCTGCACACTGCTGGCTCATATTTAGCTGGTTGTCCATTAAGACTCCAAGATCCCTCTCACAGTTACTGCTATTGAGCCTGGTTTCACCCAGTCTATATGGGTACTTTTGGTTTTTCTTGCCTAAGTGTAGGACTTTACTTTTTCTACATTGAATTTCATTTTGTTAGATGCCCAGTGTTCTAGTCTGTCAAGATTCATCTGGATCTTGAGCCTGTCTTCTTGGGTGTTAGCTATTCCTGCCAGCTTAGTATCATTTGCAAATGTGGTAAGTTCCCCTTCTATTCCCTCATCTAAGTCGAAGATATTGAAGAGTACTGGGCCTAAGACCGAACCTTGTGGCACCCCACTGCTTACTTCCCTCCATGTAGACTTAGACCCATTAAGGACTACTCGTTGAGTATGGTTTGTCAGCCAGTTGTGAGTCCATTCCACTTTTTTCTAGCTTACTAAGAAATAGGTTGTGGTCTACTGTGTCAAATGCCTTGCTGAAATCTAAATACATTATGTCCACAGTATTTTGCTGGTCTACTAATTTAGTCACTATGTTGAAGAATGAAACAAGATTGGTTTGGCATGATCTGTTCTTAAACCCATGCTGACTGCTAGTTATTACTTTACTTGTTTCTAGATGTTGGCAGATCTGTTTGTTATTATCTTTTCCAGTAACTTCCCGGTATTGATGTTAGGCTGATTGGTCTATAGTTTCCTGGGTCTGTTTTTCCCCTTTTTTGAAGATGGGAACCACATCAGCTCTTTTCCAGTCCTCTGGTAGTTCTCCAGTGCTCCAGGATTTTTGAAAGATATGGTGCAGTGGTTCTGAGATGGCCTCTGCCAGCTCCTTTAAAACTCTGGGATGTAATCCATCAGGCCCCGGTGATTTGTGTTCATCAAGATCAGACAGGTGTTCTCATACTAATTTTTTTTTGCTTATTTTAACTTTTATTTCTGGTCTGTCTTTTACAGTTATGTTTTTGGTGGGTTGAGCTATAGTTTCTTTTTGCGTGAAGAATGAGTTAAGCAGTTCTGCTTTCTCTCTGTTGCCTATTACTTCCTTGCCGTCTTCCTTCTTTAGTGGACCGACTGTTTCCTTGATTTTTTTCTTGTTATTTATATGTTGGAAGAAACTTTTTTTATTATCTTTGACTTTTGTTGCAAGTCTTTGTTCGTTCTGAGCCTTTGCTATCCTGACTTTGTCTTTGCAGATTCTGGCTATCTGCTGATATTCTGCCTTAGTTGTATGTCCTTCTTTCCATTTTTGTACTTGTCCTTTTTTCTTTCAATTTGCCAGAGATCTTTGTGCAGCCATGCTGGTTTCATCTTGTTTTTCTTTCTCAGTGGTATTGTGCTGGTCTGGGCTTCTATGATCGTACTTTTCAGAGTTTCCCAAGATTCTTGAGTTGTTTTCCCCTTTAGGATTTTCATCCATGGAATATTTCCCAAGTTCTCTCTGAGTTTATTAAAATCAGCTCTTTTAAAATCCAAGACTCTGGTGTCATTACGTTCTATTGCTTGTGTTTGTGTTATGTTGAATTCTAGTATGACATGCTCACTCTCACCCAAGGTTCCTGCAGTTTCAACTCCCTCTATCGCTTCTTCACTGTTTGTAAGAATTAAGTCCAGTATGGCTGTCCCTCTAGCTTCACCCTCTACCTTTTGAACAATAAAGTTGTCAGCAAGGTTGGTTAGGAACTTATTTGATTTCTCACTTGGTGCAGAATTAGTTTTCCAATTGATATCAGGATAATTGAAGTCTCCCATTACTACTGTTGTGTGTTTCCTGCATATGTTTGTTAGTTGGTGGGCAAAAAGGACATCTATTTTTCTGCTTGATTGGGTGGCCTATAATATACACCTATGGCCAGGTCATTCTTTTTTTCTTTTATATTGTCCCATATGCATTCTAGGAGGTTTTCATCTTTGGTTTCATGCATTTCTGTAGCAATATAGTGGTCCTTTACATACAGTGCAACTCCACCTCCTCTTTTATGGGGTCTGTTTTTTTTAATAGTTTGTATCCTTCTATCAGTATGTTCCAATCATGGGTTTCATGCCACCAAGTTTCTGTTATTCCAACTATATCATATCTACCTTCATGTATTCATAGTTTGAGTTCACCCTGTTTGTTCCCCAGACTTTGTGCATTTGTATATAGGCACTTGAGATCTAATCACATCCTGCAGCCTGTATGCTTTGTTGAAGAAATATAGTTTTTGAATAAAGTGAGAAGGAAGAAAACTTGAAAACATTCTTGAGCTGCAGTTTAGCCATTGAT
Source organism: Naja naja (assembly GCA_009733165.1). NCBI lineage: Eukaryota > Metazoa > Chordata > Lepidosauria > Squamata > Elapidae > Naja > Naja naja. The sequence continues at coordinate 56,304,718 of CM019149.1, read as the reverse complement.
GAGGTATTTGGCTATGACATGGTATATGTGACAAAAAATATTTCCATCTGTGTTATGTGAAGTTATACAACTTGTCCATGTAGGACAATACATATTGGGTTATTTTAAATTCAGCTCTGTGATTGCAGAAAATGGTAATTTACTTTGGAACTGATGGATTCTTTTCACATCTGTATTGAATTCTTCCTGTTTGAATTTCCAGGAATCTCCGTGCTCAGAAACCTGAAAAACAGTGTTAAGTTTCTTTCTAGTTGTACTCTTAAACTAAACGTAAAAGTAGTCAAACAGTGCTAAAGAAAATCCCAATCTAGGTATAGATTTGTGCAAATAAACTTGAATAATTAATGATAATTATTAACTAACGATTAATAACTTGCATAAGTTAAATAACACAGGGCGGGATGAGTAATGTATAGACTGCTTTTAGTCTTCCATCACCCCATTTCAGCCACCCAGCAAGACTGACGTTAGCCCTTTGAGACTAACCAGATCAGGAAATAAATTACACAAGAAGATTAGAACTATACTTTCCCGAGAAAAACTATTGCAGCAGAATCTTGCAACCTGACTGTGTTTCTCCCCCTCCCCTCTTAAGGCCATTTATTTAGACAATCACACATGCTGTCCTGCTTAGTAACAATCACATTTGTCTTACTATTTTTAGGGATGCGTATTTCACATTTATTCTCACTATCCAAACCCACAGGGTCACGATGTTAGTCCCAGCCTGTGGTTTGTGGGAGCTGGAACAGGAGTGATGCACAATCCTGTCAGCAAAGGGAACTGATAAGAGAACAAACATTCGAACACATGTTCTTTTAGGATGTGGAAATACAAATTGTATTTCCAAAAATTTATCCAAGGCAGAAACAACGTTGATTAGTTAATAGTGAAATTAAATACAGTTCTGTACTGTCATTTAATAGTCAACTTATATGGACAAGCAGACGAATCCTGTTCACCAGGCTGATCAGGCAATCAAATCAGACCTGGAGACAGAATAAAGTACTTGGTCACAGAAGGGAGTATGATGGACACAGGAAAGACAGATGGGAGATAAAACACTTGCTGTTTCTCCAGATGGAACTGATGCAACCTTAGCCCCTTCAGAGTTCTGGTTTTTATGCAGTCTGAATTGGCGGGCAGATTTCTGCTTTTGGCTCACAGCCAGTGATCCTAAATGAAATTGTCTTGGCAACCTTGGCTCTCTGCCCAGAAATTCTGTGATTAACTCTTCTCTGAATAAGTCTTTCCAGCATCACTGATGAAACCCTCTCCATCTTCATGCCTATACAATGGTCATTTTCAAACTAAATTTTATTGCACATGGAGGGACCAGTCTAAGACGCTTCCTAACATTTCCCCAGTTTTCTGGGCGCAGAAGGATATTTTTGCACATCCCTACATCGTTTCTGCAGGGTAATCTTCATGGCTGCTTGCTTATATGTAAGTTAATGCCAGCACTTTAAATTGTACCCTGAAAGAAATCATCAAATGCAGAACCCAAAGAACAGATTTATATGTTTGTTTGTTTGTTTTTAATTACATTTATATGCCTCCCTTCTCCGAAGACTCAGGGCAGCTTACAATTTTTGGGATACAACCCAGTGTGCTCAGCAATAGCCTTCATTCCATTGTATATGCCTGCTTATTACTAAGCGGCATTTTTACAAGGCATTTTAGCGGCATTTTTACAAGGTCAGCTAATTGCCCCCAACAATCTTGGTTCCTCAATTTACCTACCCCGAGAGGATGGAAGGCTGAGTCAACCTTGAGCCTGGTGGGATTCGAGCCTACAGTAATTGTAGGCAGCTGGAACTTAAATGCAGGCATTTAACAGCCTGAGCCACCAATGCCCTTGTTTAAGATGTTTAAGATGAGACCTGTTTTTTATATGTTTAAGATGGGACCTGTTTTATCAATGGTTGGCTAATAGAAACAGAAGTTGAAAACATACAAATGTAAGAAAAGAACTAATGTTATAAGGGAGATTTGTTAAAATGTTTAAGCAATTATTATAATGGTTGTTGTTGAATTAATATCAATGTAATGACTATTGCTATAAATATTTTGATCATTATTTTCTAAAATAACATGTATCCAGGCAACACACTGTTCAACTGAAATTGAAATTTTTATAGGTTATCAAATAAAAAAAACCTTTAAAAAAAAGAACTGATTTATATACTGCCAGAACTAAAATCAGTGAGCCACTGCATTCTGAATCAATTGCAATCCCTGCATAGTTTCTAAGGGGAGCCCCATGTAAAATGCACCGCAGTAGTCCATCTGGGTGATAATGGAGGCTTGAATTACAGTAACGAGGTTCTTTTGCACCAGGTACATTTGCAATTGGTGCAGCATGAAGGGCCCTCTAGCCACAGCCTCCAGGTAACAACTGTGAGTCTGGAAGAAAACCCAGGTTGCAGACCTGTTCCTTCATGAATAATGCTTGCCTATCCAGATACTGTATGAAGGAGAAAAACAAGTCCACCTTAGGTTGTTCTCTCTCTTCTAGGAGAAATCTGTGCCTTTGTCACAAAGATTTGCTTTGCATTCTGCTACTGCATCCCTTCAAAGAAATTATTATGCTTGTCTTGAAAAAGCAAAAGATCTAAAATGGAATGGGACTTATTGACATGCCTGAAAGCATAAAGACAGGAGTGTTAAACCATACACATAAAACCCTTGCAGTGGACCTTTGGAGACAGAATGACAACCTGCCTCCTGTAGGATGTTATACATAAAAAATAGTCTTTTTTTTTCCTATTGTGTGTGTGTGTGTGTGTTTTGCTGTACTACTGTAAGTCAAATGTCAATGCTCAGAGCAGCTAATCGGGGTATTATGATCCTTGCCTGAACTGGGAATTCCTGTCCCTGATGTTTGTAGGTTGGGACTGGCACCCAGCCCAAATTGTTGAGCTCCGCTGCTTCCTTTGAAAGATTTCCCCTATTTGGTTAGAGTAATTTTTAGAGGACTTTTCTTTTGCCTTGTTTTTCAAAATGTATTATTAGGACATTTTGGCATGCAGAACATCATCTAGTAGGCATAGAATAATGGTACTATTCTGATTATTTTGGCCAGTAGCCTAGCAAGGCAGGGACTTGCTTTTCTTTAATTTAGCATTTTAGCTTAGCCAAATGTGGTTCCTCTTGTAAGTTTGCAGGCTGTAAAATATAAAAGTAAATCTGAAGAGATAACATTTGTTTTGTTTCTTTGTTTTTAAAAGAGCTTTAAAAAGTTAAATCAACATGATATTAGCAGTGGTTTTTAAAATTAAAAGCCGTAGCTATATGTTGTCCTTGACCTGCCCCCTTCAAGCTATATACAGTATAAAAGCCAACAAGCCAGGAGAATGATTTCCTCAGCATAATAACATAACATAACATAACATAGCATAGCATAGCATAGCATAGCATAGCATAGCATAACATAACATAATAGAGGCATGCATAAGTGTACCATCGTGCCTCCTGTCCTATTGTCCCCATTTAATCGTACCTATTTTCTGTATTCTTACTCATGTTTATACTTATACCTATTATTTTGTAAGCAATTGACAAATCAAATAAATTAAATAAATAAATAAGTATGCAAGCATCATAGACATAGCTTTTGACATCATCTAAGAATTTTTTAAGGATAAAACTTGAACAATTGATTTACACGTTAGGAGCTTACTCCAAGCACAAAATGACCAAGCCCAAATAGCATGCAAAATTAATTTTGTTTGAAGATGAATGATTCATCCACGGTAGAACTGTAGAAACTAAGAATACAGGTAATCCCCGGGTTACAAGCATTCCCTTAGTGAACATTTGAAGTTATGCAATCAACACCCCCTACTATTTACAAACTAGTCCCGAAACAACGAATCTTGCACCAGTTCTTCGCCCTTATGAACAACCGCAGAGGCTCTGTAACATTCGTCCTGCCCTTTGACGGCCAAAACAGAGCTTCCCCCCGCCCCCGCCCCTCTGATGCTCTGTTTTGGACTGTACAGGTCTTGCCTGGCACTTCGTTGGCCAAAATGGAGCTCCTTTTAGGCCTGCACAGGCCTTGCCCGGCACTTTGCAAGCCAAAATGGAGGTTCGTTGCAGGTGAGGCCTGAGCAGGCCTAAATGGAGCTCCGTTTTGGCCACCAAAGTGCCAGGCCAGGCCTGCCCACACCAAAATGGAGCTGCAGAGGGACCCGCATGGCTGAGAGCCTGGAGAGGAGACAGTTTGCTAGATCTTCGCATGGTAAGTGACCCGGCGTGTCAGGTTGGGTGGGGAGGAAAGCAATTGTGGGGAGCATGAGGTATTTCAGTGGGTAGGAGAGACTTTGAATGGTCTTAAGTAGGTGGCCTGTTCTATCACTGGGCCCCTCCATAGCCTTCCCCACCCTGAAATATGTCATGTGTATGTAACGAAGCGTGCATTTGATTAGTGAATGTGTGGGCAAAGAGAGGGAATAATCCCATTCAAGGTACATAATTCACTCCCACGAATCCTTGGATTACGAATGGGCAGGATCCATTACATTTGTAACTTGAGGACTACCTGTATTGAGAATTTATGATCTTAGCAAAGTTAGTGTGAGACAACTCTTTTGTTCAAGAATAATGAGTTATAACACCATTATTCTAGACTATATACCATTGCCTTTCTTTTTCGGGATAGTTTTATTGTTTTTAATTGTTTTAACTGTTGTATAGTTTTAGAATTGTAAGCCTCCTAGAGTGGGCAACTATAGAAAATGAATGAATGAAGGATGGATGGATGGATGGATGGATGGATGCATGCATGGATGGATGGATGCATGCATGGATGGATGGATGATTACAAGATTCATGTGTGCATTCAAGATTGCATCTGGATTGGTATCATCAATCCCTGGAGTGTGTCTAAACTGCAGATTTCACTTTCTTAGATAGGTCTGTACTTATTTTCTAATTGTTTGTAATATCTAACCCATGTTTTGGGTGTGTGATTGGGAAGCATGAATTGGCACTTACACAGTGTGAAAAATCAGTCACGCTAGCACTGCCCCTGATGTAGTGTGTTTTGGATCTATTTCAGTAGATATGGTCATTGTTTCTATGCAGTTTGTTAAAAAAATAAATCTGAGTTACATACTGCCCTTTGCTGTTATGATGCACACCACTTGAGGCATTGTATCTATTCCACTACACAAAGAGTAATGTAATGTAATTCATGTCACGGACTACTGTCAAACATCACCCGGAAATGCCTCTGTTGTATGTAGAATCTGAGCTTGTCACTTGTCCAGCCATTCTTTTTTGTCTTGAACTTTGAGTGTTTTGTCCTGTTTGGCATTGTTTGCAGGTGGGATGCTTGTACAGGCAGCAGATGATTTTCACCGGAAATCCAATGCAGTTGCCATGGCGGCAAAATGCTGAACAGAAGTAGGTCATTTCAGTATAATTTTGGACGCGCTTTGGAAAGCCTAGCTGGGGAAAACTGCAGAAAAGTGAACATCTGAGATACTTCATCTTGTAAACACTCACTTTCCTTTCAGCCAGCCCTTTATGACTGTACCTTTCTGATTTGGAATGACAAAAATACATGTCCTTGCAAGCAAGGCACCCGCAATGTAATAAGCAGGATTGAATGGTTGTTGTCTTTAGAATTGGAAAGAAAGAATTGGGACTGAAAATAACAGACTAGTTATACCTTAAATATCAGGGTGTTTTAAGGCACAAAGGTGATAATTAACTTTGTATGTATTGAATCTATCCAGGTTATTGGAAAATCAAGTGCTATTTACCAAGTGACAAAGAATTTATCTTTACTCTGTTCTCTTTCTACCAAGGAACTGCCCTTTTCACCAGTAGCCTAAAAACATTTTTAATACAATTTTTTGATGATAGCTCCTGAAAGTAAACATCTGTAGGTAAAAGTTGCCAAAAATGTGCCCTTCTTCCTAGAAGCACACACATTTTGACCAATAAATAACAAGACATCTACATTGTGTCTCCACTATCTTAGCTATCTAAGTAGAAACCTTGTCTGGAAAAATATCACACTATGATTTTTTTCGCTTCCTTTCAGTGTAGGTGTGATATTCAAATCAAATGACTTTATTGCAGTCATTAACCAGTAGAAAGAATGAAGAAAGAAAAGAGATAATTTTCAAGTATCCAGAACATCCAAATGTAAAAAACAGGAATGATACATACAAAATATGCCAAAAGGCTTCTTATTAGTTGAAATTAACCTAACATATAAAGTTATAGAGTCCTGGCAAGTCTGAGGAAGATACAGTACAGTTGCTCTTCCATATTCTTTGTCTAACTTCATGTGCCACCACTCAAAACCTGACAATCTTCCATGTTATTTCAGGATTATATCATAAAGTAAAAATTGCTTGTATTGCTGATCAAAGTATCCCGTTTTACTGACTAGGACTGGGCAATTCTTTTGGGTCTGATGTTCGGCAACTTCAAAATTAACTGAGAGCTTCCTTGGTGTTTCTGTTTTAGAGAAAAGAACGTCTACTCTAGCATATTGAGTGAATATTAATTACCAGATACCAATAGCTATATACTTATGGATACATTTCTCAAGCCAAAAATCCATCTATTTCAACATTCTGTTTCCAAAGGAGTCAGATGGAGTTCTCTGAGAAGTCCAGAACCAGGCACCCAAGATTCATTTGCCTTCAGTAGCGTCAATAATGTAATTTACCAAGACCATCTCTGGCCTGGTGACATATAAATATCTGTTACATAAACTCGTGGTAACTTCAGCTGTAATTTTAAATACATTTATTATATTTAAATCCTTCCTTTTTCTGGTATCTGAAGGCAATGAGTTCTTGAGTTTTCTTGTTGTGATTGTTGAAAAACAGAGTTGGGTTAAGTACAATCAATTCTTAAATGTCTCTCTTTGCAGTTTTCAACTGCTACCTATTCCTGGTATTTTTGTAAGTTAAGTATAATGAGATAAAACAAACATTTCACTTCAAAGGGACATTTTCAACTTGGAGACACATGTCAATTAACCAAAAAGAACTAGAAGTATTTTCATGAATTTGTAAACAACTAGCTAAGTGAGCACTCAGCTTCAGAGCAAATGTGCCACAACAATATTCATTTCTTTGTTAATGTAATACCATGACAACCTTTGATTAGGCTGGTATAATAACGATGGCACCGCTCATGACATGACACACCTTTTTGCAAAGCCTTACATTTAAATTGTACACTTTTGAAAAGAGTAAAATTATTCTTTTACCAACGTACTGTTTGTACATTACTGGTCATTACTGTACAAACAGTAAAAGAGAATATATTGTTCACCTGAGAACATTATGTGTCTGTTATTCTCATTTTCTAGATGGAGAATAGGTGCAGTGAAACCAAGAGAATGCCATCACCTCTATATCATATATTACATGTACATTAAATGTTATTATGACAATGACCAACATGACAGTGGAGCAAACCTGGGTTTAGAGAATTCGATGACAAACCTGTGGGTCTGATCTCAAGTCAGTATATGGCCCAACCATTGCAAAACCATTTCTTGTGTCTGTATACTTATGCTAGATGTTTTAGGTATTTATCTGAAAGAGCATACAGGTTTATATAGGTAAAGCTATAAGTTATAAGAAAATAGTTTCAGGCCCTGATTTATTGTTGCAAACAAGTGGCAGAAATTCACATTTCATATTCATAATTGTCTGTCTGCCAGTAATTTCTGTCAATTGCAGACATACGCTAAGAATGGAAAACCTGGTCTTCAAATACTGTGATGCTTAAAATTTGAATTTTCAGTATGAAATAATCACTATAACTTTAAAATATTAAAGGTGTTAAAACATAGAAACTGGATTAATTTAAGCAGGGAATATGCCATACTTAAAAGTCCAATATTTATGGCAGTATGAGAGTTTTTGTTCTTTTCTAATGTATTGTATCAATGGTGGGATTCAAATTTTTTTACTACCAGTTCTGTGGGCGTGGCTTGGTGGGCATGGCAGGGGAAGGATACTGTAAAATCTCCAGTCAGAGGTGGTATTTGCCAGTTCTCCGGACTACTCAAAATTTCCGCTACCGGTTCTCCAGAACTGGTCAGAACCTGCTGAATACCACCTCTATACTGTATATTATACTCTTATCCAGAGGTCTCCAAACTTGGCAACTTTAAGACTTGTGGACGTCAACTCCCAGAATTCCTCAGCCAGCTGGCTGAGGAATTCTGGGAGTCAAAGTCCACAAGTCTTAAAGTTGCCAAGTTTGGGGACCCCCTGTTCTTATCTGTTCCCTCATCCTTAAGAACTCTCTGTATTGAGAATATTGTTGACTCTTACATGATATCAAGTCATTACTGATTTGGTCATCTTGGTCATTTTATTAAATATTTAGCTGTTAGAGAAATAACTAAAATTACCTTGTGGCTTTGAAAAATCTCAACCAGGGTATTTTCCACAGAACTGGTACTATAATAAAAAGGCCCTCTTCTTGTTGCTTCTTGCCTACTTACAAATGGCCAAGGAATCCAGGGAAGTCTTGAAGAGATGAATGGGACAGGTGAGAGGCAGACAGTTCTCAGTGTAAGACGAACATGGTTAGCATCATCACGAGTTTGTCTTCTGTACATACTTGCAAGCTATTGTTTAAATGTTACATTTTGTGAATCTTTCTACCTCCATTCCTCTCACCTTTTATTTCTCAGTATAGATGGCACTTTTTATCATGTAACTTTTTGTTTTGCTTAATGGAAGAGCAAGATACTTATGTGTAAAGCCGTGGAAATAAAAAAAAACCTCTAAGATTTTAAGGGAAGCTAGATAATGTCCTAATACCTTATCAATGATACCTTATCAATGATAAGAGTTCCTTGCAGTGTTTAGTGATGCAGCTGTCCTCAAGAATGTCATTTAGTTATATGGATGCCAACAACAATTTTCTATGTTTGAAATACATGATTACAATACATTGGCAATTATGCAAGTGTTTTCCTCCAAGATTTGATCTTGCGCCCTTTAATAAACCATAAATCAGTTAAAATTCAAAGAATCAAATGATACAAAAGTATGCCAAGAACTATCTTGAGTATCAGAGTGTATTTTTAATGCTAAATTTCAGCCCTGAAATGTGATCTGGGAGGCATAAAAACATATCTAATGTGGATCACTGCCTTTATTGTATCGCTGAGTGATCCATCTAGTCCTTGGGATTGACATGACTTCCTGGCTGTCCTAATACTCCTGTCAACACCTGAGACAGCGCACTGTTCAAAGTGGCCACAAGGCGCTTTTTGGAGTTGTTAAACATGCACAGGGGGAAGGGGATGCATGAGGCCACAGATGGATGTCAGTGATGGGGCTCATGCTGGGAGAGGAGCCAGCTGTGATCAGTTTAGAAGCCATCCAGGCCTGAAGAGTACTTGCTGGAGCCGGGCCAAAAAAGTACTTGCTGGAGCCGGCCAGGGAGCAACAGGGCTGCAGCAAGAGTACTTGCTGCAGCCAGCTGGGAGCAGCCAGGAACAGGAGGACCGAGCATGGTGAGTCCATATAGCCAGCCACCTAGCAGAAGCCAGTAAAGCTAGATAAAAACTTGTTTACTTGTATTGTTTACCACGTGCCAAGCTGAGACTCCAGTAAAGAGACCTGTTCTGCTCACAGTGTGGCCTCTTTTGCTGGCTTGGTTGGAACCATGACAACTCCCATATATTGGACATTTTCTTTGAGGGTGTATCTGTTACTTTCAAGACTGATTAACTTCTCTGTCCATGATGATCAAAGTATTCTGCTGCCAAATGACTTGCATTAGATAGCTTGTAATTATTTTTAATTACTTATTTTTAAAGGTTGCTAGTGGATGATGGGGAATGTATATTTGAAAGGCATCTGTTATAATGAAAAAGATTCTGCTGGGTTCTTTGATATAAGTCTTGGTGATTCTTACATTGGGGTATGTAAAGGGTTCTAGATTTTTTTTTAGCCTATGCTTATGCAATTGCAATGCTTTGGAATTTGGAGAGGGAATAATAGCTTTGAAATCATGCAGATGCTTTGCATGCAGCTGTTTCCAATTCTTTTTCCCTCCAGAAAATCCACAGTTAACAGGCTAGCTTGATGAATCTCTGATTTTATAGAAAGCAATACCTTTTATCTCTCCTTTAGGTTGGACCTGTTGGTAGGGGGGCAGAGGTCGACCCCGAGGGCGCTCTCTTGTGGGGTCCCTCAGGGGTCGGTCCTCTCCCCTCTTTTATTTAACATCTACATGAAGCCACTGGGTGAGATCATCCGTGGTTTCGGGGTGAGGTTCCATCAGTACGCGGATGACACCCAGCTGTACATTTCCACCCCGAACCAGATCAGTGATGCCCTCTCCCTGATGACCCAGTGTTTGGATGCGGTACGGATTTGGATGAGCGGGAACATGCTTCGACTCAACCCGGCCAAGACTGAGTGGTTGTGCATACCGGCATCTCGGCACAGTCAGGAACATCCATCTTTGGCCATAGGGGGAGAGGTGTTGCCCCCTGTGGATAGGGCAGAATCTGGGGGTTCTCCCTGCTCCGGTTGGAGGATCAGGTGGGGGCCGTCGCCAGGGGGGCCTTTGCCCAGCTCCGCCTTGTTCGTCAGCTTCGCCCATTTCTGGACCGATATGCCCTGCGCACAGTCACTCATGCTCTTGTCACCTCTAGACTCGACTACTGCAATGTTCTCTATTTAGGACTGCCCTTGCATACCATCTGGAGATTGCAGCTGGTGCAGAATGCAGCGGCGCGGGTGGTGATGGGAGTTTCCTGATTCTCCCATATTACCCCCCTCCTGCGCGGCCTGCATTGGTTGCCGGTTGCACTCCGGGTGAGATTCAAGGTTTTGGTTTTAACATACAAATTCCTCCACGACATGGGTCCTCAATACTTAAGGGAGCGACTCCTACCGATATCGAGTGCCAACCACCCTGTGCGAGCACACAGGCAAGGACTCCTCGGGGTCCCGTCAGCAAGTCAATGCCGGCTGGCGGTCCCCCGGCGACGAGCCTACTCTGTCACGGCCCCTGACCTCTGGAACCAACTGCCCCTGGAGTTCCGCCTGGCCCCTGACCTCCGCATCTTCTGCCATGATCTGAAGACCTGGTTGTTCGACCAATCCGGGCTGTGACCCCTCCCTGGGGGGCTTTAAATTATCTTAAATTATTGTAAATTTTAGATTTGTAATTTTTTGGGCTTGTGAATTGGTTTAATTCTTTTTAAATTATTTATTGTTGTTGTTTTTAGTTGTGAGCCACCCCGAGTCTTCGGACATGGGGCGGCATACAAGTGCAAATAATAAATAATAATAAATAAATAAATAATAAATTGAGGAGGGAACATCAACTGTATTTTGTCTATTTGACAACTTTATATTATTTGTCAGGAAAAGGATCTCATGTTCTAAAAAAAACAACAGGGAAGATTGCTTGATAACAGCAGATACTTGATCATATAAACTATTCAGTTGTTCAAGCAGGAATCTTTCCTAGTGAAACTTGGGAAGGCCAGAAGTTAAATCAAAAACTTGAATGAACTTCTACAGTTCTGCTTCTCAATTTGAAAGTGCTGCTGAACATTCTATAAAGATTACATCTCTGTCAGATCTTTGTTTTAGGAATCTAGTAGATGCCAGAAAAGAGATATGGAAAACAGTAATCTCTGTCAACTTCTGGTCACCTGGATTTCTGCAGCCCAAATCTGGTAACTCTTCCAAAGAGTAAATTTGGATTCTCTGTGGATAATGAAAAACATACATGCTTGACAGAGTTTGAGTTTGCCCTGCTTTGTTTTTGGCTAAAGATTTAATGATAATAAAAAAATAATGGGATTATGTCAAAGGAGAGATCTATCAATAAAGGAGAATATTTGTAGCTTGGTGTTGAAAGGAGGGGTCCTTGGAGCTCTCTGAACTTGGTTGTTTTCTTGCAGATGTTTCATTACCCAAACTAGTTAATATCATTAATGCTAGTCTAGCACTGATGATGTTACCTAGTTTGGATAATCCAATGTCTGCAAGAAAACCACCAAGCTCAGAGAGCATCAAGGGCCTCTCAGAGATCTATCAATTCTGATAATTCTGGTGTCTGTACTGCTACCAAGATACATGATCTTGAAAAATTAGTACACAGGTCTGCTTTTTTTTTGTTACATCAGGGATCAAGGCTATTTATTATTTATTTAATTTGACTTGTATGCCGCCCCCTCTCCAAAAGGACTTGGGGCGGCTCACAGCTGAAACATAACAATAAATAATTACCTAAAACCGGATTAAACAAAAATAAGACAAATACAAAATTTAAAACCCCAAAATTAAAACAACCATCACCTCCCCCCAGGAGGTCAGCACAGGCCGGACTGCGCAAACAATCAGGTCTTTAAATCGTGGTGGAAGGTGCGGAGATCGGGGGCCAACCGGAGCTCCGGCGGAAGCTGATTCCATAAAGTGGGAGCCGCCACAGAATAGACCCCCCTGGTCACCGCCAAACAACATTGAGTCACAGACAGCACCCCGAGGAGCCCCCGCCTGTGCGCTCGCACAGGGCGGTTGGTATTTGATGCTAGCATCAAATTGCTAAATAATATATTCAACCTCTCAAATATGGTATCAAGCACTTGATATAAGTCATAAATTGCACAAATGGGTATTTAACTTACATGAAGTGAATTCTAGATTTCCCCAGTGGTAGGGAAAGGCTAACTGCTTAAGGTTTCATTTTGGAGTCGAAGACAGGGAGTAAATGTCATAAATAAGTACTTTTTTCTATCTATGTTTAATGCTGCTTACGTTAATTTGCAGCTCATCTGTATGCTCTTAGGTAACACCATGAGACTTTAAAAAATGCTGTGCATTAGAAAAGCAATTAAGTTCCTTGATTGTAAGAGAAGGGTTGTGTGTTACATAATCTTGTTTTTCATCTTTTCCCTAATTAGCACAAAAGCTAATTAAAAGCTTTTCAGCATTCTGGAAAAAAAATTGAGAGATGTACATTTAAGCATTTATCATATTTTTGGAACAAGCAACTTGAAACATAGATGATATCAATAAATAATAATCACTTTAACAAGAAGCAAGTTTAGAAGTAAATTTCTATTAATCATTTTGATAGATTATGTGAGGATTTCATTATTTACAGTAAATTATATCCAGTTCTCTGTATTGCAGCACAGAGGATAAATCGTACATCATATTCTCTGCCTGTGATCTTTGGAACTGATGATCCAAAGAATTATGATATTTACTTATTTAAAATTAATACGGTTTTTGAACCTTCATAGCTGAAGAGAAAATCTTGAAATGTTATGCCAGTAACATATCTATCTTTTTTTTAAAATTACATTTATATGCCGCCCTTCTCCGAAGACTCAGGGCGGCTTACAATTTTTAGGATACAACCCAGTGTGCTCAGCAATAGCCTTCATTCCATTGTATATGCCTGCTTATTACTAAGCGGCATTTTTACAAGGCATTTTAGCGGCATTTTTACAAGGTCAGCTAATTGCCCCCAACAATCTTGGTTCCTCAATTTACCTACCCCGAGAGGATGGAAGGCTGAGTCAACCTTGAGCCTGGTGGGATTCGAGCCTACAGTAATTGTAGACAGCTGGATCTTAAGAGCAGGCATTTACAGCCTGAGCCACCAAGGCTCTTGCAAGGCTCTTTGACTGTTGGAGTGGTTTTTGAATAACTAAGAAACCACACTGTTTCATTTTGAAGTCTTTGTTGTGATAGCTTAATATTATCAAGTACCAAGCAGACAATCTACATAGAGAAGGATAGGATAATTGTAGGATAATTGAAGCTGATGTACAATAGTTAGAACATGCGTCTATGCACGTTGGTGCTGAGCATGGTTTTCTTCAGATGCTCTACTACTGGTTTTGGAAGCTCCCAAATGAATGTTTATTAAATTATGGTACTTGGTCACGAACATCCATACTCATTAACCACAGTGGGCACAACAGAAACTAGTGAAAAAACATACAGGTAGTCCACAGTTACTTACAACCACAATTGGGACCAGAATGTCCACTGCTAAGCAAGATGGTTGTTAAGTGAGTGACACCCAATTTTGTGATCTTTTTTTGGCACAGTTGTTAACAAATCACTGCAGGTGAAGCACCTGGTTATTATCCAGGAAATCCCGCTTCCCCATTGACTTTGCTTGTTGGAAGCTGGCTGGGAAGGTTGCAAATGGTCATCACATGACTTTGGAATACTGCAAGCATTCTAAATATATGCCGTTTGCCAAGTGCCCCAAATTTTGATCACATGACTGTGGGGATGCTGCAACAGTCATACCTATGAGGACTGGTTGTAAGTCACTTTTTCCAGTGCACTTTTAATTTTGAACATTCACTAAGCTAATGGTTGTAACTCGAGGACATCCTGTAAAGATATAGTCACTGATATCAAATAGCATAAAGAAATTGATTTCATAACTGATTCTAAATTGGAAAGCTGAGTTTCATCTATGAAAGATTTGAACTATGGTTTGAAATTATGTTAAGATATTGGCTTTTTCAGAAGCAAATAATTATACTTTCCTAATTTGGATAACATTGAAACCATGGTTAATTTCAAGTGGGGGGTTGGTGGTCATTTTAGTTGATTTTGGTTAAATTGCTTACACTGACAAAAACCTGGATATACAGCAAATGTTTTATTTAAATGGACATATGATCATCCAAAGACCATCACTGAAGGCACTGAGTCATATGGGTCTGTCTCTGTTTTCTTATTGCTAATGGCAGCTGCCTGATATAATTAGGTGGATGGGTAGCCTTCAGAAGAATGCCAATATTTTCTTTGCCTGTTTTTTAGGTTGCAATTGCTCCTTGGTGGCTACCAGTTAAAGGAGCCAATTGGAAGCACCCAGAAGGCCCTGATTCTCATATCTTAAAGAGGTGAGCCCCAAACAGTATTGAGTTTCTACTGGTATTTTACTGAAAATGTACCAAAGTCGCTGAGAGATACTTTAATACACTGAACTAAGCAACACTAGACAAATAAACACAAACAAGTTGGTGTTGTCAGAATAAAGGAACCTATCTAGATCAGATTTTATTTGGGAATGGGAGAGATTTCTTGTTAGAATTTCTTGTTAGATTGCCAACACAATCCTAAGCTGCATTAATAGAGAGTTGGAATCAGTATCATGTGAAGTATTAATACTGCTTTATAAAGCCTTAGTAAGGCCGCACTTGGAATATTGCATTCAATTTTGGTACCACAGTATAAAAAAGTTGTTGAGATTCTGAAAAAGAGTGCAGAGAAGATTAACAAGAATTCTTAGGGGACTGGAGGCTAGAACATATGAAGAACAGTTGCAGGAAGCTATGTCTAGTGTATTCTTTAGTCTCCCCCTATAGAATGATTAGGGGAGAATGATAGTAGTGTTTCAGTATTTTAGGGGCTGCCACAAAGATGAGGGGGGTCAACCTATTTTTCAAAGCACCAGAAGGCAAGACAAGAAACAATGGATGGAAACTGAGGAGAGGAGCAATCTGAAACTAAGGGGAAATTTCCTAATGGGGAAAACAATTAACCAGTTGAATGCCTTGCCTTCAGAAATTGTGCATGCTCCATCACTGGAGGCTTTTAAGAAGAGACTGGACAGTTATTTTCTGAAATGGTAAAGGGTCTTCTATTTGAGCAGGGGTTGGATTAGAAGACCTCCAAGGACCCTTCCAACTCTGTTATTCTATGACAATCTCAAAGGTTACCATTGGCTGCAACAAGTACCAGCTGATGTTTCAAAGGTCATTGATTTCTTGAGATGTGCTACATCCCCTTGGTACATTTTATATGAGGGAGGGAAGGTCCTATAACTTGCTAATCACTAAGAAGATTAATATTTTGGTGTTGGAAGACGTATTCATATGTAAATGTATCTACTCATACCTATCTGTCCTGCATCTGATAATTGTGGTTTTGCTTGCTTCTCATTACAGTTTCAGTAAATAAATACAAAACATATGCATGTATTGATTATGAAGGTTGTAAGGATACAGGTGGTCCTTGATTTACAATATTGATTGCAAAGCATGATATCACATGATTGCACCACTTAGTGACCACAGGTCCTGCAGTCCCAATTGCTGCTGTTAGGCAAGGACTGCATGTGTCATTAAGCAAGGACCTCACATGATTGCAATTTCCAAGTTCTTGCTGTCTTTCCCTTTGGCTGCAGCAAATGTTGGAAATCACAGATGACTTGCTGTGACTTGCTGTGACATCATAATTGCAAGGCAGGCACTGAGTGTCTGGATCATGTGATTGTAGGGACACTGTGACAGCCAGAACTCAAGGAGTGGTTATAATTATCCCGATTCAGTGCCATCACAAATTTGAACAGTCACTGAAAAAGTGGTCATAAACCCAAGGAACACCTGTATTCAAATTTTGGGAAGGTTGTATTTTCACTTTTCATTGAAATTTTAAGTTAGCTATTGGTATATACTTTATTTCTAGTGAATTATATTATCACATCTCAAGTATAAATTAAGATTTCATTTATATTAATCAAACTACAGAAAACCACAGGATATAACTAGAATTATTTCATAAAGACAATTTAAAAAGGTTGAAAGGTTAGAAACATGTGCATTTATTTATGCAAATAGATTTGCTCCTCAAATTCAGTACCCCACCCTGTACCTCTTTTTACTAAAATAAAGCAAAACTTTTAATATGAAGTCCTCATTTTTCCCCCTGGATTTATTTTGGAGAAAACTATAAGCTGTGAAATGGCCTTCGTAGTCTGTCATTACATAGTATTAATCAGTCTCTTCCCCTCAGGACTGGTGAAAGCATTTGGCTTTTTTTCTTTTTCAAAAAATCTTTTATGACAAGAACCATATCATGATAATGCCATCTTCAATGTGCTTCTCTTACTTAGTCTCCAATGGGAAAGAATGAAAATGGACTGATTGCAAAAATAGAAGCATCCATTGCCATCAGGGAATTAAAAGGGAAAGAAAGAAAGGTCAAAATCAGTTCTAAATAAGTGTTCTAGATATCGGCTCTCTTTAACCTTAATGCCATGTGAAAGTTTATCTTCCTGATCTAGGTCATGACACCGATTTATTAATCTAAGCATCCCAGACTAGCATTCTGAAATGAGGACACTTAAGAAGAAGAGGCTATCTTCTACTGTGCTTAGAGCAAAGAATTCTCATTTCATACAATGTGGGGATGAAACAAGGGGTTCAGGTTCAGGACTTGGAAAAGGCAGATTGGAAAGAAGATTGTGAGAGGCAGAACTTTGGAGAGACGTGAGAAAGATGAGTACAGGCATTACAAAAAAAACAATACAGTAGTCCCTTTTTTCAAGAGGCAGCTGGACTTTCTATTTTTTCTTTGAAGATGTTTCACTTCTCATCAAGAAGCTTCTTCAGCTCTGAGCTGAGAATGAGCTGAAGAAGCTTTTTGGATGAGAAGCGAAATGCCTTCAAAGAAAAAACAGAAAGTCCAGTTGCTTCTTGAAAAAAGCACCTTTGGGACAACCGTGACCTGGATGATTGAGAATCTCCATAGACAACATGACAGTAGCTCGATGTCTATGGAGATTCTCAATCATCCAGGCCATGGTTATCCCAAATGGTGACTGTTTTCAGACGTTAACTGGACTTTATTTTTTTCTTCTTCTTTGAAAACATTTCACTTCTCATCCAAGAAGCTTCTTCAGTTCTAACTGACTAGTGGGGAATGGAAGGATACCAGATAATTGAAAAGGATATAAATCCTTCCACTCTGCACCAGTCACTTAGAATTGATGAAATGTTTTCAAAGA
Source organism: Naja naja (assembly GCA_009733165.1). NCBI lineage: Eukaryota > Metazoa > Chordata > Lepidosauria > Squamata > Elapidae > Naja > Naja naja. The sequence continues at coordinate 56,286,928 of CM019149.1, read as the reverse complement.
AGAAAAAAAGTCCAGTTGCCTTCTGGGGGAAAAAACACTTTTGGGTCTACAGTAACTTTTCAATTATAGCTAGACTATGGAGAAGAGTTGTACGTGTTTGACTTGACCAGTTTCAAGACTTTGATATTGTTATGATGATTCATTTGGTAGCTTTAATATATGAATAAAATGATACCCTGAAGTTCATCTTAAATTTGAAGGGCATTCCAGCATCTGTTTGGATGCTCAAAAAATATTTCCCATGGTGAAGTAATATCAAAAATTAACTACATATTTTCTTTTCAATTCTTTGTTAAGTGAGTAATTTCTTGTTGCCATCCAGCTATCTTAGCTTGCACTGTCACTCGGGTTATGGCAACATATATACTGTACTAAATTGAAGAAAATGTTTATAATACCTGTGCATTTTTATACCTTTTTACAGTGTTAAAGAGGTTAATTGTAAGTCTGGGTTTCTTAATTAGGTACTTGGATTTAGTGTGATTTATTGAGATGTCCATTGCCTATTTGATTATCATTGTTGACTGGTTATTGCAGCTTGATTCTCTGCAAAGGAAATGATTGGTTGTTATAGCTTGGCACCCTATTCTAAGTTCAGACATAGAGGAATTAAGGGTGTCATTCATATATACAGGTGAAACTCGAAAAATTAGAATATGGTGCAAAAGTTCATTTATTTCAGTAATGCAACTTAAAAGGTGAAACTAATATATGAGATAGACTCATTACATGCAAAGCAAGATAGTTGAAGCCATGATTTGCCATAATTGTGATTATATATAGATATAGATATATATAGTCTGTGTAATGTGTTGCTTAAATGGGATCAAATAAGACATTAAACTGTAGGTGTCTCTTTCGGATGTAGTGGACCAATGTACTTCAGACTGACCAGAATCAAGCACTGGAACTAAGACAAAAAGAGACAAAGTTAAAAGATGGGTAAGAATGGTATATGTGTCAGTCCAACAAGATAGACTACTAGACCAAGAAACCAATGCCATTGTCATGCCCCTGGTGGTGACTGACTCTGAGGGAGAGGAGGAACAGCCAACAGGGAGTGGAAGTGTGGCTCCAGAGGTGGTGGAGGAGGCTGGGGAAGGGCAGAGGCCAGCTGAGCAGTCAGAGGAGGGCCCAGGCCCATCCCCTATCCATGCAGGGAGGAGAGGATGAGGGAAAATGTGGTCTACTCGGGAGGAGAGGGCCATGATCCTCTTCATGGGTTGCAGGTGTGAGATCTGCATAAGAGTTTGGACCTGCGTGCTAACAAACGCTGGAGGCAAATGTGTGATTTTTCCTGGATGAGGTTTATCTTGGTTGGCGTTCTTCCAATGGACTGTTCCTGGTTATCTTCTTGAAGTTTGTAATTAATTATCCTGGTCTGTGGAGGAACTTTCTTCAATGTGGTTTGGTTTTGGTTTTTGCTTCATTTTCTGCTATTTGAGTTTGAACTGTATTTCTTTCATTTGGAATGTTATTTTGAAAATAGTTTTATCTCCAACTGTGAACAATTGAACAGTGAAGCCAAGTTGAAGGCATTAAAGACCTTTATTTACATTTTGGATTTTGTTACATTTGTGTTACACTCTGGGTCATCACAGCCATATAGTCAGAACTACTACTTCGTCCAGGCTCAACATTAACTCTTATCCTTTATCCTTATCCTTACCTTACCTTCTTTTCCTCCTGATTGCAAGGCCACACCATAAACCCTATGTGAGCCTGATGTTCATTACATTATGAATATGATTTATGAAAAGCTTTCTCAGTATCATCCCCTTTTAATAGTTTAAATTACAACCGAATAAAGACTGCTTGCAGCACCGTAATAATAGTCTGCAGTCTCATTTAGAGATACAGTAATAAATTGTAAAACAGAGAAGCCCTTGCAACAGCCCCAACAACTGAAGACTGTCCAAATGTAGTAATCTACCTACTCACCTATACCCATCAAGATTTAATAGGCAGCATAATCTCTTCATTGACTAAGATTAGCAATAGACTGAACCCTAGTATATTGTGTCTGACTCTAAGCAATCCATTATAGGATAGATAGTGATAAAGTAGAATACATTCAGAAAAAAGCATCTAGGATGATAAGGAGTTTAGAAAGAAAAACATATGAAGAACAATTAGTTGAGTAGGATATGTTTAGCCTAGAGAAGATAATGCTGTGTGAAGATTTGATAGCTTTCTTTAAGATTTTAAAGAAATGTCTGCAGCAAGCCTGCTAATAAGCACAAACATGAAGAGTTTCTGAAGTTCCCACAATGGAGGAATGGTTCGTGAAGATGACAAAAATTGCAGAAATGGCAGTTTGATTAGAGAGAAGACAACATTTAGTGGGTGGAAACTCTTTGTGGACTTTTTGCTAAGGTCCATTTGAATAATTTTAGTGGCATATAGTAGATTTTTTTGGCATATAGTAGTTCAGTTTTGAGTATCCTGTGGGTAGAAAACCTAGGTTTCAATATAAATAGAGATGCATTATAAAACAACAAGGAAAAGCTATTGCTATGCTATAAAACAGGAGAAATCATGAAAACAACTCATCAGGCCTCAGAGTTGCCTAATGGAGAAACTGTTAGGTTACATTGTCCTTGTAAAATACACGTTGCTAGGTTTGACTATGAAAATTACAGTTGCTATCTGTCCTATGAGATATTAGGGTAAGGCACTTCACTTAATGATTTGTAGCTGTGCCACAAGCAAAATACATGTTATTTGGCCATATTTGCGCATGCTTGTGTGATAACATTCTCTATACTTGAATAAAAGCACTGGTATTTCACAAGAGAAAAAAAATAAACATGATGCTCTCTTTCAAAGAGCAGAAGTTGATATTTGTTTTATAACATCTTTGATTTAATGTTTGTTGCTGACCAAAAGTATGCGTCTATGAACGTGTATATGTCAGTGTGCTTTATTTTCAGATAATGAAATGCTAAAAAAGCTCTGAGTTATTTTTATGATTTGTTGTTCAAAACCATTGTCATCCAAGTTACTTAATAGCATATTGGCACATTTGTAGAGGCATATAAAATAAATCCTCTGCCTATATACTTGGACCCTCTGCTGGTGTGTATTCCCTTCCTCCCACTATTAACTAGATTGAAAAGGGATATGTGTGTCCTTGGGTTAGCTAGAGAAAGGGTGACAGTTCATATGTTATTCTATATATTGAAATATAACACAGCACTGGTCTGGTTTGGAAAAATGATCAGAAGCTATGCTTCTCACAACACACTAGTTTTATTTGCAATGTGTGCGCCATTTTTCAAAAGCAGTTCTAGTTGTGATGTTGTACAAAAGAATAACAAAAAAACAGAGTTGGAAGAGGCTTTGGAGGTCTTCTAGTCCAACCTCATGCTCAAGCAAGAAACCCTATACCATTTCAGACAGATGGCTGCTCAATCTCTTTTTTTTTAAACTTCAGTGTTAGAGCACCGATGACATTTGGAGGCAAGAAGTAAGCAGGCTTCTCAAAGGCCTGAATCAGACAATTAAAGGCATCATGTGTACTGCTAACACATGACATTTGGTAGCCAATTCATTCCATTTTCCTTTCAGAAGCATACAATTATACTACCTTTTCATTTGTTATTCCCATTTTCTTTTTCCACAAGCTTTTCTAAGCTAACCTTTTGCTATCTCTGATTTTTGTTTTTTAAAGTTGTATCCATTAATTAGATTGAAGCTAACACTACTTCATGAGGGTAAGCATCACTGTTTTGCCTTTATTGGTTTCGTTACCTGATGGGTTTCAAAGACCAGTCATTGTGCAGAGTGCCAAGATGTCTGACTGCCTGGGCAGTGTTTATTCTTTTTATACCATTTTTACAAGCAGGAAGAGTAGCATAGATATAGTATTTGGATTGGAGAATAGATCCCACATGGGTGAAACCTCTCAACCACATTGGTACAACCTCCCAACCAATCCTTAAGATTAGTGGTGATGTTAGTAAATGACATCACCTATAAACCTGGAAAATCAGGGACTTTCCAACCCAACAGATAGAGGATGAGATCATGAAGTAGCAAAAGAGGCCCCCTCCACTAGGCTGCAGTGTGCTGCTAGCATCTAGTGTCATCCAGAGAATCTCAGTGGCTACCACAGTTACCAGCACTTGCTGTGTCAAACAATTCTGTGGTTTGGTAAAGTATTCTAACCCCCTTCCTTTTGCAGAAACTTAAAAAGTTGCCAACCCTCTTTTGCTTTCCTTTCTGTACCATTGGCTTTGTCTGTTTATCTCTCAGGCTGGATCATCCAGTTCTTCATGTTTCTTGGAATGATGCTGTGGCCTTTTGCATTTGGGCAGGAAAACGGTTACCAACTGAAGCTGAATGGGAATATAGCTGTCGGGGAGGTCTTGAAAACAGGTTCTCATCATTATTTTCTAATTTTCCAGAAAAATAAATTAAGCAAAGAAACTACAGTATATCTTCTATCTAGTCTCTAAACTGAACAATCACTTTTTTCTCTAGAAGTTACGTTAATGCCAGGTCAATGGTATTAAGTTCATTGTATTATTAATGCAAGCTGCCAATATTTACATTCGGGGAGGGTCAGTTCTTTCTTTCTCTTTCTGTCTGTCTGTCTCTCTGTCTCTCTGTCTCTCTCTCTCTCCCCTTAATATGCCATTAGCTAATGATTTTTTTAATAGTAGTCTTATTTTTTATAGTAATATGATTAAATGGTACAATTGCACAACTGCCTTCCTTAACTTTTGTCTATGCTTCTTTTGACAGACTTTTCCCGTGGGGAAACAAACTCCATCCAAATGGTCAGCACTATACAAATATTTGGCAGGGAGAATTCCCTAGAAACAATACAGAGGAAGATGGCTACAAAGGCACCGCACCTGTAAGTTAGTGATGTGATAACAGAATTGGAAAGGACCTTGGAGATGTTCTAGTTCAACCTCCTGCTCAAGTAGGAAACCCTACACCATTTTAGACAATGGTTGTCCAATCTCATTTTCAAAACCTCCAGTGTTGGAGCATCACAACTTCTGGAGGCAAGACATTCCACTGATGAATTGTTCTAACTGTCAGCAAGTTTCTCCTTAGTTCTAGGTTGTTGTTGTTGTTGTTGTTGTTGTTGTTGTTGTTGTTATTATTATTATTATTATAATAATATTTATATCCCGCCCTTCTCCGGAGACTCAGGGCGACACAATTGTTTTTGGAGCACAACCCAATGTGCTCAGCAATAGCCTTCATTCCATTGTATATGCCTGCTTATTACTAAGCAGCATTTTTACAAAGTCAGCTTATTGCCTCCAACAATCTTGGGTCCTCAATTTACCTACCCCAAGAGGATGGAAGGCTGAGTCAACCTTGAGCCTGGTGGGATTCGAGCAGGCAGCTGGAACTAAGTGCTAGGTGTTTAACAGCCTGCACCACCAAGGCTGGTTCTCTCCTTGATTAGTTTCCATCCATTGCTTCTTGTCCTGCCTTCAGCTGCTTTGGAGACTAGGTTGACCTCTTCTTTGTGGCAGCCCCTCAAATATTGGAACATTGGTATCATGTCACTCCTAATTCTTCTTTTCATTAAACTAGACTTACTCAATTCCTTCAAGTGTTCTTCATATGTTTTAGCCTCTAGTCCCTTAATCAACTTTATTGCTCTTCTCTATATTCTTTCTAGAGTTTCAACATCTTTTTTGTATCATGGCGAACAGAATTGGGTGTAATATTCCAAGTGTGGTCTTACCCAAGGCATTATAAAGTGGTACTAACACTTCACATGATCTTGATTCTATCCCTCTGTTAATGCAGCCTAGGACTCTTGGTTTTTCTGGCAGCTGCAGCACACTGCTGGGTCATATTTAAGTGATTGTGCACTAGGTGTCCAACATTCCTCTCTCAGTTGAGCCAGGTATATGTAAATCATCAGGTATATCAGTAAAGATGGATCCCATTTGGGAAGATAGGCTTGTGACAGCTATGGCCACTCTATGTTGTGTCTGCAGCAGAATTTTGTCTCCCCCAATGAAAAGCTTTTTGTGGTTCTTTTTGACTTCTATGACAATCACTATTGACTATTTGAGAAAATTGGATGCCATTTGCAGGCATAGTTGTCCTTTCTAGGGAATGAGCCTAAGAAATGACAGGCAGGTGAAGTATGGTGGTTTTGTACAAAGTATCTTTTAAAGTGGAGGAGAATGTAGATCCCTATGGGCCAGAGTAATTTTGTATGGAAGCATATAATAGTGCTGCCCCTAAGTTAGGAACTGTAAAGCAATTTAAAATGAAAGGTGCAAGGATCCTACAAAATGGTGACAGGCGCACTGTGTATAAGAGAAATATTTCTTCTCGCACAGTGCTTGGATAATCTGTAGACAAATAGATGTCAGGAAAATCAGAAGGAAATTGACACAGGGATAGCATTTTAAACCAAATTGTTTTGAACTGTAACAGCATGTGCACCCCAAGAGATAGCCTGCTTAGATTATTAATTAGAGTGTAAAATCATCTAACTATACCATTTAACACATTGGTGCACTCAACAACTTAACAAGGATACAAGGAGGTTAAGGAGTGGTAGTCAATGAAAAATAATTCATGATTTTACTTTGTATCCAGCTGCTTTAATAGAAATTGTTTTTCTAATATGAACAATTCCTGCTGGACTGGATCTCTGTTCTGTCTAGTCCATCTATCTGTTCTCATGGTGGCCAAGGAAGCCCATTAGACTCCTAGCAAATAACCTTTAGTCAACATCCTTCCATAAAGCATTGTGACTATAAGTAAAAAGGAGAGTCCAAATAACATAATTCCATGGTACAGGAATTACAGTTTCCCATTAAAAAACAGGAAAAGCTTATGTTCAACAAGATATATCTTTATTTAATTCTGACATGTCTTGCTGTGAGTAGAGTGTAGGTAAGCAGTAATAGATCTTAGTTCAAATACAACATTTAAATTAGATTCCACTTAAATTAAGCTTGATTCTTGGTAAATTTATGGACACATCCTTGTAGTTATCCTGTCAACAACAAATCAACCAGAGGTTAGGCAAAAAATTAGTGTCAAGCATCTTTTGCTGTTATCTAGCAGGCTTCTGGATTTTTGGAGCCCAGATCTAGTTACCTGGGGAAGGGGGTATCATCTGAGATCTCAGAGCGTGCCCCCAAATCTTGTGTACAGCCTCCAAAGTCTCTACAAAAGTTCCCATCACTTATCCTTTCTAGTGTGACCTGTTCCAGCTCTGACTATTCCATTATCTATGCTTAGTATAAATATCAACCATAAAGAAAGAGTTATTTTCAAAAGTGTAGTAATTTACATTGTCACTATGTAAGATATTTTCAACAGTCACCAGTTTTGAACTGGTAAAGAAGAATCACTAAGAAATGATCCCCTGCCATTAAGCCTAAGGATAAAGGGAAGGGGGAGGGAAGGTTGAGAAACTTTTTAATTTTCTTCTGGTGAAAAATAAAGAACAGGCAGAGAGAGTGGAGCCTGCTGACTCTATGTATTGATTGCAACCTCATCCCTATTAATTTGTAGGAAAAAAGTTAATGAGATACATCTGGCTTTTCTCTCCTATGTCTGCTGGATAGAGCTTTGTAGTGCACTTTTCTCTTTTAACAAGCCATTCTCTAATCACAAATGTCAGGGTCAGAAAAAAAAAGATAATTTATAACTTAACAGTCATACCTGCACATGTAATGAGAATGAGTTGTTTTGGTCCTTAATACTGATGTATTTTGATTATCGCCTACCAAGGAAAAGATCAAAGTGCTGTTTTGTTTTAAATGGATTGCTTTGCCTCCTACATTATTGATCCAGGCCTAACATAAATTCTCACAAACGATTTCCTGTGCATAACTGTGTATTTTTGAGAATTGGATAGGAAACCTCTATCCATGCAGTAAAAGGTAACCTGATGATATTGTTCCGTATTTTAAAATGTTTTTAACAACTGTGTAAATTGGCTAGAGTTGCTGATAGTCTGGCACCATACACATTTCGTGTATATTCTTTTTGTGGTTGCTCTCAGTCAACCAGTTGTTTAGACTAGGTTTGGTTACCAGTTGAGTCCTTCCCAAGGACGTGAAATAGGCACATGTTACTGTTTGATGGTGTTAAAGGTATCACTGCAAGTTGTAAACTGTTCCAAGTAAAGCAGTTTTTTGCAGTTGATGGGTGATTTTGTCAGTGCCAATGGTATTCAAGTGGTGCTCCAGGTGTTTTGGTTTTGTACCCAAGCTACTTATTATTACTGGTACTATTTTTGCTTTCTTTTGCCACAGTATTTATTTGCAGGTCTTTATTTTTTGTTATTTTCTCCAGATCTTTCTCTTCTACTTTGCTGTCTACAGGTATTGCCACATCTACTATTCAGACTTTTGTCTTTCTTATCAGCATTGGGTAAGCCTGGGGTATTATGTGGCAGGTGATTGTCTGTTTGAATTCTAAAGTGCAAGAGCACTTAGGTCCTTCATTTTCTATCACTTTCTTTATTTTGTGGTCCCACCACAAATGGTATTTCTTGCAAATATTCCAGTGCACCAGTGTTGTCATGCAGTTGTCATGCAGTTGTTTATAGTCCATTTGTGTGATCTTCTTGCAGCAGGTAACTAGGTGGTCCACTGTTTCTTTAGCTTCTTTGCAGAGGCAGCATTTGCTCTCTGTGACTGTCTTCTCAATTCTGGATTTGTATGCATTTGTTCTTAAAGCTTGGTCTTATGCAGCCAGAATTAGATCTTATGCCTCCTTCTTCAACTTTCCTGCTCTTATCCATTGCTGAGTTTGTTGTTATCTGCTTTGCCTGCTAGCTTTTCTATGTATTGGGCATATAAATCTTGACCTTGCCATGTCTCTTTTCTTCTCTTCATTTGAACTTTCTTGTAGTTTGGTTTCTCTAGTATTCGTAAGCCTTCCTGATATACTAGCTTCATTGCATCATCTTCACTATCATCAGATATTCTTCCGATGCCCCTTTTTCTTCTTTAACTGTTTGATAAAGATTCTACATCCGCCTATTTTCCTTAGCATTATTATTATTGGCAGCAAAAGAGAATTGGCACTTACTAAGGAAACATATCCTTCAGCAGGGCTATCGAGCTGCAGCAATGAAGGACACATCCAATAATGTTGATGCATCAGAGCTGAAGCAAAATGACATTAAAAAACGATTATATATCAAAATTGCTCAAATGGACAAATAGATATTCTTCTGTGGCCAGAGTACCTGAAGATCTGGGCAAGGGGTCTGTCTGTAAAACATGAGAATTTAGGAAATATGTTAAGGAAAGATTTTTTCCCCTAGTAATGAGAAAATTGTAACATAGATCATCATGATCATTAAGAATAAAAAAACCTGAAAATCAATATTGTACAGATGAATTCTTCTTTCCCATTCAGTAAATTCATTGGTTACTTACAGGATAAATAATCTAATTTTTCTGCACTGTTGACCACTTTTTTTTCTGTGGCAGGTAACAGCATTTCCTCCAAATGGTTATGGCTTGTACAACATTGTGGGAAATGCCTGGGAGTGGACATCAGATTGGTGGGAAATTAATCATTCTGCAGATGAAACATACAGCCCGGTGAGTATCTCCTGCTGCTGATTTACTGTCCTGACAATTGTGCTGTTGCCATTCTTAGAGCAGTTGCAAATGCTGTGTTTCTAATGCCTCAATTTGCATGGAAACTAGTATGATTCTGGAGGCAAGAGTTTGTGTTTGCCAGCTCTCTTACTGGCTTAAGCTTTAATTTTGCAGTGGCCCACTGGCTCCATTAATTCTCCTTGTCAACATTTCATCATGGTGGAAAGAAAAAAAAATCTCAGCTGACCAATGTTTTTGTGGGCTTTCTATCTACTTTTCTATCTATTTTTCATTGATGTATTTATTCAATTTCTGTAACCACCCAACTCAATCAAGTGTCTCTGGGTGGCATACAATTCTTGAGACCTTGTTAGATCTGGAAGCCCTCTTCTCTCAAAAAAAGAACTGCCTGTAAAATGGAATGATTGTCTCTCTGGAAAGATCTTCCTGCCCCTGTTTCTTCCAAGGGCTAAATTTGAAAGAGGCTTCATTCTTCTGTTCCAAGCTAATTCACTTTAGAACTCCAGTTCATAGTCTCAAACGACACATTCAGTGTAAGATGCAGAGCAACAGGTTTAGGAAGATTGCCATAATCTGTCCACATCTCTTTGTGGGTTTTCCAGGAGGCAGATGGTTAATCATTGCGGAAAGCTGCATGAGGTTGCTTTAGATAGGCCTTTGGTTTGTTTTGGCAAACAGCCTTCTCTGGATCAAAATGCATGTGATTGTTTTCACACACTTCTCTTAGATATGAACGGTTTCGGTTTGTGTGCTTGCTTTGGAAACTCAGTCAGTTGTGGTTTACTCAGTAAAACATGATGAAATAAACCATTGCCAAATTTGTTCAGTGAAATAAGAGCCTTTCTCTCCAAGATTCTATTAACCATGTATGGGGGCATTTCAAAACAGCAAGCTTAAGTAACTGGCAAAATAGGATTGCTTCTTTAATTAGGTATTGAATGGAAAACTGCTTATTTTGTGTTGGTTGCTTAGATCTCCAAAGCACCTTAGTTTTGTGACAGTCATTCTCTCTCGGCCCAGGTCACCTGAGTTGTTGGTTTGGGGAGAATAAGAAGAGGAAGGAGTATTGTGTGTGTTTGCCACTTGAATCATTTATAAAGATAATTAAGGCGGGGAATAAAATCAATCAATTCATTCTTCTGAAGTAGTAAATACAAATTCTTCCAGATTGCACAAACAAACAAGCAGAATGCTTTGTTACTGTAATTAAGGCTTCTGTCATGAATTTCTTTTGTAATAGCTTCTATTTTTATGTTATAGTTTGTATATCAACTTGAGATTAGAATTTAAAGTACTCGTATACATTTGCATTTTCTGAAACAGACACTTTGTCTTAATGCAGAAGTGTGAGTAAGTCTAATAAATGTGAGCACTATCCAAACGCAGGCACTTCTTTCCAAATGTTCTATACATGCAAAGATATCTTCAATTTGTAGATATTTAATTTCTCATTAATGCAACTTTTTTTCATTTACCTTTATCAGAGACTTTCCTAAGCCATGCTCCCTTCAGGATACTTGGCAATGCTTCATACTAGGAAATATTTCCCTTGTCTAATGAGGCATCTATGGTGACAAGACCTACAGGTGAAACTCAAAAAATTAGAATATCGTGCAAAAGTTCATTTATTTCAGTAATGCAACTTAAAAGGTGAAACTAATATATGAGATAGACTCATTACATGCAAAGCAAGATAGTTCAAGCTGTGATTTGCCATAATTGTGATGATTATGGCTTACAGGTCATGAAAACCCCAAATCCACAATCTCAGAAAATTAGAATATTGTGAAAAGGTGTAATATACTAGGCTCAAAGTGTCCCACTCTAATCAGCTAATTAAGCCATTACACCTGCAAAGGGTTCCTGAGCCTTTAAACTGTCTCTCAGTCTGGTTCAGTAGGATCCAACTTCTTTTGCAATTACCTTTTGAGGCTTTCCCTCCTTATGGAGGGTGTCAATGATGGTTTTCTGCACAACTGTCAGGTCAGCAGTCTTTCCCATGATTGTGATTCCTACTAAACCAGACTGAGACCATTTAAAGGCTCAGGAACCCTTTGCAGGTGTAATGGCTTAATTAGCTGATTAGAGTGGGACACTTTGAGCCTAGTATATTACACCTTTTCACAATATTCTAATTCTCTGAGATTGTGGATTTGGGGTTTTCATGACCTGTAAGCCATAATCATCACAATTATGGCAAATCACAGCTTGAACTATCTTGCTTTGCATGTAATGAGTCTATCTCATATATTAGTTTCACCTTTTAAGTTGCATTATTGAAATAAATGAACTTTTGCACGATATTCTAATTTTTTGAGTTTCACCTGTATGTATCCATTTCATGTATTCACAACTATATTTATACTTATACTTGTTATCTTATAATCGCTTGACAAAATAAATAAAATAAATAAATAAAATAAATCTATTAATGGCAGAACAGCATTTTTTCAATTATTAGTAGAAAGCCAATAAGATTTTGCTGTTAACAGTAATGAAAAATGGTTAATGGTGCCATTATGTCTGAATGTATGTGAAAAAAAAGAAGAGAATGATGACCTGTTCTTGTTTTGTTAACTGAAAATTATCAGATTGCCAAGAAGCATTCAAGCATGACTATGATAAGTGCTTCTTCTTAACTTGGAGATGGCTATAATTTTAGCCTTTCTGCTTTTGGAAATAGATGGTTGCTGAACAGATCTATTCAGTATCTATTTCAGTCTATGCATCACAGCTCCTTTTTTAACAAGCGGAAGTTTAGAATCATTTAAAATCATTTTCAATTGTTCTATAAGTTTAAATGATGTATAGATTGTTTAATTTTAAAAAAATGCTGGACAACAAGCTTTTTCAGATGCTGTTAAGGAGAATCATGCTTCTCTGCCTTTTGCTCCCCTTCTCCCTCCTGCAGTCACATGATCACAATCTGAGTGCTTGGCAACCTGTTCACACTTACGATCAGTTGCCAAGCGCCCCGTAATCATGTGATTGCCATTTGCAATTTCTCTGCGGGCTTCCAAAGAAAGTCAAAGGGGAAGCAGGCAGGGAAGATTGAAAGCTGCTGCTCTGTCTGCTGAGAGGCCTCCCTCTCATCTCTGAGGATTGGCTGAAAGAGCTGCCTGCCAAGGGGAGCTGAATTCCTTTACTGGGTTTGAGAACAGAGCTTAGCTTCTGATGATTTTAGCACTTTCTGTACCCTGACAAAGGAGTTCCCTTCCATGTATAGGGGAGAGATGAGATCCTTTGACAGGCAGCTCTTTTAATCAGGCCCTAGAAATGAGAGGGAGCCAAAATCTAAGCAAAGAGTGGAGAGGCAAGGCAATAAGGTAAGCAGCACTAGGTGCCTTAGATGGATGGAGGAGACCCTAAGAGGCCCGATGAGGCTGCGTGCAAATGTCTTTCACTCAGGAGCTGAAGATCCTGCTTGGATTTCACCAGGGAGGATTTCTAGCTCCAAAGCTGAACCTCCCAGGGTTCATCTTCCCAGGCATCCTACAGTACTTCTCTGGGACTCCATTCACTTAATCACTTGATGACCGCAACCAGGAATGCCAGGATTGCAGTTGTTGAGTGAAGGTGTTACTCTTAACCATTTTGTTCAACAATCAAGATTTAGGGCTTAATTGTGGTTGTACGTTGAAAACTACCTGTATCTATGGGCATGCCTCTATGTTTCTCTGTGAAAGCGATTTGTGTTTGCTTAAGAAAAACATTGGTATGTGCAGATTGGAAATCAATTTTACAAATGGATTACTTATTTTACAGTCAACTACATTTTGATATATATCTTTTTGCTCTGGTCTTGCTTTTCGAGATGGGGGTGTGGCAGTGAGTATGGCTTTCGACCAACCAAGAAGTGACAAAGAGGTAAATTACAATGAGCAGAACTCCCTTCTATGGAACAGGCACAATTGATGTGCAAGATGGATTTATACAAAAGCCCTAATGACCAGGGGTGCCACCTGATCTCCAACCAGAAACCATTAGTCCAGAAAGATTCCCCAACTGTTCTTTTCTGATGAAATGCAACCTTTCCAGACTCAGTCATGGAAAATAAAACCCAGCTATTCAGTCTTGCTGTGGTTGAATCAAAGCCTGTTCTTCCCAAGCCAGACTCCCGTAGCCTCCAGGCACTGTAAACTACCATGGCAGCACTTGGTCAGCTGAGAACAGAAAGCTACAGCTACATAATTCATTCCATGCAAATAGAAAACTGGTGCCAGAAGCTTATGTAGATATTAAATAGTTAGTCAATCCCTAAATTATTTCACAGTCCAGGGATCTAGGGCCAGACCTCTCCTTTTTTACCAACACTGAGTAGAGTTGTCCTTGGGGGAAAAAGTTACAATCACACTTGGAGCATTATATGACTTGTTCTATCCTATATCACGCCAGTGGTGGTGGTTGGATGCTATTCTATGGGATTCAAACCTTTACTTGGAATTGAATTCATTTACATGATTATTTTTCAGGAGCTATCCAGGTCCTGGTCCTCTTTGGTGGCCAGAAGGGATATATAGAATCTATGAGAATTGCATCTGTAATCCACCTTTACATAAGCTCTCAGAGTAGAAAGAAATGGATGTTACAGTACAGGGCTTAAATTCCATAGAATAACAACTGACTACCTATGTTAATAAGGTCAAAATAGGGCGAATCCAGTCATGTAATACATAATACCAATCTAACTGAAAGTCCCACACAGGATTGTACAGTATCATGTAAAAATAGAAAAACATCCCTTCTGCTCCAAAAAGAAAGGGTAGACATAATGTAAAGTCCTATATATGGAGCATGACAGTGTAAAATTCTGATATGTTGAGAATTATTGGATTTTAAATTAGTGTTTGCTTTTGCAGGGTCAAGAAGAGTTCTTAGATCAGTTTTTAAATAACATATGCATATAAGGAGAACTAAAAGTAGTTAGGGGGTGTTAAATTTTTACTTAACTCTGTTATTTACACCCAATCATGAACATGAGAAAATCTCAGTAACAAGTTCAGAATTGTTGTCAGATATCAGCCCTGCTTTGTCACTTCTTTTCCTTCTAGAGAGGTGTTTAGGCCTTTTAAATGTATGTATGAAAGGGGCAAACAGATTCAAAGCATTTGTTTGTCCAGAAAATCTTGGCTATGAGGTAATTGAAACATTACAAACTTAGCCACTGCTGCTGATTATACTAAATAAGTGACACCAGGTAGCTCCTAGGATTTTGCAGGGGAAGAGATGGGGATTGTCCATGTGTTTAATTAATTTGCTATTTATTTATTTGAAGAAAAAAAACAAATTTCCAGCAGAAATAATAAATTTCGGGAATTTGCCTTCTAAATTAGTGCGAAGAACTAGACTTCCATAGTGCTGAGCTTCAAGAAACATTATCAGAATGTTGATCAACCACCAAATCCATCCTTCAACTACTTTCAGCAAAAGCCAAATTAACCAGAGATCTTCAGCTCTTAAATCAGCATAAATAGTACAGCCCATAAAAAGGGGATATATATTTGTGCTAATCCTTTTCATTTTCCATCTATCATCGCAGGTTCGATACTGTCACCAAGTCCTAGCTATGCATTACAAGCTCTCACAGGGAAACGAAAATAGAATGCTGTATACAGACTTGACAGAAGAGCAGCTATTTAAAACTGAAATAGCTGTTATATTGAGGCTAGAGCAGTTATACCAAGTTATCTTCCAGTCATCCTTTCTCAAACATTGCAGTTGTTATTTCTTGCTGTAAAAACTACAGTTACTGTAGTATGCTTGTGAACAATGGCCCACTCGGCCCTCCAAGAAATCTCTCTGAATTCCTTTGATTGATACTTACAGTTAGTCTTGTATGGTTCAACAATAATAGGTATCCCTTTGTCCCCAGAAAGGACCTTCAGAAGGGTCAGACCGAGTGAAGAAAGGTGGATCCTATATGTGCCATAAGGTAATGATAAACATCCTTCTGTATTATTGGTCTTATGATAGTAATCTGCAGTCTTTATTTGTCAAAGCTAATAAAAAAGTAAATTGTGAATATTTGAAGACAGGGGCCTATTGGAAGTGGTATGTCAAATAGAAATCACTTGATGAATAAGCAAGCTCTAGTTGGAGTTTATTTGAGCTGAGATAAAATGCCAATTGTCTTCTAATTTTAGCTTGATGGCAATTTAACTGTCCCATCTTCTTAAGACAACAATGAACTTGACAATCTTGTTTTTTCTCCAGCAATCAACTCCTAAAACTGCCAGCTTGTGGATTTTTAAAGAATATCAAAGTGTCTTTTTGAGGCAAAAAATAAATAAAATCCATTATGGCCATCACAGGTATAACAAACATTGGACTACAAGCTAATTTTCATGGGGGAGCTCTAGGTTGTAGACTGATCTTTCATCTAGTTTTTGTCTCCAAGGATGCTATTCTAAGAAGATTTCCAGAACCATTATGTGATATATAAAAGATGCAGCCAGATACTGCAAGAGCAGTTTAATTGAATAGAAGCTCAGTGGTCCCGGCTTTGGGTCACAGCTAACAATATGTTAAAATCTATTTAACTTAAGAGGAAATGAAGAAGCCAAGCTCTGCTTTTGTTTTGCTATTTGTTATTACTTATTTAATATTACTCTCCTCCAATTTAACCCCACAATAACTCCATAGAATTGGCAGGGGAGAAAAATGGTGACCGCTCCAAAGTCATTCCAGTGAATTTCTTTGGCTGAGGATCAGTTTGGCTCTTCGCATCCCTATTATGTTTAGTCACAAACAACTAGAATAATAAGATCTCAGGCAACCCATATAGAATTTTTTTAGAGTTTCACTAGCCATATTGAATGGGGGGGGGGAGAGACCCTTTTAGCAGGGGCACAGAAATTGAGGCCCCAGAGCTACACATTTGGCAGTCAGAAGGCTTCCACAAATATTTTGCTTGTGTGCTTGTTGTGTTAGATTTAGAAGGATGTCCACTTATACTCTGGGCAATTTACAAAGTTAAAAAGAGAAAAAAAGCAGAAGCAAAACCAAGAATATATATGCTTGGATAAAAATAACCCCCAAATCAGCAGAACAAAACAAAAACCATGCTGTATAAAATTTGTCAGAGGCTCAACAAACAGCCTTATTTCAGATCTAGAAATAAAGTCATGTTTTAAAATCTTGCAGGACTCTAATAGGGCGGGAGGCAGATGAATTTCCAAGCAATGTGTTTACTTGTTTAATTGAATGAACCTGGAGCATCTCACTCTGATCTTATTGGACAGGCTGCAATCACGGGAGACAGGTGGTCCCTCAGATAACTAGGCTCTTTGCCATGATGGGCTTTATAGATGACAACCAGCAATTGTTGATTCCAGAGGGTCTACATGGGCAGTCTGGTAGTACATGTTGTAATAGTCCAGTTATGAGATGACTAGGGCATCTGAAGGACCCTTCCCCCAGTCCAGGAAGGGGCACAACTTGAGCATAGGATGAACTCTACAAAGGTGTCCTCATCACAGCTGCCATCTGTCCCTCAAGAAGTTCCTGCCAAATTGTGATTTTTAAAATGATACAGAAGAAAATGAATCACAAACATGATAAGTAATAATTTTAATTTATTTTAATTGCATTTAATTACATTAAATTGTTTTTAGTTAAAATGATGCATCTCTTTAATTCAAATTAATTGTAGTTCAGTTGTTGTCCTGGCTTTGCATTTTTCTTTGTCTTGCTCATTCCTTGGGCTGCAGCCCTCACGCCCCACCTCAAAGGCCATTCACACCTCCCATGGTGCACAAAGGGAAAGAATTGCACTGAAGACAGTGCTTCTTATTGTGTATTTATCAACATATGGAAAGTCGTGGAAGTGTTGCCTAAAAAGAGAACATCTGGAAAATTGTGGATAAATCCATTAAAAAAAATATTGACTCTTAACAGTCAGCAACTGATTAAAATAAGTCCTAAGCAAATTTTATAAATGGGAAGGTATCTATGTACCTATGCACCCATTTGGCTAATTCCCAATGCAATGAATGCCAAGGTTTTTGAAAACTCCTGTGCAAAGCAAAATAACATTCTTTGTTTAATTTATTCTAATTAAAAATCATGTACTTTTTCTTCTGTAGTGTTTTAAAGAATCTTATTTAATAAGCATTAAAAAAACGTTCTGTGTAACACAGCTTCCATTTTCTATTATGAGATCAAATATTCTACTTGATCTTATTTGGAGGTGAAATTAATGTCACACATTAATTAGCAGATCTGATTAAATTAACAGGATAAAAGTTTCCTTTAGAGATAAGTAATATGGCCCATTTTAGTCTACTGAATACAGGATAAGTTTTCTTTATTAAGGCTGCTAAAAGTTCCTGCTACTCTCCATACTTGAGAGCATAGTTAAATAGCACATAATCTTTATGAAAAATAGTTTCATAAAGTCTCCGTCCATCTTGTGTGAATAGACATAATAAAGCTAAATACAAATCAAAGAGTATCAAGACTTCTTATCTTGCATTACAACTTATATTCCTTAAATATAAAAAGAAAAATCCTAGTGAATCTTTTCCCTTATTTTTTAGTTGTATTGAGTTCCTGCAACTTGCTCTTTTGCTATATTATTTTATCAGAAAAAGCACAAAGGCATAAATTCTTTTAGATTTTTTTTCTTTTAAAAATGGATTTTGATCACATTCTAATTTATTTTGTATGACACTTTAAGAGCAATTGATGAGAAATAAAGAAACACTTCTAGATTTAGAGTTATTAAAA
Organism: Naja naja; assembly: GCA_009733165.1. Taxonomy (NCBI): domain Eukaryota; kingdom Metazoa; phylum Chordata; class Lepidosauria; order Squamata; family Elapidae; genus Naja; species Naja naja. The sequence continues at coordinate 56,268,617 of CM019149.1, read as the reverse complement.
GCTGGCTTATTTTTGTTATTTTGTCTGCCAGAAAATGCTTATTTTGAAAATAGAACCCCAACCAGACAAACTGGGGGAAAGTATTATTTAAGGAAACATTTATACTAAGAAAATCATTTTGTGCTATGCAAATATATGTGTTTCATATTTGCATAAAAATGTTCTGCTTAAGAGAAGCAGACATCATACAAACACAATATTCCTTTTTCTCTGAAGTTTCCTATATTTTTTGCTAATCCCAAATATACAAGCATTTGAAATTCTCTCTTGAGAATTGAAAAAGAAACCCAAATACATGATATGCAAAATTATATATATTTAAAGCTATTATTTTCTTTATGTTTATATGACATAAGACTTACTAAATTATTTTATTAGGACAAGTATCAGGTTTAAGCATAGGTTTACTGTATCAAAATGATGTTACGAAAGATACAAATATTACACAGAAGAAGATATATATAATATTTTTGCTGATTTTTGCTCATTATTTATAACACCACTGTAGTAGATAAATGTTACACACACACACACACACACACACACACAGAGTTGTGGTTCATTTCTGGCAAATTTTTGGCAAGCCATATCAGAAACCTTAAATTTCTTTGGGGGAAAAAATTGCACAAGGTACATTGTGAGAAGAAGCTTTAAAATCTAAATTATGAAAATTAAAAAAATGTGTATTCAGTGTAGGGTAGTACAGCACTTTTTAGATAAAGTTAAAATATAAATTTTAATATGTAAAAGATTAAATAATAATAAAAATTTTCCCCATTGAAATTGATAGGTATTTGCTCCCACTAAACTTTATGTCCCTAGACAACCTTCAAGTCAGAGATTTTTTTTTTTTTGGACATGGCCCACCCCCAAAAAACAATCAGGAAAAATTCCTGGCAAAACACATCCAAAAATATACAGCTAGTCCCTATAAAAAGCTGTTGTTTGGAGAAGCAGTGGTTCAATATGATTCATTTAGCCCAATAACCCCAGAATTATGATGAACTTGGAGATTGGAAGCCTTAAGAATGGAGACAGAATACATTTCTCTCTATCTTTTTTTTCCAATCTCAGTGTATCGCCACAAATACTCCCTGTCTGGCATAGTCACTGAGACACTCCACTGTGACAAGATACTGAAATCACTATGGCAACCAAGATCTTCTTATTTGCCTACAGCTGCAATTCTCTAATGATAAAGTGGTTTCTTTTCCAAGGAAACTATAAAGTGGTTGCTGGGAGGGCACAAGGAGTCATGGAATAAAATTAAAGAGGTGTTAAAAAGTGAGGAGAAAGTTAAAAAGAAATTAACCTGTATCTTCCAACTGGTAAGACTCAAATTATCTTTGGGCGCCACTTGTTTCTGTCATGATGGGAAGCACCATTCTGGACACCTGTTTAGTGAAGTCTAGATAGAAAATTACTCCCTTCAATGACTAATAGTCTTCCTGGCAGCTATTACATTGCCATCTTGGCAAAGTTGCTAGATATGTTTCATCCACGGGAACACTTGTGGTAATCCGCTCATTCTCCTTCCTAGTCCTATTGCTATAGATATCGATGTGCAGCCCGAAGCCAAAATACGCCTGACAGCTCAGCTTCCAATCTGGGGTTTCGCTGTGCTGCTGACAGTCTGCCAGACTACTTAAAGTGACAAAGCTTGACAGCCCTGGAGGACAGAGAGATCTCACCAGGCTTTGCGAAGAAGGATGCAGCTCAAATATTCCACATTTGTCTTGCCAAAACAGAAGACACTGGAAATTCTGAACATTTCAGCCAGCAGTTTTTGTTTTCTTTGATAAAAAACCTAGGTTGCATTTTCATTTAATGCGCGTAGCGTGAAATACATTTCATTATTGAGTTGCTTTAAATTTAAGAACTAAATCATATCAGACATACTTTTATTTTTAATAAAAAACATTACCATTCAAATGATAGATCAATTTACAGAAGTAATTAAGTATTTTATATTTAATATTTTTTTTAAAAAATGCATCTAATTAAGATGGAATAGCACACAGCGGTTATGCGGATAAAAAACATCACAGATTACTCTGATCCAAAGAAATTTCAAAGCTGTTTGTATGTTATTTATGTTTATCTTACTTTCTTGTTCCATTGGTTTCAGTGGGTCTTAAATCCAATTCACATTCTTCAAGATTAATAATTTTGAAAATAAGCCATTATCTGTTTTCTGAAATATACTGATGTAATTTATGTTTGAATGAGTATGATTTACTGTTGTTTCCTGAAGATTCTTATTTTTGATAATTATTGATTTCTTCAGCAGCTACAGCAGAGAAACATTCCTGCCCCAAGCCTTTGCAGATAACTTCCTAGGGCCTCCATTTTTCCAGCCTCAGTACCCAAATTTTGGGGGTCAATTTTTCTTGCCTCCCCTTCCCACTGAAAGAGTTCCATGGGACAAATATTTACATTAAGTGTTGTATTCATTAGGCAGCTGCTCCCTATGGCCACCTGGAATCTATGTGAGGCAGCTCTCTCTTCACAAGAATAAGATTTTTTATTAGATGGTCCCTAGTTTGTCCCGTTAATCAGATTACAGGGCCCAAGCAGTGTTGGAACGTGTGGTGACCTACCAGGAATAATAGAAAATAAATGATTTTTATTTAACATAAAATAAGTCTGTGGGAGGACAGGCTGCCTGCAAAATAGACAGCACTTGGTGCCTTGCCCCTTTAAGACCTCTCCCTAAGTAGCCCAGCAACCTGTGGCTATGAAAGCTGAGTAGAAAGGCAGCTAGGTGTGGCAGTGTTGTTGGTATGAGGGAAGCTGGTTTGTGTTTAGGAGATTGAAGAAGTCTGAAGCAGCCTAACACAAATAGAAGAGTTATTGTTCACCAGAAGTAGAGCTCACAAAGAGAACTAGTGGAAGAACAGGAGTTGTATAGAATTGGGGAAAAGTGGTAAATAGTGAGCACTAGCTTTTTTGAGTGCTTGTGTGTATGTTGCCTACAGACTGGTATGGTTATGTTGGCGCTCTGCCAACTGACATGGATATATGTAAAAGAACCTGTGACAAAGTTCTTGGGGAATAAGAGAATTGTATCAAGTATTAGGAGGCTAGACAGGTATTTAAAAGGGAAGGGAAGGAAGGCACTCTGTTAAGGACAGCAGCCCTGGTGTGCCTGCCTTATACCCGCCATCTTGATTTGACTAGTTCCAATAGTCTTGAGGCTCTGGAGCTAAATACCAGGCCCAATCAGGAAGCACACTCTTAAAGTCTTTGCTTCTCTGAGAACTTCCACTGAACAACCTCTGGGGACAAGTAACTTCTAACTTCTTGTCACTGAATCCTAACTTGTCTCTCATTGGAAGAGGACAGTTACTTTAGGGTCCTCTATGAAGCAGACGCCTTATTCTACTCCAACATAATTTTTCACCAGCTGATGTAAGGAAAAATGTATTTTTCCCTGAATGGCTCCTTTTAACTATATGATTCTGCATTTAAAGAACCTGTGGGTTATAGATGGAAGTAGCTGCCAGTTTCAGGGAATTACTACGACAATCCTGAGATAAACCATCTATATAATGCAAATATGGAAATGTGCATAGAGGCATCTCAGGTTACATTTTCCTGTACACTCTTATTATGAAGTAGGCTGTTGACATTTCTTTTCAGCAGACCTTTGTAGAGCTGTGGGAGGTATCTAATAAAACTTTGGAATTCCTTGCCTAAGTGTGGTTACTTTTTTTTTTTTTTTTAAATTAGATTTATATCCCGCCCTTCTCCGGAGACTCAGGGCGGCTTACAATTTTGGGATACAACCCAATGCGCTCAGCAATAGCCTTCCTTCCATTGTATATGCCTGCTTATTACTAAGCGGCATTTTTACAAGGTCAGCTAATTGCCCCCAACAATCTTGGGTCCTCACTTTACCTACCCCGAGAGGATGGAAGGCTGAGTCAACCTTGAGCCTGGTGGGATTCGAGCCTACAATAATTGTAGGCAGCTGGATCTTAAGAGCAGGCATTTAACAGCCTGAGCCACCACTTAAAGGCATATATAAAGCATTGGGATGACAAAATGAAGCAAGCAGTATATATAGTAAGTATTGTGATGCAGCCCAAATCCTGGCTTACTGTCTTCAGAGCTTTTAGCAAGTGCTGCTTTCAAAAAAAAGTTCTCCACTTACTTGAGGACAAAATGAAGATGGTTTCTTAACTTATTTAAAATAAAATAACGGAGTTGGAAGAAACCTTGGAGGTCATCTAGTCCAATCCCCTGCTTGAACCTATACCATTTCAGAAAAATGGCTGCCAGTCTCTTCTTGAAAGCCTCCAGTGATGGAGCACCCACGACTTGTGAAGGCAAGTTGTTCCACTAGTTAGTTGTTCTCTCCATTAGGAAATTTTTACTTAGTTCTAGGTTTCTCCTCTCCTTGATTAGTTTCCATCCATTGGTTCTTGTTCTGCCATCAGGTGCTTTGGAAAATAGTTTGCCCCCCTCATCTTTGACTAGGACTAGGAACACAAGCTATAAACAGGTAGATAATCAAGGAGCCATAAGTACCCTTTCTCTAAGGAAAGACATCTATATAATTCTTTCATGAGATAAAACTTTTGAACTTCATTTTTTAAAAAGCTCTTTTCAGCTACCTGTAAGTTATGCATTTCAGATTGTAGCATTTTTCTACACCACAAAACAAAAGGTATTTTGGGCTGGGAGAAAATGAATACTAGAAAACCTAATATTCTGAACTGAGTAGATGTATTTGTCTCATAGCTTTGATAGCTAAAGAGTTCAGGTAACCTTCCTGATACCAAAAGGAAAACTATGCTCCCAAGTATGTGAAGAAATTCTTTGGGAAATAGTACAAATCACCATTTGACAGGCTCTTATCTTTCCTGTGTTTCCAGGGAAGCTTTCGTTCTATACAATGTAACAAATTTACTTATTTTTCTGAATTTCTCCTTTAACACTTGGGCGCCATTTTGGTGTATAGGTAGTTCCCGTGTTATAACGTCACCTGAGATCAGAATTTCCATTGCTAAGCAATATGGTCATAAAGCATGACATCATATAATTGCTTTACTTGGCAATAACAATCCTAGTAGTGGTAGTTGCTGTCATATCTCCATGACTATGTGGGTCATGAAGTGGGAAGAGACAGGAGTCCCAGGCAAGCAAGCCAGTGGGTGAAACCTACTGGAGCAAGGGGGGGGAGGCTAGGTGCCATAGGAGATTGAGTCCTGCAGGGTGATGCTAGAGAGCATAGGCAGGTGCTAGGGTTCATGGGCAATGGCAGCAGGATAGTCAGATGTGGGCTGACCCCAGTGATGCTGGGACAGCCAGAATTTTGAGGTCATAACTCCACTTTTTTTCACTGCAATCATGATTTTAAGCAGTTCTGAACAAATTCTTCCTGTCTGTCTCTCACACATCACAAATCATCCTTCAACACAAACTCAGGTGCTTATCCCTGTTTTCTTTTTATAATTGAAAACCGGGTATGATTCAATGCTCTTCAGGCTGTCTTAAAGTCCCAGGGAAGAAAACAAAGGGAAGGAAAAGTTCACACTGGCCCTGCAAAGCTTTGAGAAACTGGCTTGAATATAAGAAGCTTAAATGAAGCCACCTGTGGGCAGATTCATAGAGCCATTCCTGTATGTGGATCATTTTTGATGCTGGAATTTCAAGCTAGGAATGAATGTGAGTGGATGTTTGTACTATTTCTCCAGTAGATTTTTGCAAAATTCTAGTGAATACCAGAACTACTTAAAGCTTTCTAATTATCTGAATTAAACATACGTCTGGAATAACAACTGGCTCACTGAAGGCTTCTCATTTAATTATGTAGTGAACTCTTTGCCTTTAATTCATCAAAATGAAGTACCAATTTATTAATGTTTCCACACTGAAAAATATGTAGTCCTCTTAACTACTTGGCCTCTGGATTGAGGCCTATTAGAATATCTGTGTAATTTGTGTAATTCTTAACTGCTTGCTTATCCATCCGCATCATTGAAAATTTTAGTCAGTGCAGCTGGGAACCAAGTAAATTACAACTTCTCCTACAAAATCTGTATTAGTTTATGTCACAAGTAATCAGAATCTTAATGCAAAAAGGGTATTATGCTCTTTGAAGCAGCAATGAGCTTTCATGCTGAATGCCAAAGGCTAGTGTTCTTTGTCCTGATGTTTCACCAACAGCTGAGTTTGGCATCTTCAGTTATTATAATACACATTGTGGCTTTTCTTTGCATTGCAGAGTTATTATCAAAGCATTCCTCTTCTCCTGACTCGTGATACTACAGGGAAGAGGGTTTTTCCCCCTGCAATTTCAGTTATTTACATTGTTCATCTGTATATCCGATACCTGCTTAAATTAGTAGTTTCGACTGATAACTTTTGTATCTTATACTAAGCTGTGTGTAAAATAGGAGAAAAAACATAGACAACTAATGCTGCACATCTATATGCAAACTAATGTCTGACTGAACACCTCTCCCCACATTTTAGAGTTGAAAAATTATACAGGTTTCAGGATGGGAATGGGAGACACAGCATTGGTAGTATAGCATTTCTGCAGATTTCATCACTACTGAAAGATCAGGTTGGGAACAAATCCCACTGTGTATGGTCACTAAGGGTCCACACTGATCTGATGGCATATAATCATCAATTAGAAGTCTTCATATTGCTCTCCTTCCAGTTCACATCTGAACTTGGGAGATATCTAGATCTGAACAGCAATCAAGTGAATATTCGGATCCCTGCTGTACCAGCATATTACAGTGGAAATATGACCCCTGCTGGCAAATAAAAGAATGGCAGAGCACTGGAAGGGACCACGCTTGTGTTCACACTTGCCTTTGTGGGGACATCCACTTGTTTCAATCCATCCAACAAAAAGAGCAGACCATTTCCCCATACAATTATGTTCCATTATTAAACTACTCTCAGCACTGAGAAATTTTTTTTGTCTGTGTACAATTTACTTATTATTAATTAATTCGACTTATATGCCGCCCCCTCTCCAAAAGGACTCGGGGCGGCTTACAAAATAAAAACACACAACAATAAATTAGTTAAAACCAGATTAAACAATCAAGCCGAATTAACACTAAAATTGCAGAGATAAAACTCTAAAAAGACCACCCCACCCCAGGGTCACAGCCCGGATTGGTTAAACAACCAGGTCTTCAGGTCGCGACGGAAAGTGCGGAGGTCAGGGGCCAGGCGAAGCTCCAGGGAAGTTGATTCCACAGGTCAGGGGCGCAACAGAGTAGGCCCGTCGTCGGGGACTGCCAGCCGGCACTGTCCGGCTGACGGGACCCCAAGGAGCCCCTGTCTGTGGGATCGTACAGGGCGGTTGGTGTTCGATGTCGGCAGCAGTCGCTCCCTTAAATAATAGGGACCCATGTCGTGAAGGACTTTGTATGTTAAGGATAGAACCTTGAACCTCACCGGGCGCAACCGGCAACCAATGCAAGCCACGCAGGAGGGGGGCAACATGGGAGAACGGGGAACTCCCATCACCACCAGCGCCGCTGCATTCTGCACCAGTTGCAATCTCGGATGGTGTGCAAGGGCAGCCCTAAATAGAGAGCGTTGCAGTAGTAGTCGCGAGGTAACAAGGGCATGAGTGACCGTCGCAGGGCATCGCGGTCCAGAAACGGGCTAAGCTGGCGAACCAGCGGATCTGGGCAAAAGCCCCCGGTGGCGGCTCCCACCTGCTCCTCCAACCGAGCCGTGCATCCAGGAGGACCCCAGATTCCTAGCCCTATCCACAGGGGCAGCACCACTCCCCTATGGTCAGCGATGGACATTCCAAACTAGACCGCGATGCGGTATGTACAGCCACTCAGTCTTGGCGGGTTGAGTGAAGCATATTTCCGTCCATCCAGATCCGTACCGCATCCAGACAGCGAGTCATCACGGAGAGGGCATCACTGATCTGGCCAGGGGTGGAGATATATAACTGTGTATCATCAGCATATTGATGATACCTCACCCCAAAACCACGAATGATCTCACCCAGCGGTTTCATGTAGATATTAAATAAAGGGAGAGAGGACCGACCCCTGAGGGACCCCACAAGTGAGTGCCTCGGGGCGATCTCTGCCCCCTGCTAACACCGATTGCGACGCCCAGGTAGGAGGAGAGCCACCGAAAAACAGTGCCCCCACCCCCAACCCCAGGCGTAAAAGGATACCATGGTCGATGGTATCGAAAGCTGCTGAGAGGTCTAACAGGACCAGGACAGAGGAAGAACCCTGTCCGCCCTCCAGAGATCATCCATCAGTGCGACCAATGCCGTCTCCGTGCTGAAACCAGACCGGAAGCCCGATTGGCACGGATCTAGGTAGTCCGTTTCATCCAGGAAAAGCGGAAATTGTCTGGCCACCACACTCTCAACAACCTTCGCTAAAAGCGAAGGTTGGAGACTGGACGAAAGTTATCTAACACAGTCGGATCCAGGGCAGGCTTCTTCAGGAGGGGCCTCACCACCGCCTCTTTCAGGGCGGAGGGGAAAACACCCTCCCTTAGCGGCGTTGACCACTGCCGGATCCAACCGCAGGTGACCTCCCTGGCGGCATAAGACAGCCAGGAAGGGCACGGGTCCAACAAACATGTGGTGGAACTCAGGCGCGCATAATCCCGTCCACTTCATCCTCGGAAACAGGATCGAACTCATCCCAGAACACACTTGCCAGACTACCTGTATCCCGCTCCTCAGACCACTGCAAATCAGTGGACAACCCACTTCAATTCGAGTGATCTTATCCGACAGATATTGTCCAAATTCCTCAGCCCTTCCCCAACGGATCCGCCCCTCCCAGGACAAAGGAGAGCGTAACCGGAACAGGGCGGCTGGGCGTTATTCTGGGACGCTATGAGGGCGGAGAGATAAGACCTTCTCGCCATCCTCATAGCTCCCAGGTAAGTCCTAATATGGGCTCTTAACTGGGTTCGGTCGAATTGAGAGCGGGTGGCCCTCCACCTGCTCTCTAAGCCCCTCCGACTTAGCTATTATTCTCTTTGACGCTAGCTGGCATGGTACAAACCAATACTTTCTATGTAGCAATCCCTCTGATAACATCATGTGACAACATGCTGCTTTTCTTCTTCCTCTTCTGCAAGACTTCCTCTCTGACTAGTTCCATTTTATGTGAATCCTCCCTTCAAGTGACCAGAATTGAGCACAGAATTGGAGAACGTGGTCTGTCTAAGTGCAATAATAGAATTACTCCTTTCAGTGATTTGGAGATGATAGTCCTTCCATGCAGCATCAGATAACAGCCACATCACATTGCTCATTCATATTCAGCCTTTAATGTTCACATTGCTAGCTAATGTCTATACAACAGTAAATACTGTACTGCAAATGTCTCATATACATTATGAACCATTCAAGAATGTTGGCTTGTTATCAGCTTAGGCAGTCTAAATGAAATCTCTAGATTTCTGGGAGGCAGGAAGACTTACTTCAATTGCCACTAGAATATTTGTAAGCAGCTGAAAATACTGGCTTCCTGGTGACTATAATCCTGGCTATATTCCTGGCTATTTAATCTTCCATCCATATGTGACAAAATGTTCAAGTTTCTTCAGAGGGTGAATAAATCTCTTCAGTGGGGCTGAAGTTCAAATATATTCAACAGTTCTGAATACTTTGCTTTCCAGTCCAACTACACACTGTAAATCCCAACACAGCCAGTCTCATGATGGTACACTTAACCGTTGCAATTGCATTGTAGTGTACAATATTGGTAAAATATAGTTGACTTTTGTCTTAAAAATATCTTCAGGATGATAAAATTAGTTGCTGGTCTCTTGTACAAATTTACATTTAATCAACCAAAATTGTAAGTAAAGTAAGTAATTGTAAGTAAGTTGCTTCCTAAAATTAGTTTCTAGTACTGAAAGCATTTTATTTTATTACTAGAGAGCATGGCAGAACCGGCGTTTAACTCACAGATGGAAAAACACTCTGGACTTCACAACTACTGCTCATAATTTTTGCCTCCTTGGCTCAATGGAATATATTTATTTTTTTATTTTATTTTATTGGTCTTATATGCCGCCCTATCTCCCGAAGGGTGGCTCACATAAAAACACCCAATACAAAAGTTAAAAGAATTAAAAACAAATTAAACTAATTAGACCAAATAAATATTTAAAACCCAACCCACAAAACATTTAAAACAAAAGCCCCCGCCCCAGCCCAGTCTGGTTTGTTCAAATAACCAAGTCTTTAGGCCGTGGCGAAAGGAGCGGAGGTCAGGGGCCAATCGTAGCTCCAGGGGAAGCTGGTTCCACAAAGTGCACGCCCCCACAAAGAAGGCCCTCCCCCTAGGGACCACCAGCCGACATTGTTTGGCCGATGGTACCCCAAGGAGGCCCTGTCTATGAGCGCTCACTGGGCGATTGGTGTTCGATGCTGGCAGGAGACATTCCCGCAAGTACCCCGGCCCTAAGCCATGTAGGGCTTTAAAGGTATGTACCAGCACCTTGAATCTCACACGGAGGGCAGCCGGCAACCAATGCAACTCACGCAGGAGGGGTGTAACATGGGAGTATTGGGATACCCCCATCACAACCCGCGCGGCCGCATTCTGCACCAGCTGAAGCCTCCGCGTGGTCTGCAAGGGCAGCCCCATGTAGAGAGCATTGCAGTAGCATATGAGAAATGAAAGAAACATTTTCATCTATGCAGCACTCCAGTGTCTCAGAAAACAGTCCCACTTTCCAATAAGAACATCCTTCCTTACAAAGAAGATTGATAAGAAATAAAAACAGATGTCCACATTGATTCACAGCAATTTTGGCAACTAGTCTATATTTCTGGCTCTTACATATATTTCTGTTCACAAATTCATCGTGGGCAAACATCTTTAAGTCCAATCCGCTTCCATCTTTCTGAATCCTCTCTTGCGCATCTTACAAATTATTAGCAATAATAAAAGTTCAGTGTAATATGTATTGTTCATTTAAAAGATAGGGAAGATGGGAAAGAAGGGACTATCAGAAAAAGACTCGAAAAAAGATCTTATTTTGGGAAATAATCTATTAAAGTTGCTCAAAAAAAAAGAGGGAGCATCGTCCCATAATCCTTCTAACCCCCAGTGCAGATTTAGTTCCTTTTTTCCCCCCAGGTGCTGAGGGGAAAAAGGGTTTCACAGAACATTGTATGTGACAATCTTGCTGTTTCTCCCTTTCTCTTTGCATTTCTGCCAAATATGCTAGAGAATATCACTAATCCTCTTAAACAGCTTGGTAGGAGCCATGAAGCAATGCCACTTCCATTGTGGGAGCCCCCATGTATATAACCTAATACGATATGCATGATGACACTAAGCTAGCCGGAATAGACAACACCCCAGAAGACAAGCTCAGGGTCCAAAAAGATCTTGACAGACTTGAACAATGGGCCCTATCCAACAACCACGAAATTTAATGTGGAGAAAAGCAAGGTTTTATATCTAGGCAGGAGAAACCAAAGGTACAAGTACAGATTAGACAAAAGCTGGCTCAAAACAATAACTCCTGAGAGGGACCTTGGAGTCCTAGTGGACCATTACTTAAACAAGAGCTCACAGTGTGCAGCAGCAGCAGCCACCAAAAAAGCTAATACAACCCTTGGTTGTATAAAGAGAGGCATAGAATCAAAATCACATGAAGTATTAGTACTGCTTTATAAATCCTTAGTAACACCTCAGGTGGAATGCTGCATCCAGTTTTGGTCACCACATTACAAAAAAGATGTTGAGATTTTGGATAAAGTTCAAAGAAGAGCAACTAAGATGATTAAGGGCTTGGGGACAAAAACGTATGAAGAATGAGGAACTGGATATGGCCAATCTAGAGAAAAGAAGGACTATAGGTGACATGATAGCAGTAGTCTAACATTTGAGGGCTGCTACAAATATTGAGGGGGTCAACTTATTTTTCAAAGCACCAGAAGGCAAGGCAAGAAGCAATGGATGGATACTGATCAAGGAGAGAAGCAACCTGGAATTGAGGAGAAACTTCCTAACAGTGAGGACACTTAACCATGGAACAGCTTGCCTTCAGAAGTTGTAGATGCTTCATCACTGGAGGTTTTAAAGAAAAGACTGGAAAGCCACCTGTCTGGAATGGCACTTAGCACTTATATACCACTTCACAGTGCTTTTACACAACCCTCTAAGGGTTTATAGAGTCAGCATATTGCCCCCAACAATCTGGGTCCTCATTTTACTGACCTTGGAAAGATGGAAGGCTGAGTCGACCTTGAACTTGGTGAGATCTGAATTGCCAAATTGTAGGCAGTCAGCAGAAGTAGCCTGCAATACTGCATTCTAATCACTGCGCCACCACAGCTCAAATGATATAGGGTTTCCTGCTTGAGCAGCGGTTTGGACTAGAAGACCTCCAGTTCTATTCTGATTGATTGATTTATATTTTCTAAATGTGAGTCATATTTCTATGACTTAGTTATATGCCTAAGTCATATTATTGTGACTTAGCTACAATCATCATTCTACTAGGAGAGTTCAATCACTTTTTAATTATTTTTAGTATCCACACTGGATGATTAGCATCTTAGATCAAATCCAATTCTACAATGCTAAGTCGAAGATTAGTATTAAAGATTACTACAGGTGACTCATTCAAAAGACTTCTGGTAAATTATGGTCATAGGTCTAGAAATGAAAGAAAAAGTAGAAATTCAGAATATAGATTTACTTATACAATATGATTTATCATATTTGAATAGTGTTAGGACTATTTTCTGATTTCATAGTTTAAAATATGGGCAGGACGGGCCCTATTTATTTTGAATAGTAATATTAAACACTCCAGTTTAGTCTCCTTCTGTCCAAAAACATTAAATGTTCTTCCCAGTTTAAAAAAAAAAATTTAAACTGAAGACGCTGCAGAATTTCTTATCTTCTATGTACCATTTATGAGGAGAAAATCAATATTGTGCTGTAGTTTCTATTGTTCTGTAATAGGATGGCTCCTCTTGGATATTACATTGCATTGCATGAAACTAAGACATTGGTACAAACCTCCTCTTCTGGAATAAACCTAAGAGGAATTCAATTGCCTTTGCTTGTTTTTGATTAATCAGTTAAGTGGTTGGAGAATAATCCCTATGATTTTCAGACAGCCAACCAGCTTCAAAGTTTAACTTTCTGTTTAACTGAAATCAGGAGTAAAACTTCTGTCTCACTAGATTAGAGAAAAAGACAAGATCAAAAAAGCTTATTGCTTTTGCATTAAATAAGGGGTTTTACATCCAAATGTCATCAGCACTCCAAATAATTCAATGTCATTTAAAAACAAATGATTATTAAAAAGTGTGTCACATCCATGGCCAAAATAAATAAAATTGTATAGTAATTAGATACTTTATTTTATGCGTTAACCTTGGCTATTTTCTACAATTGGCTGGGTTTCCATGCCCATAATTTTATTCTGTGAACTAGCTATTAACATTCACCCCCCCCCAAAAAAACCCTCACCCCAGTTTTAGAAGTAAATTCAGCTTAACTTTATCTCGAAGCAAAGCAGTGGTTTAAAATAAAGTAATAGATTACCAAGAACAAATCCTCAACATGATAGAAGAGCTGGAATTTTATTATTGAATTCCAGCTGCTTAAGGCTCCTGAAAGAGACACAGATATCTTCATGCTACACAGAAATGTGTCTTGGAAGCATTCACCAAATCAAGCAACGATATGACTTCTAAATGAGTTTCCCTTGGCAAGCTCAAACCTAACCAATCAACATGCAAAGTGAAGCTAGTCAAGCTTATATGTATTGATTGATAAGAGGAATTTAAATTTAAATTTGATTGCAGGGAGGGCTTTAGGGGGGGAAGGCAAGGGGCACTGTTGTGCAGTAAAGGAATGCATTTTGGGTACACTACTTGTAATTATGCTTTGGAAAACACTGTGTGTTTTCATATTTGTAGAGAAGTTGCTTGATGAACCTTGCAGCTCTCACTAGTCACAAGGGAAGGGAAAGGAAAGGAAGAGGTGCTAATTAATATATACGTTTAGGAAAAGGGAAAACTGGAGCCAGCATTTCATCCTTTTACCAATTGCAAGACTGTGAGGGAAAGGAAAACACCTTATAGGGTATGGAACTTCAAGGCATTCACATGACGCCTGAAAAGGCAATGGTGGCCACATTGTTATGATAGGATTAGCTTATGTCTTCATCTCTTAGCTGCAATTGGTGGCTTTCCCAGACCTGTTTTGCCAAGAAAGAGAGTGTTGGGTAAAATAATCAAGTCACAAGCCCTGAAAATAAGAGCTACATCCAGCAAACCTGACATGATATTCTTGTTTTAACATCTATCTATGCTTTCATTTGTACAAACTCTTGAGATTCTCTCTATGGGCCTTTCCTTTTCAATTGAGAACACGTGGCTTTATACATATATCACAAGAGGTATAAATGACATTTCAAAATTCTGTTGCTGGGAAAACACTCCCCCACCCCACCAGCAAAAATGTAAAGCATGGCTAAAATAGAAAACAAAATACAGATGGCAATTAGGTTTCTCACTTCAAGATTTATCCTACTGATACTATCTGCCTGTCTGTTACATATACGTCACAAATTATGTATGTAGGACTTGCAACAGATCCTCATATCTTAACATTGGTTTCTGCCAAGTTTTTAAGTAGGTAATTTAGTGATAATTGAACACATCCAGCTTTTAGGTAATTTTCTCAAATATTTCATATTTTACCATGTTTCCCCAAGCATGCAGACACTTAGTTTTGGCTGTGTTTCAGTTGATATTCTTTAGTAAAGAATATACTAGAGAATGGCAAAATATTTAATCCATAATGGAAGATTATGGAAAGTTTAGAAGTAAAATATGAACTTCTATTCATGTTTCTTTATAATTAAAAGTCATATTCTCTTCTAAAATTTATGTTTGTGTCTTATTACAGGTGGTGACAATATCTGAATTTGCATTGCATGTTTTAAATCTATATCCCGTTAGGTTAGTATCTTTTTGCTTTACAGTATCAAAGGCCCTTTAACTATGTATTTCATGTTAGACTGGAAAGTTACCATGATACAGTTGAGTTGAAACAGTCAAGGCTATTTTCATAACCACAAACTGAAGGATAAATATTTGGTTCTTTTCCTCTTACTTGTTGCATAAATATGACATCAATCTTTTCAGAATCTGATATTGTCCAATATCTCCTATTCTATATCAGAAAAAAATGGATTGACTTCTGAGGTTGGATGGAGAGCAATGGCTATTAATTCGTATTTGAGAGTTTAAAGACATAATTTTAATTTATGAATTCACTAACCTAATTATATCGATAATTATGGATATAAACTTGTCAAGTTATTAATTGTACATGTTTTCAAATAACGTATTAAACGTATGCCATCCATCTCCCAATGATAGCTATAATATAGATATCATTATATAATTACATTTCTCCTATCTCAAAGAAAGGAGGAGTCTAACTTTTTGTTTTTTTTCTGGAACTAAAGAGAAAAAAAGAAATTTATCTGTTCAGAGAGATTGAATGACATTTATAGGGGGAATGCAAGATTTACAAATATAAGTAAAGTTTTTTTATTTATATATAAGCATTTTGACTATAGTGTATTAAAAGCTGCTGAAGCTTTAAATGGGAAGATGAAGACCTAGATACAGAAGTGGAAGAGTCAATACAAGAAATGGAAAGTTAAATGTACCAAGAATTATATTTCTGTACTTTGTCTGCAAGAGGACAATTGACCAGGGCTTACTACAATTATCCTAACTCTAACTTAAAAATTAATACTGCCGAACTACTGCGTAAGAGAAAATACAAAATTGACCTGCTTGATTGGGAATAAGAGAATAAGT
Organism: Naja naja; assembly: GCA_009733165.1. NCBI lineage: Eukaryota > Metazoa > Chordata > Lepidosauria > Squamata > Elapidae > Naja > Naja naja. Next base: position 56,252,767 of record CM019149.1, on the reverse strand, counting down.
ACTGTTATAAATGTTGGACACACATATTTTTGGGATGGAACAAATTTTAATTTGTGCTGCTTTTAATTCCTGATACAAAATATACAGTATATACACAAACACAAATACACACACACAAACCCAGAACAAAAGAGTCTCTTGATATTGAAGATAAGCTTGAATGATCATAGAAATATTTATGAACATTTAACTTAGAAAAATAAATACCAAGTGTTTAAATGTTTATGTTTAGCAGCAGTGCTTTGTCTTAGAAATATTTTCTTTCATAGCTTAGAGGGCATGGCAGATGAGTAGGTCAATATAAAGCTGTCAAACACAACTAACGAAGGCACGAAATGACAAAGACAGAGCATGAAAGAATTCTACCTCCTTCTCCCTTTAAAGATTTACAAGGTGGTAAATGAATTTTGATCCAGAGAAACATTAGGAGGAGAATATTTTTAAACACAGAGTACAAGACCAGCTCATAACAGGTGGCCACTGATATATGTTAACTGTTAGCTCTTATGGTATTTTTTCCAGTAAACAATCTAGCAAATGGTTACTGTACATTCATTCACTAATCTGACCCACTTCCCCTTCTCCTTTAAATTTTAATGCCAACACATAAAGAGGAATAATATGCAACCAATAACTTTATTATCAATGCTTGGGCATAACCTTAAATATTAATGAAAGAAATGGCAACCAGAAAGTGAACATTGGCTCACCCCCCCTCCCCTCTTAAAAACCCTTCCCTCTCTGTATTGTGGAATTATATTGTGGGGAAAAGAGCACAAATGTAGTCTCCCCCCCTAGTATAGGAGTGTCAAACTCAATTTCATTGAGGGCCATATTAGGGTTGTTTGACCTCAAGTGGGGGGGGGGGGTTGGCATGGCCAGTTCAACGTCACTCATGTCGAGGGTGCCTGTCGTGCCCAAGCGCTCTGCCAATGAAAACGGAGCTCAGAAGTACAGCTCCATTTTCATTGGCAGAGGCACCGTGGGCTGGTCCTTTGCTGTTTTCAGGGCAGCCCCACGGGCCAGATCTAAGCACCCTGTGGGCCGGATCATCGGTATATAATTAAACTCATTCAGCCACTTATAACAAGCATCTTTGCATCTTGTGTGTGGGGATGTGGGGCTGATTTTATCACCTCGACATTCCTGCAGCAAGCTTTAAAAGAAGCATCCAGCTGCTTGTTTTGGCTTCAGACTTTTCCTTCAGCATTTACCATCTTTGCGGAATAAAGAACTGTCAAAAGGCAAGAAACCTGTGCATGATTTAGTTCTACAAAAGCAAGGTTTCTTGGATTCTTTCCCTTCTTGCTTGCTGCCTTGCACTTCTATGGGCAAAAAATTACGATACCTTCCAGAATAATCGTATGAAAGCTCTTCACCTGCACAGATATCACGGTCAGCAAAAAGTGCTAACCTAGGCACCATTGAATCTATTCGGACAGGCACCATAAAGAGGTTGGGCTCACAGGAGTGGTTCAGGAATCTACCCACATTGCCGATATAAGTGGGGTCTGCAAAAGTCTCTATTGTCGTCCCATCATACAAGTGTTCCCTAATTGCTATAATGTAATTTGAATCACTTGATGTCTGCAACTGAATCCTTTTACGTGCTTCATTAATGTCTAGAATTTCCCCAGCATATTCACACACAAATCGTCCTTTGGGTATGAATTCCACGGTGCGAAGACCCCAACCTTTCTCAGTGGTCTTGAATACTTCAAGCTGGAATTGTAAGCCCAGTTGAACTGCTCTATTTTGACACCTCTCTCCACAGTGGCACATAGTGTTGCATTCAAAAACAGGCTTTGAAAATCCCAGTCCATCTCCTTCCATCTTAATGGATAAGTTGTTATAATTTTCTCCATAGTGAAGACAAGTACATGTTGGGGCAAGACAGGATGCAGAATGACAGCTGCATCCAGGGAAGGAGATCTCAGATGGGTCTGGTTTGCCTCCAGGTCCAGGCACATGATCGGGACTATACTGAAAAAGAAAACAGAGGAAATCATCTTGAGGACTGTATATTCGTAGCTGAAGAGGCTGGCATAACATATTGTGTAAAAAGGCAAAAGAATACAGAATAAAACAGTTGGAAGAGACCTTGGAGGTCTTCTAGTCCAACCTCTTACTCAAGCAGGAGAACCTATACCATTTCAGACAAGTGACTGTCCAGTCTCTTCTTAAAAGTCTCCAGTGAGGAAGCACCCACAACTTCCGAGGGCAAGCCATTCCACTGGTTAATTGTTTTCACCATTAGGAAATTTCTCCCTAGTTTCAGGTTGCTTCACTCCTTGATCAGTTTCCACCGTTTCTTGTCTTGCTTTCTGGTACTTTAGAAAATAGGTTGATGCCTTCTTCTTTGTGGCAGCTCCTCTAATATTGGGACATTGCTTCCATGTCACCTCTAGTCCTTCTTTTCATTAATGTCTACAAAGATTGTCCCTATTTTTGCTGAAATACCTATCAGCGTGTGCAGTGTTTAGAATGAGTGATTATATACATTTGATTTAAAAAGTGGATAAAATAGAAATGTCTTAAGAGACCATCTATCCCTATAGATCTATCAACAGCTGTCTTACTTATATAAAATGCCATGTACTGTAATGTATTTTAACAATTTATATGCGTTCCTCAAAGTGGGTGAATACACACACATACACACACACACACAATCATATGATTTAAAAAGTGATAAAAAGATTTAATTAGTGGTGAAAGATCTTAAGAGATCATCTATTTCTAGATAGTCTATCAACATCTCTGTTGTGCTTACATACAATGCTATCTACTTTACTATGGTAACTTATATGGAGAAATTGAGTACTTGTCTACAATGAGAACAGATTTTGGTGATATTAACGGTTCAATTGCGCCAGTACTTTCATTCAGACTCTGGGAAATAACTCATGTGAGGCCAAAAAGGGGGTCAGCATATTCTCTTTTTAAAAGTCTATAATTCATGCATTCTATTTCTAGTTAACAAATGAATTATTCCTTGCAATAGTTTTATTTTCTAAATGAAGACATATGTAAGTAAGACAGAAAAACATGAAGAACAAGAGAGGTTTGGAAAGAAACATTAATCAGGTATGAATAGTATTTTATTTTTTTAAAGAACAAATTATGTCCAGTAACCACAGAAGAAAATCTTCATTGTTTAAAACCAATATCAGTTTGCTACTTAGCAGTATTCTAAAACAAACTACATCATTGATATTTTATCATTTTCCTCCCTTGCTTCTAGCATGATTTCTTCAGAATTTATTTCTTACTATGCAGATGCTTACCCACAGGGCTCAATTGAGGCTGCATTCATAATTTAATTCCTCTAAAGTACCTTATTAGCTGAAGCAAGAATAAAATTATCTTGCCAGCCTACCAAATCTAATTTTATCTGATGGGACAAGCCATGATTTCGGACATTTTAGATAACAAATGTATCCTTTAATTGCAGAAAGAAGAACTTGGAAAAAGTTGTTATTCTACATATTGAAATGAAACCACAAATGGGGGGGGGGTGTAAGACAAAATTACAACTGATTTAATGTACATAAAAACAGTGCTACAAGAATGCACTGCTTTATCAGGCTTCTACTAATTGACCATTTCTTTGTGGAAGGATTCTAAATGATCTATCATAACTGAAGTGAACATTAAAAGAGTTGCAGTGGTGCAGTGGTTAGAATGCAGTACTGCAGGCTACTTCTGCTGACTGCCGGCTGCTTGCAATTTGGCAGTTCAAATCTCACTAGGCTCAAGATTGACTCAGCCTTCCAGCTTTCGAGGTTGGTAAAATGAGGATCCAGATTGTTGGGGGAAATAGGCTGACTCTGTAAAATGCTTAGAGAGGGCTGTAAAACACTGTGAAGCAGTATATAAGTGCTATTGCTAAAGCAATCCTGTGCATTTAGACTGGGTGATAGTTTGAAAATAATAACCTAGGATATTAAAGGAAGGCAGTTATGTTTGTTATATAGCGAATCTTAAGTTTCCAAAAATGCTGATGTTACGGAAAGAAATAAAGATTTTAAAAAATGACCAGGATTTTATCATATGTAAGGATCTACCGTGTTTCCCCGAAAATAAGACCTACCCCGAAAGTAAGACCTAGCACTATTTTCTAAACCTGCCCTAATATAAGACCTACCCCAAAAATAAGACCTAGTGTAAATCTCCAGTTCCAGGAAGACTTTTCAGGGAGCAACCGTGCACCCGCGAAACACCCCCCCACACACACTCACACCCTCCATAAATATATAAGACCTACCCCGAAAATAAGACCTAGTGTGTTTTTGGGAGCCAAAAAAAAATAAGATAGTGTCTTATTTTCGGGGAAACACGGTATTCATTTGATGAATCCAGCTTGGTAAATTCAAAAGTAGCTTGGTAAATTCTCTGACACTCTGATTAACTGAAGCTGTAGTGTCCACTTGGAATGCAAGTTTAATTAGATAGTCCTCTTTCTTATACATCAACCCTTGGTGGCTCAGGCTGTTAATTGCCTGCACTTAAGTTCCAGCTGCCTACAACTGCTGTAGGCTCGAATCCCACCAGGGTCAAGGTTGACTCAGCCTTCCATCCTCTCGGGGTAGGTAAATTGAGGACCCAAGATTGTTGGGGGCAATTAGCTGACCTTGTAAAAATGCCGCTTAGTAATAAGCAGGCATATACAATGGAATGAAGGCTATTGCTGAGCGCATTGGGTTGTATCCCAAAAATTGTAAGCCGCCCTGAGTCTCCGGAGAAGGGCGGCATATAAATGTAATAAAAAAAAAAACCCCTAGGGGTTATCTTGATGCACAAATGAGCTCTGGTATATGAAACATCAGAAAACACACCTGAAGTAGCGCTACAGAAAGATAAGAGTCCAACCCAACACATGTAAACATCTGCATAAGGTCTATGTTGTGACAATAAGGGAAGCCTAAATGTTTTTCAGCTTACATAGAAAATGCATCCATGGGCAGGAAGGGGGGGGCAGAAATGCCTTCAAGTCAATGCTGACTCCTGCCTGGCCTAGTTCAGGCAGTTTCCTTGGCAAGAACTGGTTTGCCATTGCCTGCTTTCTAGGACTAAGAGTAACTGCCCCAAAGTCACCCACTTAGCTTCATGCCTAAAGTATGTTAAAATACTTTGTACAGTATTTATTTCAGTAAATAGAAACTTGCAGTGACCTTTAAAAAAAAGCATTTCTTGAAGTAACAGCATACAATAGTTTCGCCAGAACAAGAGTGACCTCTAATGGATGTTACAGATTCCTCAGCTTGCGCTAACTCCAAGGAAAGCAAAATTGACTTTTTTCACAAAGGGTAGTATAAAGTTTATCACGTGCATTAAAAGTATATATTAAACTAGAGATATAATGAAAACCATATTTTCAATTTATGCCCCTCATATAACCATTAAAAAAACAGTTTGGTCTGGTAGTTAAGGCATCAGGCTAGAAACAGGAGACAATGAGTTCTAGCATGAAATTGGGTGACATAGGTATGAAAGTTGTTTGGACCACTCACTGACTCTCAACCCTAATACCCCACAGGGTTGTTGTGGGAGAAAAATAGGAGATTGCACTATACACTTGGCCTTTAACACTCTACAAAAAAGCAAATCATAGATCTAATCAATAAACTATTTGCAAAGCAATGCAGGAAAAGCTATTCCTCATTGTCAAAACTGAAGAATGGAATTGAACTGCACCTTTAAGAATTAAAATTGTGGTAATTATTTTTAGTGTATACTTTTAAAAAAAGTGTTTGAAAACATTTTTAATATTTTAATCCAAGAAAAAAATAACCTACGCTGTATAGATACATATAACTTAATTTATTATTGACCAATAAACATCTGAAATCTACTGATATTAATGGGGTTTGATTCATCTGTCAGGATCAAGTTGCTTACAAAGATGTTTCAGAACCACCTTATCAATTAGTAGTTTTATTACTTTTTTTTGAAGATAGGTTTTTGCCAAGTGCTGGTTTTTCAAACATATGCATTTCTAATGTGAAACTTCTAATGTGAAATTTCTAATGTTAACTCATTGCAATATATAATCAGGACAAACTCTTAAGCTTCCTTCGATGTCTTTGGCTTCCGACATCCTTCATCATACGGATCATTATTTGAAAGTTGGTGATCACAAAAGATGTGAAAGAATATATATTCTGCACACACGCACACACACGTGTTATGGTTGTCCCAAAAGTGCTTTTTCAAGAGGCAAGTGATCTTTCTTTGTTTTTCTTTGAAGACGTCTCGCTTCTCATCCAAGAAGCTATAAAGTATAAATCCTTCCATCCCCACCATCCAGCCAGAGCTGAAGAAGCTTCTCGGATGAGAAGCGAAACATCTTCAAAGGGAAAACCGGAAAGCCCAGTCCCCTCTTGAAGAAGAAAAAAAAAACACCTCTGAGATTTACTCTCGCAGGTGCGTCAGAAGCGCCGTTCATGCAATCCGTTCCATTCTATGGCCCCGCCCCACGATCACTGAATTCTAGGCCTTGTAGTTTTCGGAAGCTTAAGGCTTCTGCTGCAGATAAACAACAACCGCCCCACAGAAAACTCTAATTCCCAGCGTCCCTTTCGATGCAACAGCCGCGGTTTTAAAAAAGCGCTACATTTCCATCGGCGGGTCCGTATAAAACATAGCTTCCTATTGGTCCCTGCCCGCAGGCTGCTGCTCAGTCCCTTCTTCTCCTTCTTCTCTCTCACCTGGAAAGTCGGGAGTTCCTCCAGCCGCGGCCACACGGACACCGGCAGAGGTTCCAGACCGCGACTCACATCCATAATCCGACTCCAGTTACGGGGAAACAGCAGTCCCTTCGGCCTTCCTTTGCCCCGCCCTTTCTGCCGGGATTGGCTGCCCTGCCGTGTTTCGTTTTAATCAACGGCGAGCTTCAGCCAATGGCAAAAGGGAAAAATTTTGGGACCGTCCCCCGGTCTCTTCAGGACCAATTGAATAGAGTAGTGCAGAGTACGTTGCTTCAGGGTTTCATCTGACACTTTCTCTTTACCTCCCTTTTGCTGGAAAAGATTAATGTGGAAGACGGGGGTTTAGCTTGGTTTTCCTCGCCCTCAATATCAGGTTGTCTTCCGCGGAGCAAATTGTCGCTCTTATCGTGGGAAAAGGAGGAAAATACCCTAAACGGGCCAACCCCACTCACAGATTAATTTCTATGCATTTTTCAGGCATTGCTGCAACTGTCCATTTCAAGAATTATTTGAATATTGATTTTAAAACGCTTGATGCGGAAATACACGTAGACTAGAAATGCGACCGGTCGTTGTTAGTTAGATTTTGTTTGCATGTGTTAGGGATAAGTGAACGTGCTTCAGATTTGTTCCGAAGTGCCATTCTACTTTTTAAAACAAATATTCGATTCATATGTTGCACTAACTTATAATTTGATTGTGGCCTAGTACAGCTATCAAAGTTTTCATTATCTCTTTGCTGCCTTCTAGCTTTTTCGAAGTAGCCCTAGTTTTGTGTAGTGGGTGAACAGGGCCACTGTAGCTTGTAAAAAGTTGCCTTCATTTGTGTAAAAAGTTTCTAAACAGTGGGGTTAAGGGTGTAGTACTTTAGACAACTAAATTGGTAAAAACATGAATAGAATAGAAACAATCCTTATTGTCACTTTGAATGTACACTAATTGGCATACCTTAAAATGACATTTCATGAATTATCTCTAGTAGGGGCTAAAGTGCTGGGCTACAAATTAAACCAGACAGTGTTACCACACAATATTCTATGTAATTTACATGAACTTGTATACGGTATTGTACTTGTACTGAATAAACTACAGTTAAACAATATATGAGTGATTTCAAACACACACCCCTCCCGCCCTTTCTGGAATCTTCCCATCTCTTCTGAATGGCATTGCACTACCTCAAAAAGAGCCTATACATTTTAGTCTTTGACTCAAGCACAAAATTTCTGTTGCTAAGAAAGACGATTGTTAAGTGACTTTTGCTGCATTTTAGGACCTTTTGCCACAATTGTTAAGTGAATCACTGGAATTATGAAGTTAGTAACATGGTTGTTAAGTGACTCTGGCTTCCCTGTTGACTTTGCTTGTCAGAAGTTTGCAAAAGGTGATCACATGACCCCAGGACACTGCAACCATCACAAAATACAGACCAGTTGCCAAATTGTGAATTGTGATCATGTGACCTGCTGCAAGTGTAAAAAACAGCCCTACTTGTTCAATGCAGCTGTAACTTTGAACAGTCACTGGTTGTAAGTTGAGTATGCAATTTGGAATTCCTCCTGTATGAGGAGCAGATTGTAGCTGAAGTCAGGAGGGCCTTTGCACAGGTTTGTGTTATGTGCTAGTGGGGAGGCTCTGCTCATAGCCAATCATGTTTTCATCACCTCCCAAATTACCATACACTTCATGTGGAGCTACCCTTAAAAGAACATTCATATGCAACAGTGTGTGCAATCATTAGGGCTGCACACTCCTTGATCAGCACGTTACACCTTTGTCCTGTAACCTGTACTAGTTATAGTATGCTTTTGGTCTTTACAAACCTAAAGATGAAAAGTGAGATTTTCATGTATTTATTTATTAATTACAACACTTTATATAATGCCCAAGACTCAAGGTGGGTTTTTTTTGTAAACAACAGAAAAAGAAAACATACAATAACACCTGGGACATAAAACCTACAATGTTTGTTTGTTTAATAAGTTTAATAAGCAGTCCTCATACCCGCTTAAAGGAAACAGCCAAGTTTTCATGAAAAGTGTGAGTTTGGTCTAGTGGTTAAGGCACCAGACTAGAAAGCAGGAAACCATGAGTTTAAGTCCCACCTTAGCCATGAAAGTTGGCTGGGTGACTTTGGGCCAGTTACTCACTCAGCACAACTCACCTCACAGGGTTATTATTATAAGGAAAACAATAGGAGGAAGGTGTATTGAATATGTTTGCCTTCTTGAGTTATTTCTAAAAACAATAAAGACAGGATAGTAAATGAATGAATGGGTGAATGAGTGAATGAATGAATGAATGGAAAAAGGGACACAAAATATCTTTTAGGTAGAAAATATCTTTTATTAGATTTTTGGTGTTTCACGTTTCTATTTCAAAAGATTCCTTATCTTGCTACTAAGACAGCTAGAGGAAAATGCTTGGTGTACTTCATGTAATTCATACTGACCATTAATTTAGTCACAAAGTAAATTGCCACCAATCTATTCCTTATTTTTCGTACTTTTTGCCAAGTATGTGTAAACACACAATAGCTGCTCATTTTATAAATGTCTAATGACACATTTTCTGTGAAAGAAACAGCCACTGGCTTCTCAGTAGACCCCCTGTTATAAGGCCAAGCTCATTATCAATGGCTGGATTTTTCTTTGATGAGCAATCAAAGATCATTTTCAAAGCCCTGACAAACAATTGAGGCACCCTATGGTTTACTGGGGAGATGTACAGCCCTAATGAAATACATTAGAGGTGGAGGAACCATCAAATCCATAAAATGTAACAATGTCAAAAAAAACAAGGTCACCACTGCTTCTCATCTATAACTGAGAAAAAGAGGTAGACATGGTGCTGACTTCTGGAATCCTAATGCAACCCCTTGGATACATTCCAACCTCATTATGTACAGAGGAAATAGTTATATCAATTAGTTAACATGAAAAATTACTTTAATGAATGCCTCAAGAAGAATAGCTATTGTCAGATTGAAACTAATCTCAATTTTAAATGAAAATGAAATCACCTTGGCTAAATAGATTTAGTTAAACTTCCAGTGTCATCCTTTGAAGTTTTTGTTAAAGGTAACCAAAAATAGGGTGGATACTTTTTCTTGTGATAAAGACTAATATATCAGAGGTGATATGATAGCAGTGTTCCAATATTTGAGAGGCTGTAACAGAGAGGAGGAGGTCAAGTTCAACCTATTTTTCAAAGGCTCTAAAGGCCAGACAAGGAATAATGGATGGAAACTGATCATGATTCAACCTAGAAATAAGGATAAATTTTCTGCAATGAGAACAATCAACCAGTGGAACAGTTTGCCTTCAGAAGTTGTGGGTGCTTCATCACTGGAAGCTTTCAAGAAAAGACTGGGCAGGCATCTGTCAGAAATTGTATAGAGTCTTCTGCTTGAGCAGGGGTTTGGACTAGATGACCTACAAGATCATTTCCGACTCTGTTATTTTATTCTATTCTATTTACTACCATATAAGCTTTTGTAAGATGACATAATCCCCTTCATCATATCAAGTATGTCTAATGTCAGATATGTTTTAAGTTTTCCACTTGTGGGTTTACCTAGACTTTGTGCTGACATTAACATATGAAATTTATATATTAGGAAAACTTCTAGTTTCTTCAACTCAATCTATTATTCAAAATAAAAGTGCATGATAAAGTTTACTTTCTCTACATATAAGAACTGCATCCTTCTAGGTAACAAGATATGAATAATAGTTATAATTGATAGAGACATGTATTGATTCCAAGGGAGCTTCATGAAATATAATACATTAAAACACAATTTTGATATCCACCTTTTTCTGGTATTTTGACAAGCAAATGTAAAATTACTAAAAATTTAGGACAGAAGTGCAAAATTAGAAACTATGAAGCTGAAGGAATTCTCAAAGCCTATGAGGCTGCCACTGGGATTTCCAAAAGTTGTTTTCAAATTATAATGTGTAATGTGACAGAAAAAGAAAATGTTGACAGTTACAAATGGAAAATAATCACATTAACTATGCATCATTTTAATTGTATTTATCTATAAATTAAATCTAAAAATTAAATTAGATTTTATTCTGATTCTCTCCATAAATATGGAGTTTATTCCAGAAAAAAAATCACAATCCTGGTTTAGACCATGAAAATAAATCTAGCCCTGAACATCTACATCTTTTCTGTTTTCCCTTATCACTTCACAAAATGGTTTTGAAATGAAAGGATTTGCAGAGAACGTTTCTGATATGACACCTTCTGGAAGTGTGAAAGTGTGGCTCTTTGAGGAGATGGCAAATTGACAATTTCACTGGGCAGACCCAAGCAGCAAAATGTGAACACTCACTTTAGAAGTAGCTGATACGTTGTTCAAGCCATTGTTTGCTTAACCAAGTATGAATATTGTAGAAAAAGAAAAAGATTGTTTCAGATTCACATTTTTCCTATTTCAAAATAAATAGAATAAATAGCACTTGGGAAGACATCTTTAAGTATCTTAGATATGGACTGCAAAAAGATGTAGAGATACTGTAGAAAAATTACTACAGTAATTCTATTCTGCCGTCTAGTGATCACTCGAGTTGTGCAGTCTGATTTGTACCTCTGCCTTAAAAAGATGTACAGTCTGATCACCTCCCTTAAGACAAGGGGTAGAATATTTATTGATTAAATTGGTATGCCACATTCCTTTCATAGCATTTTTGAACAGATAGGCTAGCAGTTGAGGCGGACTTGTGCATTTTAAAAAAAACAAATATTTAAAATTAGCTTTATGTTAATATTGCAAATTTTATTGATTGGTTGATTTATTAGATCTTTATCTTGCCTTTATTACTTCATAAGTATCTCAAGGCAGTGAACACTCCTAATACACCTTCCTCATCCTAAACCTGTGAATTGGGTTGGGCTGGGAATAAATTGATTTTGAGATTTTTTTTCAATGCTCTGGTTACTGGACCACTTAGACTTTTATTGTCATTTATTTAAACAGTGCATTCTAAGTCATTCTCTATTAATCCTGAAGTAAATCCTTTGTTCTTACCATAGTTACTAAGGTAATAATACAATATCCAAGGTCATTGCCATGGTGTTGAAAATAAACTGATTTATGGACTATGGAAAAACACATTTTAAAAGTTGTCTACAAGACTCTAATCCTCACTTTGGTCGTCTCTTCCCTGCCTGCCCCTCTCCCTTCAATGAGCTTTTTAAAAAATACTTACAGTATGTCAGTTATATTTCTGGAAGACAACACTGATAGATTTAATTCATTGGCTTGGTCAGTTTTCAGTAAATTAAACAACTATAGGGCAATTGTGCAAGAAAAAAGGTTCACCTCTGTCTTAGTAGGAGCCAAGGTGCTGGCTACAAATTGGAAGACTGTGAGTTTTAATCTTCCCTTAGGAGTGAAAGCTGGCTGGGTGAATTTGGGCCTTCCCTCTCTCTGTCTCAGCCCATCCCATGTCACAGGTTTGTTGTGGAGAAGACAGGAGACAAGAGCCTTAGATGTGTATAGTTCCTTGAACTGACTAAAATTAAAGATGAATTAACATATAAACAAATAAATCTACACTGGTATCTACTAACATCTCCTTCCCAACAGAGACTGTTGAGAAATAGAGAATTCTCTCTCTACTGGTATCTAATTTCTATCAAGAACAAGGCTGATACTCCATTAGGCAGAACAAGGTGGCCTATCAGATAGGCTAGCAGCCCTATGACTTCCTCTTTGTAAGAAAGCAAAACTTTTTATGTAATAAGGCTTGAACCATGGCCCCTAATTTAGTGTGAAGGAAACTAAATAACAAATAACAGAATAACAGAGATGGAAGGGATCCAACCTCTTGCTCAAGCTGGAAACTCTATACCATTTCAGGCAAATGGTTGTCCAATCTCTTCTTTAAAACCTCCAGTGTTGGAGCACACACAACTTCTGGAAGCAAGTCATTTCACTGATTAATTGTTCTAATTCTCAAGAAATTTCTCCTTAGTTGCTTCTGTCATTGATTAGTTTCCATCCATCACTTCTTGTCCTGCCTTCAGGTGCTTTGGAGAATAAGTTGACCTCTTCTTCTTCTTTGTGGCAGCCCCTTAACTGCCAGAAATTAACAATTCTGTAATCACTGAGATGAGGTCTGACTATCGGTCCAGTTTCTGTCCTCATGCGCCATAAGGAAAGGTCTCATCTCATCAGTCAGCCAGGATGCAAAATATCTTAAGCTAATCATAGGAAAGATTGTGGTTGCTCTCAGGGGGAAGTGGGGCAGATGACAAAGGGAGAAATGCATAATTATTTAAATGTCAGAACTCATGTATTTGCATCAGAACCCCTGTGGTAGATCCTACAAGCTTCCCGGATTCATTGCTGAATGGAGTTTTTCTATTATAAAAACTGCATTACTTAGGTTTCTGTAGCAGGTGAAGAATGTATATTTGTGTATCTATGAAAGTACAGTTATTGAGAGTTCATTATTCTTATGAATTATAAATGACATTACAGATGTATAATATATACATATAACATAGATTTGTGGAAACCTACAAACATATCTGTGCTGTTCTGAGGCTGGCATGCCTTGTGTTCAGCTCTTATTCTTCTGTCTCTAGAAGACACTGTCACTGCAGAGATAGGCAGGGAAAACTGCCAGCTATAGATTTTCTTTTCTTTTTCTTTTACGTGCATTGAGAAACACTCTCAAATGCTGGATATTGCCATGTTATTAGTTCTTTAGATAAGACTAAGTAACTGACTGCTTCTTACCCCAGAATGTCCCCAGGCAGCGCTCTGACTTACTCATGTTCTGATTTAGTAATGAACTCTGTATATTTTAGCCATTCATCATTCATAACAAAATAAGGAAGGAGGTTTGCAAGACCCCCAATTCCCAGGTTCCTTTGCTGATTAGATCATTTCAAGAAAGCTAAGTAAAGTCTTTACTGCAGGCACAGTGCCATGCTAATTTTAGCAAGATCTTAATATGAATTTAATGACACAACTTCATAAAATTAGCAAGTTGCAAGTTGGCTGTTAAGGGAGGGTGGGTGACCTATAAAAGATAGGCACTAAAATAATGTTTCAGGACTGGAGTCAGATGTTATACTTGGCAGCCTAAAGTACTGTAAGATACAGATGTATGACCTAGTTAAATATTATTTATGCTTCTCCTGCCCCTCCATCCCTCACAGTCAGCTGTACTATCTTCAGGAAGTGCCCTGCATAATTATTCTTTATCACTAACTTTTCCTTTGCATAAAAAGCTATAATTCTTTGCCTGGAATTTGTTACAGATACTGCTCACTATAGGATTCCTGCAATTTTGGCCTTTGTTTTTGTTTAGTCCACCAGTAGGGTGAAAATCTCATGCCCCAAAAGTTCTACTGTAGGCAGAATCTATCAGTCAGGAGTGATATTCAAAAATTTTCCCTACCGGCTCTATGGGCGTAGCTGTGGGCGTGGCTTGGTATAATAGTAATAGCAACCTGGAACAACCAGGGGTGATTTTTTTACCAATTCAAATCATCTCTACCCCCTCTCCTGAGGTGGGCCTGGGTGGTTGACTTCTACCCCTGCTATCGGTGCAATATTCATGTTATGATGGAAGCATGAGTACATCAATTTGCAGAGCAAATTGCATCAATTTGTCCACCACCTTAATCCTGATCTATTTGATGGGGGAAACATGTGGGACACTCAATAATGAGAGAACATGCTATCATCAGTTGATGATCAAAACTCTTTGGCAGGCAAAATCTTTTGGGAGGAGGGCAAAAAAGTAACAAGAGCTTATATTTCCATATGTTGTTTGAAACAAACAATAATATTGATACTTCTTTTCTACCATCAGAATGTATATGTAGTCTTCAATATACAACAGTTCATTTAGTGTTCATTCCAAGTTACAACAGCACTGGAAAAAAATGACGGACATTTTTCAAAGTGACTTTTGACTGTTACATGATCAGAATTCGGATGCTTGGCAACTGACTCATGTTTATGATGGTTGAAGCATCCCGGGGTCATGTGATCACTTTTTGTGAACTTCTGACACGCAAAGTCAATGGGGAAGCCAGATTCACTTAACAATCATGTTATTAACTGAACACCTGCAGTGATTCACTTAATAAACGTGTCAAGGAAAGTTGTAAAATGGGGCAAAACTCACTTAACACATGTCTCACTTAGCAACAGAAATTGTGAACTCAGTTGTGCTCATAAGTCAAGGACTATCTGTTGTTTGCAATCCTCTGGTCTGCATTTTGCACTCGATTTATGACCAACTTTGGGAACCAGATTTCCATTGCTAAGCAAGATGGTTGTTAAGTAAGCTGTGCCCCATTTTGCAACCTTTTTTTTATTGCCACAGTTGTTCAGCATGAATCACGCTGTCGTTAAGCAAATCTGGCTTCTCCCCTTGACTTTCCTTGTCGTAAGCCAGCTGGGATGGTCACAGATGGCAATCACAAGCTGCAACCATTATAAATACATGCCTGTTGCCAAGCATGCAAATTATGATTACATGGCCGTGGTTTTAAGTGTGAGGACCAATTGGGAGTGGGACAACTTGCTACAGCCAACTTGCTGGGGCCAACTCAACAATTAGATCTAACTCACCCTGGCCAACTCACTATGGCCAACTCACCAGTGCCAAATCGCCACAGCCAACTCATCACAGCCAACTTGCCACAGGACAAACTTGCCATGGCCAACTTGCCCTGGTGCAACTTGCTGTGGGACTGTTTAACAATTCTATTTAATTATTTAAAAGCAATAAAAATTATTTTAATTTTTGCCATTCACATTTCATCCTGTCTCTTCTTTTGCATCCTTTCTTTAATGATTCTATTCCGCCATGTCTTTGATATTAGTGTAACTCTTTTCCCGCAGCAAGTTTTCCTGCAGCAAAAGAGCTGTGGCGAATTGGCTGGGGAAAGTTCGTCTTGGTGAGTTGGCCATGGCAAGTTGGCTGTGGTGAATTGTCATAGACTTGAACCAATTGTAGGCCACTTTTTTTCAGTGATATAACTTCAAGCAGTTGCTAAACAAATAGTTGCAAGTTGACAATGATCTGTAAAAGGTCTTATTCGTCATCTCTTAATAGCAGTCAAGCCTGCCTACAGATGTTCTATTCTAGTCAAAAGCTAAAACATGATTCAAATGTTAACAAATAGATATAGCTCCAACAGTTATTCTGAATCTCCTAGATGGATTTCTAGGGCGTTTAGCATATCTGTTCATTTGCAGGTTTTTTTAAAAGTCAATCTTCTTTTGGCCCCATGGTAGTTAACAGGAATATGGGCTTTGATTTATTTATTTTTTCTGGTTCATGCTCAGAATCCAGATGAGCATAGCTGAGTTTCCTAACCAGACTAAGAGAAAGAGCCTCAGGCTCTTTTTTAAAGCTGAGAATCTGACCACAAAGTGGGTTGGTATACTTCTCACAGGAATAAGAACTCTGATAGGAGCAATGAGTGTTTTCATTCCAAAAATTATTCTCAACTATTATTTGTCCCTGAACAAAATTCTCATTAAAAAAAAAGTCCCAAAGAAATTAACAAAATACTATGCAGAATTCTAGCTGATTTTACGACTGCATCTGGGTTTTATAAAAATGGTTTTATTTTTGTGTATTTCTTATAAAAGTTTTGTCCTTACTCTAGCGAAGAAATCTATTCATGTTAATCAAGGCTATTGCTGCAATCATGTTTCTTAGATCTAATTGTTCCTGCAGAATTTCTGCCTTCATCATCACAGTGACCTTAATCTTTTCCCTCTATTGTTCTAGCCATCAGCATTTTCTCATTTGTCATTGTGGAATTAGATATTTAATCCCTTCCAGTCCAGTCCATTTAATCCCTGCCAGTTCCTCTGCTATGTATCTGTTTTCCAAAAGATGGCAGTAAAATCATGTTTGATTCAAACACTAGGACACTAATTAGCTTTCCGAAGGAATAAGGTTCCATAAACCTATATCTTCAGAGTTTCATTTTTGCCACAGTGGTTCCAGTAAAACAACATCCCTTTTGTCAGCATGATGTCACTATATTTTGCTCATTGTTACAATAATGGATAAATATAACTTTGTGTATAACCTGCCTTGTTAAGGACTACACTGAATCCAGTCACCATGCCATGTGAAAAAAATGACTGTGTGTACCACTCAATTAATTTGACTGGTGAATTTCATGATGGAATGGGGATTATGATGTGGTTCCCATATTCTGATGAAAAATTCAGTCTCTGCTTCCTGATAGAGTTCATATTCCAGAATATGTCAAAATATATTATTGTGACATGATCTTGATGTATGTCAATGGCTAGTTATTATATCTTCACTTCCTAAGGCAAGAATGGGCAACCTTTTGGCGGCTGGGGATATACAACGTTTAACATTTTGAAGGCTGTAATTAAGTAATAATACAAAAGTTATTTGATTCTTTTAATAAAAGAATGGCTGAGTTGAGGAAATGTGCTTCAGCCTCTAGAATAGCTTCAAACCTGACATAGAATTCAGTTCAAACTGAAAACTGTTTCTAGATTACATCTTATGATAAGGATTTGTTCTGCATTATAATTTATGTTCCTCTAGGTTCAGAGTCTGTGGTCTAATTTCACAAGATATCAAAAGCAGTTCAGATTTTTAGTAATGGAACTTGAAATTATTATATTATTATTTTACTTATTAATTTTACTCTGGCACATGGTTCTTATATTTATTTTAAACGTTTACTAGTGATTTTCAGTCTGTTAAAATAATATATGTTCTGTTATTTACAAACAATGGTTATACTGAAAATTACAACCTCTAAAACAATTCTTTAAAATTAATGTAAAGGGAATGGAACCAGAATTTTATGTTTTTCTTTTGTGTGTGTGTGGGTTGTAGTGGTTTTTTTTGGGGGGGGGGCGGTGTTGGTGGTGTTGGTTGGGGGGAGTAGTCTTTGGATTTTATTTTATTTTCCAAAAATTGTTTTAAAGGCTTACAATAGAAATCCCACATATTTCTTATTTTAAATACTGTAAAACTGATGCTGTTTCTTGTTTTTAAATCTCTTGGGGCTGCATAAGGCTTTCCAGAGGAAGTAGTCCTACACTTATGATGAGTCGCTTAGTGATTATTCAAACTTATGATGGACCCTGAAAAGGGGTCTTATGACCTGGATTCAAAGTTTTGAGTTGCCCCTCCCCCTGCAACCACATGATTGCATTTTGGGCATTTGGCAATGCCAAAATGACTTCTGATACCTTCTGAGAATATAAAGGTAAAAGTCCCAAAGGTGCTTTTTAAAAAGGCAACTGGACTTTCTGGTTTTTCTTTGAGGACGTTTCACTTCTCATTCAAGAAGCTTCTTCAACTCTGAAGAAGGTAAAGTAAAAATAAAAGCTTCCCCCATCCAGTTGTGACTAAGGAGCGGTGCTCATCTCCATTTCTTAGACAAGGGAGCGAGCGTTGTCTGAAGACATTTCCATGGTCATGTGGCCAGCATGGCTATACTCCGAGGTACAGAAAACACTGTGATCTTCCTACTAAAGTGGTACCTATTTATCTGCTCACATTTGCCTGCTTTCAAACTGCTAGGTGGGCCAGATTTGGAGCAAGTCATGGGAGCTCAGTCCATCACAAGGCTCTCGAGTCTCGAACTCAGGCTGTCAAACTCAGTGCCATTGTAACCCCCATTCTGAAGATATAAGAAACATTTAAATTCAACTCATAGTTCAACACTAGGGTTATATCCTGTTAACAACTCAGCAGGGCCTCCTTCTGGACATTCACACCATTTCAGAGCATGTGCGTGCATGTAGATAGCAATTCCAGGATTGTTACTGAAGGAAAAGAATGCAAAGTCCAGGCAAGTCTTCAACAGAAGCCAGGCTGAGCCTTCAACAAGAGAAGGTGCTTCAAGCAGTGGGTTTAACAATACCCTTCTGAAAAATTTTCCCAGTCCCAATATTTATTATTAATTTTACTTATGGTTTCTTTTTGCAACTTCCTCATTAAAATAATCCCAAACAATCGAGATTTTGCTCTCAAATGTCTACAAAAATGTTGGCTGGGCCTGAAGTGATCCTGAAGCTTCTGGTTGACAAATCCTGTTATCCAGGCATGATGAAACTAACAAATTGCTAATGCTCTAAGTAAATGATTGGTGAGTATTTTAGTCTGCTGAGTCTTATGAAAGCCATCTCTCTCTCAGGAAGAGGCATTTCTAAATATAAGCAGTCTGGGAAATACCAGATAGAGATAAAATGTGGGAATAATATAAATAACATAAATTATCTCTTATTTGATCTGATTAACCACACTGAGACACTTAGTTACTGGTGTTCTTTTGGCAACCTCTCCCAGTCTTGCTAACGTCTTTCCTATTTTTTCTAAAATTTATTTGCAGTATTCTTCTTTGTAAGACTCTATCCAGTAACAGGCAGACAATATTTTCAAGATGCAATGATGCTGCTTGTTCTCCCTCCATGAGATTTGTTTCATTTCAGAGATTCTGGAAAGTATGGATGCCTATTCCTTCTGGAAGACTAATAAACATCATTATACATAACTAGAAGCCATTGCATCCTATTAAATTCAACTCAACATAATGTAAACTAATTTTCCAGCCTACTGACTTAAGAGGCAGAGTGGAATCACTTTCTTCTGAGACCACAAATATTCATGAAGCAATTGCTATGAAATAAACCTAAGGAGAGATACCCAACAGACTGAGTTGTGTTAGAGGATGCCTGGATAAGAGACTAACTCATATATCTGTGGCTGAGCATTTATTCTGCTCACTCCTTCTGCTGTACATGCTACTGTTTAGAACGTGTGCTCCTTACATCTGAGATGATAAATATTATTAACATCTAGGGAACTCTGACATTTTATTAATAAAATACTGTAGAAAGTTAGTAAGTTAGCACCCACCTACTCCTAGAAGAATGAAATATTTTGTGAAATATTTACAAAGGCAGAATATTATATTTCTCTAGAGGAGAAACATGTTTTTCCAGACAGAAAGCAGCCCCCACCTTTCTGAATAGCCCTCACCAGATGTCAGCCTTAAAGATAAAGAGCCTATTGAAAGAAGCCAAGTATCTAGGTAGCTCTATTCATAAACAAATAGCACTCACTTGAGATCCAAACCAGGACAATGCCATTAAGCCATAATAGGAATTGCCCAACACCCTTTCAGAACACAAGCCTCTCCATTGCATTATCTCAGTAGCAAACTTCAACCAAACCTGGGAGCTCAGACAACCTATAGAGCCAGCTATGACTCCTACATAACCCTTACATGGCCCCATGGGAGTTTGACAATAGCCAATAGAATACATTCTGTTCTTGCACAGGAACAGGAAGTTCAAGAGCAAAGCCCAAGAGAAGATATAAAAAAACCCCCACTCTCAACTCCACGTGGTCAGCTGCACCAGAACCATGTACAGTGAAACTTTGGGTCATGACCGTAATCTGTTCCAAGACCTTGGTCGCAACCTGATTTGGTCATGACCGGAAACAAGACTGACTGCACATGCACAGACATAAAAATGGTGCAGAAGGAGAAATCACAGCAGCAGGAAAAATCTCCATGGCTGTATTTGATCAGTACCCGAGGAGCTGTTTGTGACCAGAAACAATAATTTTCCAAAATTTTTGGTCGTCACCCGATTTGGTCACGAACAGAAGCGTTTGTGACCCAAGGTTCACATCTATGCAACCCATCAGAACGGGGAGGCAGGGAATGTTGCGGGTCCCATCCTTGAGGGAGATACACCTGATGGGACCCAGAAAAAGGGCCTTCTCCATGGTGGCTCATCATTCCCCCAGAGATTAGACTGGCCCCCACTCTGATTCTCTTCCAAAAGGCATTGAAGTCCTGGTTCTGCCAGCGTGCCTGGGGAACCCAGAATGGGCTTGTGTAATCTGCTGTCGCTGGGTGGGGAGATGGGGGGTGATTTTACCATATTAATTTATTTGATTTCACAAGTTTTATTGTTTTAAATTGTAGTTTTATATGCTGTAAGCCATCTTGAGTCACCACTGCGAATAGGCGGCAATATCAATCTAATAAATAAATAAATAAATAAATAAATAAATAAAGGTTCCACTGTACTTGGTGGTTCTGCTTCATCATTAAACCATCTTTCCAATCAGCCTCCATGTTTCCATTGTCTTTCTCCAAGCTTGGAACTATACGAGATGGATATTTCTTCCCACAATACTTCATTGTTTATTTTCTTTACTTGGTGCATACTACCTAGAGACTCATGGAGCATTGGTTTGCATTGTATAAACTGCCCCAATTTATTGAATTCCTCCACCAATACAACTTTTCCGTCTTCCTGCTGCAAAGGCAGGGGGCATCTTGCATAACTAGAGAAGAAGAACATCTGATCACTTTTTCAAAAGTAAAAACAGAAATAAGAGTTCAGTCACTTCACTCAGGTTTATCTCTGACCTTGACTGCTGCTGGAATTTTTAGACCTAGTGGATTTGGCTAAGGTAATGTGGGCATCATCAGGGAACTATTATCTAGCTGAAGTAGAATGTTGATTAAGCTAAGTTTCTTACTGTTATAGCTGTTCCAGCTATTAAGACGTGTCAGCTATGGAGTCAGGGACTCCTAAGCTGTTTTAGATCAGAGTGTTTCAAGATGAATGATTATATCACTCAACACTATTTTCTTGAGATGAATCATCATCACAACAACATCAGGCAAGGAAATTGTTGAGGAGTGGAATGAATGGTACGGTAACAGAATCCTAATTCTGCCTGGAAGTTCCATTAATTACCAAGTGCATGCTGTAGGTCTGCGTGTTTTAAAAATAATTTGAAAACAAAAATTGCTTTGGATCACCTGCGAGAACAAAAGCAGTTCTCTGCTATTCATTGAAGCAGCCTTTTTTCAGGCTTAAAGATTTTTCTTCCCTGTCTCCAAGTGGCAGCATCTTCTGAAAAGTTGTTAAGCTTTGCAGGTGGTACAGAGCACTTTCTTCAATGATTTCCAAAGCATGCGTAATTGTATGGCACACTGTCAAGAAAATGCTAATCAGAGAACTACAATCAAAGAGCTGCAATATAGTAAGAGGAAGAAGGCATGATTCAATTTCAGTTTTATTATTGCCTTTAGCCAGGAAAATGGATGCATGATAATTGTCAGCCATTTAAATTATACCAGGTCAGGAAAAAGAGACAGCAAGGAGTGCAGGAATGCTACTTTATTGTTGAAGGGCAGTGTTTCTCAACCTTAGCGACTTTAAAATGTGTGGATTTCAACTCCCAGAATTCCCCAGACACATTTTAAACTTACTAAGGTTAAGAAGCATTGTTGTAGGTTATAATATCTACAGAATCTTTGACAGAAAGCTTGTCAGTTTCCCTCTTACTTGAAGCAGACTCGTGGCAGAGTGATTCTGAATTTTTTCTCATGCTTTCTTTTTTTCCAGGATTGACTTTTGTTTTACTGGTTTCTTTATTCTTCTCCCTTACGAGTTTCTGTAAAAGGAATATTGTGTTTCTTCCCAATAATTCCCTGCAATATCACCTCACGGCCTGGTTGGTATTGCTTTTATGGGGGGGGAGGGGAGGGGGCAAGAATGGGTCAAATTGGCTTAAAACCAACCCCCAGTTGGTTTAGCTCAACCTGGTTTCAATTGCACAAACCAAATCAACTCGTTGATCCAGTCTTAAATCCCAGATCACAAAGGCTTTTCAAGTTACTCACCTGAAAATAAAGAACAGCATTTTATGGCCCAGTGGTTTTTCATTCAAGCAATCGGTGGGAAGTAAATCAGAAAGAAAATATTTATGAGTTCTCTCATTTCCTGACATGGGGCCAACCTATGATTTCTCTTTGGATGAAGAAATGGATCACAAATGGGCTTCTGGCCAAGGTGACACAGAAAGTGCCATCCCATTAGCAGCTCTGATACAGTAGGCTCCTGCTAGCAATGTTGAAAAGGTTATTTCAGATAGCATTTCAGCCCTTTTCATACCTTTTCTATTTTTGAATTAAACACCGGCTTAACTAGCCTAAAAGAGAATCACCAGCTGCAGATAGACAGAAGACCATAAAAAACAATTCAACTCGGACGGTGGCAGAAACCCAAAACATGGGTGGAACCACTTGTAAGTAATATGTAGCTAATATGTAATTACAGGGGTGGGATTCAAATTTTTAACAACCAGTTCTGTGGGCATGGCTTAGTTGGTGGGCGTGGCTTGGTGGTCATGTGACTGGTGGATGTGGCTTGGTGGTCATGTTATTGGCTGGGCGTGGCCAACTCAGTATCACTCACATCGAGGCACGCATCTCCTCACCTGGCTTCTCATGACCGTGGGGATGCTGCAACAGTCGTAAGTGTGAAAAATGGTCATAAGTCACTTTTTTCAGTGCCATTGTAACTTTGAATGGTCACTCCACACAAGCAAAGTACCAGCAAAGGAGGGGAAAAAAACTCCAGAGAAGTTCCTGAGACAGGAAGTCTAGTCCTGCCAAGAATGTAATAAGGGTTAACGGAGAGGCAGTTTCTGTAAGCAACACCAGAATGTTTCCTTCCTGCCTTCCTTACAGGATTAGGCAAGTAATTTCTTCTAACAACCGGTTCTCCGAACTGCTTAGAATGTTAACAACTGGTTCTAGCAAATAGGTGAGAACTGGTAGAATCCCACTCCTGTGTAATTAGGACTGATAAACCCCCAAATGTAGAAGCTGAGAGCTTGCATTTAGTGATTGGTACAATTGCCTGCTATAATCTGTTCTTGTGTGCCCTAAATTGGACTCCTTGATCTTTCCTTGGACCATATAATAATAATAATAATAATAATAATTTATTCGACTTGTATGCCACCCTATTCCCTAAGGACTCAGGCGGCGAACATTAAAACAGAGAAAATTTTAATAAAACAGAATTAAACAACTAAACAAGCCAAATAAAGTTAAAATAAACCCCCCCCCGGGTCATTCGAGGCCGGCCCGTTGAAACAACCAAGTCTTCAGGTCCCGGCGGAAGGAGCAGAGGTCAGGGGCCAAATGGAGATCCACGGGGAGCTGATTCCAAAGGGCAGGTGCTCCCACAGAGAAGGCCCTAGCCCTGGGGACCGCCAGCCTACAATGTCTGACTGACGGCACCCCAAGGAGGCCCCTCCTATGAGAGCGAACAGGGCGATCGGAGAGTGATATCACTGTTCTTCATTTGAATTTAAATGGTGTGGCATCTACTTGTCCCTTGGAATCCATGATCTCTACCATTTTGGCCACTTTCTGACTTATCTTTTAAATCCAGTTTCCTGATAGGCATTTCATCTTGGTTTAATGATCTAATTGTATAACTTTAATTTACAGCTATTTGTAAAGCCAGCTGACCTGAACATTTCTTTTTCCCTTTGCTAGATTATTTCATATCTAGCACCAGCTTATGTTCCCTTTATGACTAAAATAGCAATAACTCTGGCTCCACTGTTTTGCATTAGGGATCCTAGCAGGAGTGCAAAAGATAAAAAAATTAGGTAGCTCAATATGAAAGGGCAAGAAATAATGCAACTCTTATTGGACGAGAGCATTCAGTCTGAGATAATGAAACCTCGGGTACATTAAATGAAAATACTAACTTCACATATATATTGATGGGGTCTGAACTGACTGTAACTAATCATAAAAAAGTTCTTGGGAGCATAGTGGAGTGAGGATGCTAATTTACTGCCTGGCAGCTTAAAAAAACGCAAATTTCATACTAGGAAAAAAAGGAAAAGGAAAATGCTAATATTATCGTGCCCTTAATGTAGATCTGTCATATAGCTGCATAATAGCTGCAAATATTGTGTACAATTCTGGTACCTGCATTTGACAAAGAATATAACCGAGCTGTGAAAGGTATGAAAGAGGGAAACTCAAATGATCAGGGAACTCAAGCACCTTCACTTCGAAGAAGTGATAGAATGTGTGGGACAATTTGGCTTAGAAAAACAACAACTGGGAGTCACAGCATTGAGATTAGAGGTGCTCACAGAGTCTGACAATTTTGCTAAAATGAAATCCAGTTTGGTGTAATGGTTAAGGCATTGGCCTAGAAACCAGGAGATTGGAAGTTCTAGTCCCACCTTGGACATAAACAAAATTCACTGGGTAATTTTGGACCAGTCACACTCTGTCAGCTCACAGGTTTGTCATTGTGGGGAAAATTAGGTATGTTTGTTGCCTTGAGTTGAATATGAAAAAGTGAGATAAAAGTAAAAGAGAGAGAGAGAACAAGTGTTGTAGCTGTAATGAAGGGCCAAGCACTGGCCCTTTTGGATATGTGTATAGTGCATAAATTAGAGTGGAGCTTGGATCTCAGCACTCATTTAATAGCAATAACAGTAGCACTTAGACTTATATACCACTTTACAGTGCTTTACCGCCCTCTCTAAGTGGTTTACAGAATCAGCATATTGCCTCCAAAAATCTGGGTCTTCCTTTTACTGACCTTGGAAGGATGGAAGGGTGAGTCAACCTTAAGTCGGTGAGAATTGAGCTACTGGCGGTCAGCAGAATTATTCTGCAATACTGCATTCTAATCACCACACCACCATGGCTCTTATTATATGGAAGCATAAAGAAATAGATTATTCTATCTTTCTCAAAACACTATGAACAGGATCCTAACTGGAAGGAGATTTAGAACAAATAATGGATACATTGTAACTTCATAGTGGGCACAATTAACTTGTAGAATCAATTACAAAAGTTGTCATGAAGACTGCTAATTTGGATGACTGGCCAGATTGGATAAATTCATGAAGGAGAAGTCTATCAATCTTGAAGACTCAGGTTAAAGGCAACATCCTTTAAAATGCTGATTACAAAGCAACAGCAGCAAGAGCAAAGAAGCTTTCTATCTTGTTGATGAGCTTCTAGGAGACCTGAGGTTGGCTTGATCTAGCAAAGATGTTCTTAAATGTTCTACTTAGCACTTTAGATTGGATGGAAGCTGCCTTCAGTTTCTGTGGTTTTTATTGAAGAAATAATTCTTTTTTAGATTAAGATAAAAAAAATTAAGCACATCAACAGCACAGAACTACATTTGTTATGAACACCAAGTTTGATATCTATGGAAGAGCACAGTTGTAGCTCAGGGTTGAACTGTGAGGTCTTTGGCTCTCTCTGAGCTTGGTAGTTTTCTTGCAGACTGGCACTGATGATGTTGTCTAGTTTGCTAATGAAATGTCTGCAAGAAAACCACCAAGCCTAGAGAGCATGAAGGACCCCACAGTTTGATATTTGAATGCAACTAGCATTTTATTTTGGAAAATACATTTGTTTATATTTCTACAGCAATGGTATCTAATCAGTGGTGAGATTTGAATAACTTAACAATAGGTTCTCTGGCTGGGTAGGCGTGGCTGGTTGGTCATGTGACTAGGTGGGTGATGTCATTCATCACACCCAGCCCCGCCTCCAGGCCACTAGCCTCAATGGCAGAGGTAGGATTCAGCCAGTTGGGGCTAATCCCACCACTGGCTGGCCCTGCCCTGCCTTTTTTGGTGGTTTTCAGGCCATTTTGGGCCCTTTTTGGACTGTAAAATGGCCCCAAAATGGCCAAAAATGGCCTGAAAAATGGCCAAAAAAACCAGGCCATTTTGGGCCATTTTCAGGTGGGTTTTTTGGGGTCATTTTCAGGCCATTTTTCGGGCCATTTTCAGGACATTCTTCGGGCCATTTTCAGGACATTTTTCGGGATGTTTTTGGCTCAAAAAGTGGCCCGGGAAACAGGCTGAAAAATGAGCGGGGGCAGGGCTAGCCAGTGGTGGGATGTATTAGTTCGCTGAACTGCACAGAATCTTAGCTATCGGTTCGCCTGAACTGGTATGAACCGACAGCAGGTCCCTCTAATGGGAGGGAGTGTCAAAAAAGTCAAAATGGTAGTTCTGGCCATGTGATTTTTGTGCACGTATACCAAAAGGATGAGATATTCAGCCTGCCCCCCCATCCCATCCCCATAAATGCAGCTGCTGTATGAGATGGACTTTTTTTCCTCCTCCATCTTTACTGACATTTTCATAATATGAGTGCTGAATTAGAACCCTTCTGAAATACATCTTTTAAAAAGCCTACATGTAGCATTTCTTAGAGCTAAATAGGATTTGACCTATGATATATTTTGTGGTAATTTCCAAAACTCCCACATAGTTTTAAATGGTTTCCCCCCCTACACCCCCCGCCCATCATAATGTGTTTATTATTTAGTCTTGTCATCTTACTTGGCTTATTAGCTTTGTATTACATCTATTTGCCTCTTTTTTAGTGCTTTTGTTATACTTCATAGAGCTCTGATTATAATGATTGTAATAACTGATATATCTTTTTAAAATATCCCACAGATTCTTCTGGGAACTGGCAGAAGATTTATTATTTCAGTCATATCTCCACAGCTTTATTTCATGTTTAAGACATTATTTCTCCAATTCATAACATCGAAATAAATGCAATACAACTGCACACAGAAAATAGGAATACCTTGATTGTCTATGATATAAAGGAAGGAAAATCTTATAGTTGGTGGGGAAAAAAAAGAATCCTGAATTTAGGAATCCCACTTCCCATAAGAAAGAACTGGTAGAAAAAAAAACATGTTTGGCCCAATTACAGGTAGTCCTTGGTTTACAACAGTTCATTTAGTGACGGTTCAAAGTTACAACAGGATTGAAAAAAGTAACTTGACTGTTTTTCACACTTATGACCATTGCAACATTCCCATAATCACATGATCAAAGTTCAGATGATAACAGATAACAGATAATCAGAGTTGGAAGGGACCTTGTAGGTCATCTAATCCAAGCCCCCTGCCCAAGCAAGAGACCCTATACCATTTCTGACAGATGGGAGTCCAATCTCTTCTTGAAAGTCTCAAGTGATGAGACTTGAAATGCTTGGCAACTGACTCATATTTATGACGGTTTCAGTATCCTGGGATCACATGATCCCCTCTTGTGGCCTTCTGACGAGCAAAGTCATCAAGGAAGCCAAATTCACTTAACAACCAAGTTACAAACTTAACAATTTCAGTGATCTGTGACAAGAAAAATTGTAAAATGGGGCAAAACTCACTTGACAACAGAAATATTGGGCTCAATTGTGGTTGTAATTTGAGGACTACCTGTACCATATTCACAAAATAGCATATCAAGATGTAGGTAGCACCTGTTAGAGGCTTTTTAAACTAAACATTTTTTCCCCAGGATTGCAGAGAACAACATAATCACACCCAAAATGCAACTGCATTAAGGATCTGCAGATGGACACTATATGATGTCTGTATCATTTTTTTGCTTTTGAATTTGAAAAATTTCACCCTTCAGCAAAAGTTATGTAGTTGTGTGCTTTGCCCAATTATAGCTAGAGTCTGTTGTTCACCTGCTTGGGAGTACCTCTCAACTCACTGTTCTTCCAAAAATAGGTCACTGTCCAAACTCATTTTTAATTTTTCTTTCATTTTTGAACATTATTCTGGAATTTTAATATTTAATTAAAATTAAAATTAATTTTATCCATTTGAGTATTATTTGTATTTCATTTTTTAGCAGTTTAAAAAATGTTTTACTGTTACTGATTTTACAGAGCCCACCAATTCAAGTCTTTTGGGGGAAAAGACTGATAAAATGCTTGCTGCTATTTTTGTCTGCAGAAGTTAGAAATGCTTTTCGCTATTTGGTGACTTGGTAGTCTTATAATTGTATGCTAATTTTAGGGTTGAAGGTATAATTGATGTTTTATTGTTTCAGTGATATAATCTGCTGAAGTTAATGGTAAACAAATAATATAAATAAAAATAAAATCCAATTAGAGAAATCCCATTGCATAAAATTTGTATTCTGCAGAGCTAGTTACTTGGAGCTAAAGAACACATTCTGACTTTAATGTTGCAGTCTTAAACACAAAAAAGAATAAGCTTCTTGCAACAGATTGGGACTTACTCATAATAAGCAAGTAAATGTTACAAGCAAATGTTCAAAGTATCTTAAATCAGAAGACTATTAAATCAGAATATATTACGCTCTACAGGTAATCCTTGACTTATGACTTGTTGCTTAGCAACCATTAAAAGTTACGACCTGCCTGAAAAAGAACTGGGTTGGAAGTTCCAATGGTCATTTCCCCCTCCCATGAAAATGTGAACACATTTCAGGCGATTGGCAACATTAAGGGATGTTTGCAACATCCCACAATCACGTGACCATGTTTTAAAATGGTTTTGCTGAAAATTGACATGCCTAGTTTCTCCCTTCCTTGGGAGACAAGAGATAAGCAAAATTGGTTTATGTTTTTACAAAAAAGAAGAAATAAAATATAACCATTCCTTTTAATTTAAAGTTCCAATATGCAAACTGTTATGTATGTAGGTTTGAATGTTATTGGTTTATTTGAACTGTTCTTGTAAAATGTCAAATGGTATTGGTTTAAATAGTGCGGAAAAACCCACTCCCATTGGCAGCTACGGCTGCAGGCTATAAGAAGCAGCCGTAGCCAAGCCAGGACGGGTCTATTCGAGCTGTAGTCACTTAATAAACTCTTTGCTGGAACTCCTCGCGTCTGACTCTTCATGCAAACTTAACACTGGCAACGGAGGTGGGATTCCCTGAAGAGAAGGCGACGCGACGAACAAGCAACTGGCGAGATGGCTCGCTGAACACCCACCCCCAGCACGTTCGATCGGCGGGAAGACTGGGAATCGTATCGGATCGTTTCCACATGTATCTGGAAGAACGATCGCCGGCATCCCGAGGCGGAAGAGGGCGGTCTTTCTCGCACTGCGGTCGGCAGTCTTCAAAATGGCGAAGGCATTGGCGGAGAACAGCAGAGCTGAAGGTAATGGAATGGCCGATTTAGAGAAACTTTTAAGAGCCCATTACGCCCCCAAGTATCATGCCTCATTAAGAACACGAATTTTACCGTCGGGATCAAGGGGATAGCGAGAATGTTAATGACTTGTGGCAAGTTTAAGGGACATTGGGGTGCTTGTGACTTTACCAACTTAGAAGAGGCCATCGTGATCGGTTTGTTTTAGGCCTAAAAGATAAGGTCTTACAAAGCAAACTATTAATGAAACCTAAGATCCGTTTAAAGAGCCATTGAAGAAGCTGTTTCAGCGAAGCCACCAAGTCCTCAGCAGCGACCATGAAAAGATTAACAAGGCCTCAAGCCAGGCCTCAAGCCATTCTGATGGGGAAAAATCCACAACTGCCATTGCGAACAAATAGACTCTGATTCTGATGGCAGTGAGGCAGAGGAGGGATTTTTAGACTCAGAATGGAGAAGAGAAAAGACTCTGGGAAAAGCAGGCAAGGATTCTATTGCAGAGGCTGTGGGGGGCCACCCACTGAATGCAAGTTCTTTGACTCCATTTGCCTACGTTGTGAGCGGGTCACATAGCCAGAGTCTGCAAATCATCCAGAACTCCACCAATTAGGAAAAAATTTCCTGATAAAGACTTTAAGCCCAACAATTTCCTTGAAAAGATGGGGCGAAATTTAAAGCAAATGGCAAGAATGAAACTCACCAAACAATCACTATTGGTCATTCTTCACCCTTAAAAGCAGAAAAGTACAGGTGTTTATTGAAGGAAGGCCTTGCCAAATGGAAGTGGACTCAGGCTCTTATTTATCTATGGTGTCATGGGACACTATCCACAACTCTTTCCCAAAATTCAGAAGAAGCATTTCCAGAAGCAAGCACTGACTCTCAAAGACTACCAAGGGAACAAGATTCCAGTAGTTGGGCGAGATTTCAACGTGCAGTTTAAAGGCCACACCAAGCGTTTGCCCCTGACCATCGTGGACAAGGATCGCAAGTTTGCTGGGACTTGAGTGGTTCAAGCCACTAGGCATCGGGTGACTGGCATCATCCGAGCAGCTGAACTGGGAAGAGTCCTTGAAGTCTGAGTTTCCAGAGGTCTTCAGCGAAGGACTGGGCAAGTATGGGGACCCCTATTGCAGCCTAGACCCCAAGGTGCCCCAATTCGTTTAAAGCCCAGGAGGGTTCCATTTGCTTTAAAGGAAAAAATGATGCAATTAGATAAGCTCATTGCTCAAGGGTTTTAGAGCCTACTGACCACTCCAGATGGGAAACACCCATAGTCACACCAGTCAAGGCTGATGGGTCAGTGAGAATCTGTGGTGACTATAGGGGACACCATAAGCTGCAGCAGCGCATACCCAGTACCAGTTGTGCATCATCTGCTCCATTCCCTTGGCAGGGTACAGTATTTGCCAAACTGGACTTGGCTCAGGCATATCAACAATTAACAGTTGATGATGCCACTGCAGAGGCAAACAATTGTGACTCATAGAGGTGCCTTCAAATGTAAAGACTACAATTTGGAGTAAGCGTGGCACCTGGCATTTTTCAAAGCCTTATGGAAAGAATGTTGCAAGGACTGCCAGGGGTAGTGCCTTATTTTGATGATGTGTTAATCTCTGCTGAAAATGACACTCAGCTTCAAGAGACTCAGAGAAGTCCTTACCAGATTCAGAAAAGCGGGTTTAAAAGTCAAGGAAGACAAATGTACACTCAAAACAGACAGAGTTGAGTTCCTGGGGTATATGATTGACAAGCATGGCATCCACCTACTGATGCCAAGGTTAAAGCAATCAAGGAAGCTAAACCTAGATGCAAGACAGATTTGCAAGCCTTCCTTGGACTTATTAACTTTTATGTTTCTACCTCACAAAGCATCTATTGCTGAGCCTTTACATCGCCTGCTTGATAAGAAGGCTGTTTGGATCTGGGGAGGAAGGAACAGTCAGCATTTAACAATTAGAGACTAATCACGTCTGATGCTGTGTTGATACAGTTCTCTGAGAATTTGCCTGTTGTTCTGACTTGTGATGCATCCCCTTTTGGAGTGGGGGTTTGAGTCACAGGCTTCCCAGTGGAAGGGAATGCATTTACTCTCACTTTGTCCAAAGCAGAGAGGAATTATAACCTGGACAAGGCATTAGCAGTTGTTGCAGCTGTTAAGAAATTTCATGAATATCTGTATGGCAGGTCATTCGCCATTGTTACAGATCACAAACCTTTATTAGGCATTGTGGCAGGAGACAAACCTACACCTAATATCCTGTCACCAAGAATGCTGAGATGGACTGAATTTCTTGCAGAATATTTATACAAACTGATTCACAGGCCTGGCAAGGACATTGGACATGCTGATGCACTGAGTCGTTGCCCACTACCTTGCCACAAGGAGGACTTTGAACTTGAAACTCACACCTTTTTCCTGGAGACCGTTGCTAAGCTTCCAGTCCATGCTGCTGAGATTGCCAGAGAGACTGCCAAAGATGCTGTGTTGGCACCTGTTATGGGCTGGATTAAGAAAGGTTGGCCTCTTCAAGATCTACCTCACCTTGCCCAACCTTTTAAGTCCAGGCAAACTGAATTATCTGTATTAAGAGGATGTATTTTGTGGGGTAACAGGGTGGTTATTCCTGCAAAACTGCAAAGGAGGTTTTGGAAATGTTACATGAGGGTCATCCGGGATTGTAAGGATGAAAGGGTTGGCCAGGAGTTATGTATGGTGGCCAGGTATTGACAAAATGGTTGAAAACTGGGTAGCCTCTTGTCCCAATTGCCAGGTAGTCAGACCTGCTCCACCTCACCCCACACAGGAATGGGAATGTCCTAGGGGCCCATGGTCCAGAATCCACATTGATTTTGCAGGCCCTACAAGAGGGCACACTTTTCTAGTTATAGTAGATGCATATTCCAAATGGCTAGAGGTAATTCCCATGACATCCACTACAACTGAGGCTGTCATCAAGCAGCTCAGAAAATTGTTTGTAACCCATGGGTTACCAGATGTCCTTGTCTCTGACAATGGCCCTCAATTCACATCTAACATTTTTGAATCCTTTCTAGCTCAACAGGGTATCAGACATGCCCTCACTGCCCCTGGGCACCCTCGCCAATGGCTGGGTTGAACGCATGGCGCTTTACCAAAGAGAAGCTTCAGCAGCTGGGTCCTGGGGATATCACTGAGAAGCTTGAAAACTTCTTAGTGTTCAACACATCACTCCTAGCTCATCAAATAACTTGTCCCCAGCAGAGTTGTTGATGGGTAGGAAACTTAGGTCTTCCTTGACCGCCTTCATCCCACTTACGCACCCAACGCACCACTGGATTCCACTTCCAAAGTTCGTTCTTTTAGTGTGGGAGATTCTGTCTATGCTAGGAACCTTATAGGTGAACCTTTGTGGATTCCTGCTGAAATAACTCACATCACGGGCCCTCGCTTACAGGGTACAACGGAGGATGGCCTCCTCTGGAGCAGGCACATTGACCAACTTAGATCCAGGTTCCCTCAGGAACATCGCCCCTGTCTCTCTCTGGGTCCCTCATCTGATGTCTCTTCTAGGGGAAGGGGGAAAAGGAGGAAAATCAGCAAACAGGAATCAACCCCATGTGTAACGAGCCATTGCGACAGGAACCATCCCGAACCCTGTCACAATGCCAAGATCCATCCTTAGAAGTGGAAGATTGCACATCACTACCTGACTTGGGTGCTGACATTGGAATGGAGATGGGTTGGGAGGAGAGACCAGATTCTAACAGTCTAACAGGGTCTTCTTTCACAGGAAGTCCCAACAGGGAAATGTCAGTAGACACATTTCCCTCTCACTGGGTGAGAACGTTAAAACTTCTGAACCACGAAGGTCTCAACGTGCGTAAGAGCCCCACCTATTTAAAGGAATACATTAGATAGGTTGGGGTTTGGTATGGACTGAACCTAGTGGGGAGGGGTGTTATGTATGTAGGTTTGAATGTTACTGGTTTATTTGAACTGTTCTTGTAAAATGTCAAATGGTATTGGTTTAAATAGTGCGGGAAGAAACCCTGTACTCCCATTGGCTGGCAGCTACGGCTGCAGGCTATAAGAAGCAGCCGTAGCCAAGCCAGGATGGGTCTATTTGAGCTGTAGTCACTTAATAAACTCTTTGCTGGAACTCCTCGCGTCTGACTCTTCATGCAAACTTAACACAAACATTCAATAGCGAGGGGGTATTCAAATTAAAAGGGGGGGGAATCAATCTTAAAAAAATATTTATAAAAGAAGATGTAATGTAACAGGCAGAACACACAACAGATGCTACAGTCTACCACAAATAGGAATTTTCCATCCTAAAAATATACTCTTCCCAAGTATATTTTTAAAGGGAAAAATACTGGAAAGTTCTGGAACATGGCAAAAGATTTATCTGTAAACAGAATTTTCTGAATTAGTACAGGAAGATAACACAATCAGTCTCAACTTATTGCAACAAACACAAACACAAATTAAAGATCTAATACACCTTCTATTAGACTGTTTATTTATTCCTTCTGAAAACAGCAAGAATTGTTTGCTTCTCTTCTTGGATCTACCATTTAGACTTTAGTCTGAAATCCTGGGAAATCTTATTCCACTGTTTTCTCACTCTCAATTCCCAGCTTCATCTCAATACTTTTAAGGAACTCAAATTTTATACCTCCACAGAGAAAGATACTGACCCCACCCCCCCGTTTATATGAGCAAGAAATATTCTTCATTCTGAGCCCTGGTGATGCAGTGATTAGAATGCAATATTGAAGGCAAACTTTGCCCACTGTCTGGAGTTCGATCTTGATGGAGTCCAAGGTTGACTCAGCCTTCCATCCTTCCAAGGTCAATAAAACGAGGACACAGATTGTTGGGTCCTCATTATGCTGACATGTGCAAGCCACCCAGAGAGTGCTGTAAAGGATTATGGGTGGTATATAAGTCTAAGTGCTATTGCTATTCTGTTTGAGATTGGGAAATGTATATTCTGAGTGCAGACACAACCCAAGTCTTGCCTGAATATGGATTTCTTCTTCTTTTAATTAGTTGGATCAATATGATACTTCAGTCACTTCGCTAGTTTTCTTACAAATGGAATTCGTAAATTAGAAAGTGTGCAGAAAAAAGCAGCAAAGATGATAAGGAGTCTGGAGGCTAAACCATATGATGAACTGTTAAGGGAGTTAGGTATATCTAGCCCATTATGAGAAAGATGCTTGGAAGTACAACCTCATGCCCCTGTCAGAGTCTGAATCTGAGGAGGAAGATGAACAGCTGACAGGGAGTGGGTGTGTAGCTACATTGGCTGTGGAGGAAACTGGGGAAGGGCAAAGTCAGGCTGGGCAGAGCAGGGAAGAGGTAGAACAAGGGAGAGGGGGTTCAGAGGAAGGCCCAGGCGCACCCTTTCTTCATCCTAGGGCACACAGGGAAGAACAGAGAAGAGAGCAACGTGAGTTGCATGGCTTACGGGGGAGGAAAGGGCCCTGATTCCCTTCACTAGGCACATCTGGGAAGAGACTTTAAAGGACAGGCATCTGAGAGCTGTGTTTTCTGGGAACAAACATGAGTTTATCATGTGTTGACTACAGTTATCTGCATTCCTGGCATCCTCCCAACTGGGTTACTTTACTGCTGTGCTATTTGCCTTCTGGAACTCCGTATCTTGCCCTGCTGGAATAATTACCTCATCTTGCCTTGACTGGGCTTATAGTTAAAGTTTTCTGTTGACAACATTTTAGACTTGAATCTCTGCAGCAAAGGCTGTTCCTGGAAGAGTTTTTCTCCAGATCATAAGGTAACCTTGGGGTCAAAGTTTGGAGCTAATAAAGGAATTCCTACTTATTATTTGGCTGTGTTGCCATTGTGCCATGCCCTGGGTCATCACATACAACAAGAAGCACCATCTGTTGATGATTCCCTCTTTCCCTGTTTGTTTGTTTTAAATATAGCAGTAGAACTTTGTATGAGCACAGAGGACATTTCAGATATAACTGTGTTTGGGGTTGAAAACAAATGATTACAATTAATCATTGTTACTTATGTACTTTCTATGATATAATGCATTCATACCATGCAACTATTTATTAAGTTATCAAGTTATTGCTTTAACTGGAGTCTCATGAACTTTTATATCATCTAATGTTTCTTTGGCAAATTATAAGAATTGCGATTTCGGGTAATGTTGAATTCTTTTAAGTACCTAGGAACAATTATTCATCATTCTTTTCTGGTTGCCTACATTTAAATATCTCAGATAAAATTTGACCTAAATGGATGGTTACAAACTAGTTGAAATTAAGGGGGAAAATAAATGTTATTTCATAGAAATTGGGGTGACTAAGTCCTAGTGGTTCCAGCCACACTTTAGAAAAGGACCCCTTTTGACACATCTTTGAGGACTTGCTGTCCTCAGGAATCACAAGGACGTGACTTTCTGTAGCTGCTCCTGTTCTTCAAAATGGTGCTCCATCCATTGGCAGGTTTGCACTGCTGCTGTTATTTTCAGGAAAGCAACCAAGACCTAGCTATTTTGGGAAGACCTGGGGGATTGATGACATGGTAGGTCTGTTTCCTGCATTACATGTTGCTGCTATGATATGCTTTTAACTAGAAGCACCTTATTCTGAACTGATGCACTGTTTAAGCAATGACAGAAAGATACCTCTTGGTTTGTACAGCAAGGGAAAAAATGACGGGCTAAATATAAAATGCTCCAAGATGCAAAGGAATGAGGAAGACTAATTTGACGTTATACTTTGCAGCTTGTTGCTTGACTTGGATGGGTGCTGCTGAGAAGTAAAAGAAATTTAGAAGTAGAAGAGCACAATTTGGGACTTGGTTGGCATGGCTTTGTATGGAACAATAAAGTTAAGATTAATGTAGCTTTTTAAAAATCAATATATTAGAAATGCCACACAGAGAGTATGGAATAGATATAAATCCAGATTGTGCTAGGGAATGCCTTTATGGGTCTCAGCACGAAAAAGTATTTTATAGAAAAGAAACAGCAAGCAAAGAGAAATGGCTAGCATATAGAAAACAGTTAAAAACAAAAGAATGGAGAATACAAAATGAAATTTAAAGAACAGCTGCAGAGGGATTTAGTTTCCTATGGTTTTCATATGCACAGTTAAGACAAAGATTTAAGGTAGATAACAGGACATTTATAATTCAACAGCACAAGATAGAATATGAAAATGAGCTATGCATAAATGATGAACATGTAATTGCTAAAATGTAGAAACTTTTGTTAAAATTTGAAACAGAAGAACAAGTCAAAATTATATGATAAAGTGGTCTAAGAATTTTGAATAAAATATATTGATGGCACAATGGGAAAAATGTTGTTGAAAAGGACTGAAATTTACATTATGTAAAAAGATTATTATTTGTTTTGTAAAATTGGGATATGATGGCTGAAAAATTATTCAGAATATGTGAAAGTACCTCAAATCTATGCTGGAAATGTGAACAATGTAAAGGAGCATGATGAAATGCCTGGTGAACTTGTAAGTGAGCTAGGAAATTTTGGGTTCAAATTCACATAGTGATAGAAAATTTTTTTATGATGATGATTATGATGTTATCCAATCAGTCATGTCCAGCTCTTGGCAATTCTATGGGCCAGTTCTCTCCACATCTTCTGATCTTGACTTAGACTTAGAATAACATTTTTGTCACTTTGAATGTACACTAATGGCATACATTAAAATGAAATTTCATTGCATACAGGTCTCAAAGGGTCACCACCTCCAATATACACTACATAAATATGACAAAATAAAAAAATAAACACAAAATTATGCATATCCCCACATATATTATATGACATGGAGAAACAACACAGTTTAGTCTGGATGTATACATATACATGGCGAAAAAAATGAATCTTGTGAGTTTGCCAGGTGGATGGCATAGGGAACAAAGCTGTTATAGAATCTGGTAGTTCTGCTAGAAACACTTTGAAACCTCCTTCCAGAGGGGAGCAACAGAAACAGACTGTGAAGTGTGTGTGTGTGTTGTCTAACAATGCTTTGAGC
The DNA here is from genome assembly GCA_009733165.1 of Naja naja. NCBI lineage: Eukaryota > Metazoa > Chordata > Lepidosauria > Squamata > Elapidae > Naja > Naja naja. The sequence goes on along the minus strand of CM019149.1, from coordinate 56,215,202 downwards.
TCTAAACACAGAGCACTTATAAACAGTATCCTGAATAATAGGAAGTGAGCTTCCTATAATCTTCTCTGCTGTCCTTTCCACTCTCTGTATGGACTTTCTACCTGGGGCACTGCTGCCACCAAACCAAACAGTGATGAAGTTTATTAAAATGCTCTCAATTATGCTTCTGTAAAAAGTGGCCAGGACAGAAGGAGAAAGATGTGCTCTCTTCATCCGATGTAGGAAATGCTGACTCTGGTTTGCACGCTTCACTAAGAATGACGTGTGGAGAGATCAGTTCAGATTGTTAGTTGTCTGCACCCCTAGATACTTAATACTATTGACCATCTCTACTGCTGCATCCTTGATACTGAGTGGAGTATGATTGTGCTGGCTCTTTCTAAAATCTGTGATGATCTCCTTTGTTTTATTAACATTTAGAACCAGGTTACTTTTATTGCATCAGTCCTCCAGAGCCTTCACCTCTTCCTTTGCACTACCTCTTTGACTTTTTCTGTGCTCTGGCTGGTGTCAACTTTGATTGTGCCCAGCCATCATGTTCTTTGGCAGTCTGGTTGCCTTTTACTGCTAACTTTTCCAAACATAATTGCTTTCTCAATTGAATTTCCCTGCATTACATGGCCAAAATAAGTGAGACACAGTTTTGTGATTTTTGTTTCCAGTGGCGTGTCTGGTGTTATGTACTCCAGTACTTGCTTGTTGGTTACCTTGCTGTCCAAGGAAATACCTGCAACAGACTGAAGATGACAATTATTAGAGATGACAAAATTGGCTTTGTTTGATTAGATACTTTTATTACATTTATTAGTAAATGGAAACTGGAAAATACCTAAAATCTAAGCTGGATTTGGACTATGCTGGAGTCTATGGACTTTCTGCTAAAAAAATAATAATAACAGAACAACAGAACAATAGAATTGGAAGGGACCTTGGAGGTCTTCTAGTCCAACCCCCTGCACAAGCAGAAGACCCTCTACCATTCTGGACAAAGAAAATAATTACTGTGAATTTGATTATTAGGTGGAATATGCAAAGAAGGAAATTATGAAACAATTTTAGAGAGAGAGAGCAAAATGTACTGCTTCTTTATAACCTTTTATCATATATTTTTTTCTCTTTCTTTCTTATTTTCCTTCTTTCTTATTCACTTTCCTACAACTTGACAGCAGTGTGTATGTGCTATGTGTGTGTTTGTGTGTTTGTATGTGTGTATGTGTGTCTGTGTGTGCATGTATGAAAGAGGGAGAGGAGGAGAATAGAGACTAAGAAGTCAAGGAAAGGTTATAAAAGTCAGAACTGTGTACACATAAAACTACTTTCTTTCATGTTTCTTTCATGTGAATTATGGATAGAAGATGGTAATGATTTAAACATATGAAGCTTAGAATAGATCTCTTTAAAATCCTTCCTGTGGTTGATAGTATATTTTTCTTCTGGTACCTGATATTACAATGCTCAAAACAGCTGAATGTTTGTTGCATAATTGGCATTGGCATCTTAGTCTCTTAATGCAGCCATTATTTTCAGGTATTTTCTTTGACAAAATAGAAGAAAATAAGCTGATGTTGATGCTATCTTCCTCTGAAGACTTTTTTTTTCATGCCTGCTTTGATATTTGGGGAAGTTTGAAATGCATTTGAGAAATACAGCCTTCATTAAGACATACAGTATATTTTTGACTGAGAGGAATTTCATAGTGTACATTAACTCTTTGAGGGTGATGGGCATTTCCAAAATGTGAAAAATAAATAAACTCCAATAGATATAGCCTTTAGCCATCATATTTGGGCTGCAAAAATATGGCAGCTAAATGCTGGCAAGGAGGTATTTTAAAAAGTAAATCTGCTGCTATTTAGGCTAATTCCAAAATTTAGATTCCAAAATAACCATTTCTCTGCTGTTAGACAGAGATATGTATCTAATTTGATAGGGAAGAGGGTAGGAATGGAGTTTTAACTGCTGAATTTAGCTGCTTTCAGTTTTCTTTTTTCTGCCTTCTAGTTTTTTTAAACCCCCCTCAGTAGGTAGCTTAGTATTGGTATTAATTTTTTAAGATTCATGTTGATTATCTGGTTTCTGTTTTTATAACAAGTTAGGTTTATGTTTTAAACTAAATTAGGCAATTTTATTTTATAAATATATAGTTATATTGCTGTTTTAAAAATAGTTTTTTTAAAAAAAATAACAATTTTTTTCAATGCATATGGACAATTTCCTTCTATTATATTTTAACTCTATGCAAGCTGGATTTTGGATTTCCATACACTTGGGGTGTGCATATTAATCCAAGTTGGAATTGACATGTTACAATACATAATAAGCATATTTTTGTGTGGTCTTAAAAACATTATACTTGGGGTAGAAGCCACTAAATATGTTAATTTGACTTTAAGATAGACCTTAATATTTTCAGATGTCCATCCTCTTTTGAAATCCATATCTAAACAAAACAAAACAAAACAAAAAACAAAACAAAACAAAACCCTAACATCGGGGCAGCAGAAATGAGATTCTTTATATCCTTTTATGGCTAAGAGATTTTAATTTTAATATTAAAAAAAATAAATTCATGGCCCCAATTACCCAGCAGACTAGACTACATTATGTGTGAATTATTGTAATGAAATACAGTCAACTCTGCTGAAACGTCTCTATAATAGTATAAATGTATATACAGTATAGACTGCTCACCTCACAAAATTGGGCATTTCAAGCAATTTTATGTAGAAATTTTATCTAGGGGTCAAACCTCATGTCTTTATAAATTAAAGGTATCATTTTGCATTGAAAAATACAGGACGTATACTGTATTGGTTACCAATTACAGATACAAAATACTAGCTAATCATTGAAACTAGGGCCAGTCAGGACTTGAAGTGCTATCTTTGGACAAAGTGATATTCAAACTTATTGGCATTTGTTTATTATATGATGAAATAATATAATGCTGGAAAATTAGATCATTTGGTTAAATTATTAACTCCTTGGTTAAAAGAAGAGCAATATTGTAACGAAGTCATAATAATTATTATGGTAATTACTGGATTTGTTGCAAGTAGTCAATTGAAATAAAGTATTCTTGCATAACTGAATAATAGGTTAATCATAAGAGAAACATCCTACTCTCTAGAAAGTGCACAGAATTCTAAACACCACCAAACAAAGCAGAGTTAATGTCCAAGTAAGCATTGTTAGATTAATTGGTTATAACAGAACTGCTTAATTTGTGTGAGCATATATTTCTATAATTGTCCTGTTGTACAATTGTAGTTATCATATGAATTATAGCAAAGAATGCAAGAGAGATGCATGAAAAAAAAACTAAAGAAAATGCTGCAATGTTTTCTTTGATTCTTAAAAAAATTGCTTTTATTCTAAGGTTCCAGTCAAGTACTTCTGAAGATTGATATATCTCTGCTTCTTAATATATATAGAGAGACAATATTGTCAATTCTGTTGGTAAGATTGGCTGGCTGTGGACAAAAATCATTTTTGTGAGGGCAATTGCAAATGTTATTTCCAGGTCTGCAATCATTATCCCATTCTCCAGGGTTGTAGAACTATTTCACCAAGCTCAGATAACAATATATATTCAGCAGTGATGCTAACTTTCCCGCAAGATGCAAGAACTATCCTTAGCATTCTAGAATCAGTGCTAGTTTGAGAATGTTTTATCAAATGACTTCCTTTGTGTGCTGCAGATGACTCCTGCTTTCTTTTCCTCTGGTTATTGGTTTGCTTAAGATTTTTGGACAGATTCTATTAGTTAATTAGAGAAGACATATAATATAATCAACAAGTAAACCAAAAGGCCAAATAACTAGACAGCAAACTGCAGGAGTCATCTACAACATGCAGTGTAAGGACTACTAAGGTCAAACAAATAAAAGATTGGCAGACTGCATCCATCCTCTGGGTGCCGTTGGCCAGGCAATGTCAGCTGGTGGCCCCCAGGATCAGGGCCTTCTCTGTGGGAGCGCCCACCCTATGGAACCAGCTGCCCCTGGAGCTCCGGGTGGCCCCTGACCTCTGATCCTTCCGCCATGGCCTAAAAACATGGCTGTTCCAATTTGCCTACCTGGACTGATGGGGGGAGGGTTTTTAGTTGTAGTTTAATTTTAAGGGTTTTATGAGATTTTGGGTTTAATAGTTTTTTAATATTTGTATTGTTGTTTTTTATCATTGTAAGCCGCCCTGAGTCCTCAGGGAGATAGGGCGGCATATAAATCTCATAAAAAAAATGAATTCCAGCTGATAGTTGCAAAGTACGACAAAAAAAAATCCTTAATTTTTTAAAGATGCACAGACTTAAGTTAGTTAACTGCAGTTAACTAACAGACTATTAGTCTCTTTCTTTTTTAAAATCAAACCTTCTTCTGAACTTTTGAGGAATAAATGTTAACCCAGCTTTAAGTTTATTTAAAGTTTTATTATAATGTTACCTCTCTTTCTTTCTTTCTTTCCCTCCCTCATATCTCATAATAAGCAGGCAAATACAGTGGAATGAAGGCTATTGCTGAGCACATTGGGTTGTATCCCAAAAATTGTAAGCAGCCCTGAGTCTTCGGAGAAGGGCGGCATATAAATGTAATTAAAATAAATAAATAAATTGTCTCACATTTTTTGCTGAAGGGAAGAAGGAGATAAACATCTTGTTTTTTTTTAATAAAGGTTATTTTTGCATTGATTTCCTGTGTGTGAGGTAAGACTATAGCATAAGGTTTCAGAGTTGTAACTTATCTTTTTTCCTGGAGTAATATTCAGCAGAAACTGAAGGATCCTGATCAGACCTTATGAATAAACAAAGTCCAGAAATAGTGATAGGATACAGTATTTGATGACCAGGAAACAATTGTACCGATTTTTAAAAGCTATCTTTACTTTCAGCAAAGGTAATGGAAATATTGTTATTTAAAAGGCTCTTCCTGTGCCAGTTTTATTATACAGCATTTTAGCATTCAGTTTAGCTCTTCTTGTTAAGAAAGGGAGATGATTCCAAGCATATTCTCTTTCAAATGTGCCATCTCCTACCACTGTGATTGAAACATAATGACCTCCTTGGTGATATTATTTAGATCAAGTTGCCTTTATGTAACAATGAGGGTGCTATTATGATATATCACTTTATTGACAACCTGAGAATGAGGCTTCTGCTAACATCTCTATTATTGCCCATTGAATCAACATTTTCCAGATGGGATGTTGAGTTCCTTTGCCAGACACAATTAGCATTCTCACACATACGACTTCTCTTACCAATGCTCACATTTTCCTCACACATTTTTTAAGAGAATGCAAGTCATGTAAGTTTAAATCGTGGTGACATTATTTAAAAGTCATTTAATATTGATAGTTCCTAAAATGACCATTAATGTACCTTCTGGAATGTTCTTAGGGATTAGAGTAATGAAGTGACAGACTTACAGAGTCTCAGATAACACAAGTCAAGTTTCATTACAGATTAATAATAGTTTTTCTCCTATCATACATTATAAATTTTTCCATAACCATTGTATAGATACATAAATATTTTATTTGTTTAATGCAATGTAGAGATTACCAAACTCCAAATGATCTTGGGTGACTTACACATAATAATAATAATAATAATAATAATAATAATAATAATAATAATAATAATAAAAACAGGTAGCACAAATTCCACAGCAGGCAAACTTACTACAGGTAGCCCTTGATTTACAACCAGAATTGAGCCCAAAATTTCTGTTTCTAAGCAAGGCAGTTGTTTAAATGAGTTTTATCCCATTTTACAATCTGTTTTGTTGCAGTTGTTAAATAATCATTGCAGTTGTTAAGTGAATCATGCACTCATTAAGGAAATCTGGCTTCCCCATTCTCTTTACTTGTCAAAAGCTGTCTGGGAAGATTGCAAATGACATGTCTGCCATCTTTGATTTGACATGTTGCTGGCCTTCTGCCATCAAAGGCGACAGGGGAGGGGCATAAGGAGAACAAATGGGCAATAAACATGTATGTGATGGGAAATAAAAAAGGAAGATGACAGAAGACCAGGGAGATGTGGAACCAGTTTGTGCCAGCGCTCAAGGCCACTTACGAGGCTCTTCATGGACTGAAGACAAACTGGTCATGTGGGGAGGGCTGGGATGAGGGGAAAACTTTGTAACTTTTTTGTGCAGCAAATTTAGTTCTAGCCTGACTTTATTGAAGCTAGTAGCTTTTAGTAAAATAACTTATGATTTCACCCAAATGGAGTTGTGGGTCTTTTTTTCCTAAGGGATCTGACTGGGGTAGATCTGACAGTGACCCTGTGACCTGCAACCGTCATAAATATATGGCAGTTGTCAAGCACCTGAATTTGATTACATGACCTTGGGTTTGCTACAATGGTCCTAAGTGTGAAAAGCAGTCATTAGTCACTTTTTCAGTGCCATTGAAACTTCAAACAGTCACTAAATGAATGGTTGTATATCAAGAACTACCTGTATTGCAAGCAAAACAAACTCCAGGGGCTCAGCTACCACCCTTTCCTAAGGGCTGGGAAAGCAGCCAATTTTTCAATGACTTTCTAAATGTCGTGAGAGCGGAGATCATATGTCTCTGTATGAGATGCTTCTCCACAGGACAAGTAGACAAGACAAAGAAGTTGTGATGTTGACAACAACATTTCATTTCAGCTCAAAAGCTATTTTTATTCTTAAAAATGCATTAAGAATATCACATCAATATTGTGAAGTTACTATTCAAAATGCTTTTAGTCTAACGTGTTCCCAGGACCTTAGGAACACCTCCATGCTTTTGGATGAGGCTGATACAATTCATGTAACTGTTGCTATGAAATTATAATTTTTAACATGCTAGAACATGAAATGTGTAAACTAAATGGAGAGCAATAATTTTACCTGAATTATTATAATTTAAAGTTTGGAGTGCATTCCAGGGCTGAATGAGTCACAAAAAAATATGTGCATTTGATTTTAAATGTGTGAACATTTTAGCTACAAAGATGTAATTGTCTTGTTGCAATTTCGTGACAAAATAAAACATGCCAATGAATAAACATTTTTGCTGAATAATACACTGAGGAAGAGGATCAGTAACCAGCACTGGCTAAAAGTTAAGGTGGCTGTTCAGGTGGTTGATAATTAACTTCCTTGCTCTACATTAAAATAGAGCACTTTTTCATGCATATAACTCTACAAAAAAAGATACCACTACTTCTAGGAATCCCCTCATTAAAATTAACATGAATCTTTAAGCAGAATAGGACTTTACAGAATAAAAGAAAAAATATTATTTATTTCCCCCACCTTTATTATTTTACAAATATTATTATTATTATTACAAATAAGTTGGGGTGGTGTACATATTCAATATACCTTCCTCCTCCTATTTTCCTCTCAACAACAATCCTGTGAGGTGGGTTGGGTTTAGGGAGTAACTGGCCCAAAGTCACCCAGCTGGCTTTCATGGCTAAGGCAAGACTTGAACTCACAGTCTCCTCCTTTCTAGCCTAGTGTCCTAACCACTAGACCAAACTTGCTTTTTTATATGAGTCAAAACACTTCTGAACCATTTCTGAAGAATGCTCAGCTTTAATTTTTATTTCAGTAATGTGCCCAGGATTTGTACTTGGGCTTTTTCTTTTATTACAATTTTTTTAAAATTTAGTCATCCATCTTGTTTCTATTTATGATCTCAATCATGAGATGATCATTCAACTATATTACACACTAAACCAATATTTATCAGCATTGGCAACTTCAAGAAGTGTGGATTTCAACTCCTAGAATTATGAGAATTGAAGTGCATATGTCTTAAGGTTGCCCTTAAGGACCTTGGAGTACTCATCTCTAATGATCTAAGTGCTAGAGCCCACTGTAACTTCACAGCCAAAAAGGCATTAAGAGTTGTTAACCTAATCCTGTGTAGCTTTTTCTCTGGTAATATCACACTACTAACTAGAGCATACAAAACATTTGCTAGACCAATACTTGAATACAGCTCATCAGTCTGGAACCCGACATTATCTGATATTAATACAGTTGAGAAAGTCCAGAAATATTTCACAAGAAGAGTTCTCCACTCCTCTAATTGTTGCAGAATACCTTATGCCACCAGACTTGAAATTCTAGACCTAGAAAACCTAGAACTATGCCGCCTTCGGTCCGATCTAAGTATAGCACATAAAATTATATATTGCAATGTCCTACCTGTCAATGAATACTTCAGCTTCAACCATAACAATATAAGAGCACACAATAGATACAAACTCAAGGTAAACAACACCAAACTTGATTGCAGGTAATACGACTTCAGCAACAGAGTGGTCAATGTCTGGAATACTCTACCTGACTCTGTGGTTTCTTCCCCAAACCCCAAAAATTTTAACCTTAGACTGTCTACTTTTGACCTCACCCCTTTCCTAAGAGGTCTGTAGGGGGCGTACATAAGCGCACCAATGTGCCCACCATCCCTGTCCTATTGTTCCTTTTATTTTTCTTATATGTATCCATTTCATGTATTCATAACTATGTTTATCCTTATACCTGTTATCTAATAATCACTTGACAAAATAAAATAAATAAAATAAAATAAATACTGCACCAAACAATTACAGGTGGAAGTGGGTTTTGAACCACACTCACAGATTAAACTCCTTCTCCCTGATTCTTCTTTTCCTTAACAATGATTTCCTTTTGTTCTCAAGTAACCAAACAAAATAGATCTGCAACTGTATGTATGTTTCCCCATGTTTTAGCTACATTGTCAAAGTAAACATTGAACAATCTGTTGAATTCTGCCCTTTCATGCAAAACAAGACAGATTATGGACTTCTGGTCGGCTCTCCTTTATTTAAGCTTTATGTTGAGTTCAGCTTCATAGAAACTGTTGCTTAGTTTTCTTGGCAGCAGTATGGAAGCAGTTACTACTGTCTTCTTCCAGATTTTTTGTTTTACTTCCCTGCCTAGCCTGCTCTTTTTTGCTGTTTCCTAGTGTTTCCTAGTGTTCCTAGTGTTCTGACATCCAAGTGCTAACCAGGTCTGTCTTGAAATCATTTTTCAAAGTCAGAAGACAGATTTGACTGGTGACTGCAAGCTGTTAGGAGAGCAATTTAGAGAAAGAAAAGCTTTACTTCAACGGATCAAGTCAACTTCCAACAACTACTATCCCTTGGTATAGGAACAGCAATGATGGCTGCAATTCTGCGATTGAAGCTCTCTTTTTCATGTGTATTGAAACTGCTGTATCATCATAGCCACCATCTCAATTTTTTTTAAACCATACCCCACAGACATCCTGCCCTGACATGCACACAAAAGGTGGCAAGCATGTGGTGACCAACAGTATCCGGTAGCAGCTGCAGGCCACTGGTCCCTTGGTTGGCACACTGTGGGGCTGCACAGCAAAGGTGAGTTGATTCCTTGTCCAAGCAGCAGACAGAGGCAGAGGTATGGGGGAGGAGGCAAGCTATCTGGATGCACCATGCAGACTGCAGGAAAGCTGAGAGTCGTTGGGCTGGAGTGAGCGGCTGGCTGCAGGAAGCTCAGTGCATGGTAGCACTGGCAGCTGATGGAGTCAGGGTGTGCAGCAGAAGGCAGGTGATGCGGGCTGCAGACAAGCCGAGAGACATGAAGATGCACCTCCCGTGGCTGGCTGCCACTCTAGCCCACCAACTTTTGGCTTTCTCATGGTCAGTGTGGTGCATCCAGATCATGTGTCTCTCTCCTTCCTCTACCTGCTGTTTATTTATTTATTTTATTTATTAATTTGACTTGTATGCGGCTCACAACTAAAAACACAACAATAAATAAGTTACCTAAAAGCATATTAAACAAAATACAAGCCAAATTAAATTTAAAACCCCAAAGTTAAAACAATCAAACCCCCAGGGGGTCAGCACAGCCCGGACTGTACAAATAGCCAGATCTTTAAATCGTGGCGGAAGGTGCAGAGATCAGGGGCCAGCCGGAGCTCCGGCGGAAGATGATTCCATAAAGTGGGAGCCGCCACAGAATAGGCCCTCCCCCGGGTCATCGCCAAGCGACGTTGAGTCGCAGATGGCACCCCGAGACCCCGTCTGTGTGCTCGTACAGGGCAGTTGGTATTTGATGCTGGGAGAAGTCGCTCTCATAAATACCCCAGACCCATGCCATGTAGGACTTTGAATGTTAACACCAGAACCTTGAGTCTCACCCGGAGGATGACCGGAAGCCAATACAGGCCGCGCAGGAGGGGGTGTAACATGGGAGTATCAGGAGGCTCCCATCACTACCCGCGCGGCCGCATTCTGCACCAGTTGAAGCCTCCGAGTGGTGTGCAAGGGCAGTCCTAAGTAGAGAGTGTTACAGTAGTCGAGTCAGGAAATGACGAGCGCCTGAGTGATCGTGCGCAGGACATCTCGATCCAGGTATGGGTGCAACTGGCAAACCAGCCGGATCTGGGCAAAGGCCTCCCTGGCCACGGCCCCCACCTGCTCCTCCAATTTGAGCCATGAGTCCAGAAGGACCCCCAGATTCCGTGCCCTGTCCACAGGGGGCAACACCTCCTCCCCATGACCAAAGATGGAATCTCCAAACTGGACCGAGATGTCAGTATGCACAACCACTCTGTCTTGGCTGGATTGAGTCGAAGCATGTTCCTGTCCATCCAGATCTGCACCGCTTCCAGGCAATGGGACATCACAGAGAGAGCATCACTGATGTGGCCTGGGGTGGAGATGTATAACTGTGTATCATCAGCATACTGATGATACATCACCCCAAAGCCATGGATGATCTCACCCAGCTGCTTCATATAAATGTTGAACAAGAGGGGCGAGAGGACCGACCCCTGGGGCACCCCACAAGTGAGATACCTCGGAGCCGACATCTGCCCCCTGCCAACACTGATTGTGAATGTCCCGAGAGGTAGGAGGAGAACCACCATAAAACAGTGCCTCCCACTCCCAACCCCCGAGGCGCCACAACAGGATACCATGGTCGATGGTATCGAAAGCCGCTGAGAGATCTAACAGGACCAGGACAGAGGAAAAACCCCTCTCCCGAGCCCTAGAGAGATCATCAATAAGCACGACCAATGCTGTCTCCGTGCTGTACCCAGGCCATAAGCCCGATTGGTATGGATCCAGGTAGTCCGCTTCTTCCAGGAAAAGTGGCAATTGCTGTGCCACCACACTCTCAACAACCTTCACTAAAAAGCGAAGGTTGGAGACCGGACGAAAGTTGTTCAACACGGCTGGGTCCAGGGCAGGCTTCTTCAGGAGGGGCCTCACCACTGCTTCTTTCAAGGCAGCAGGGAACAGCCCCTCCCTTAACGAAGCATTGACCACTGCCCGAGCCAGCGACGTGACCTCCCTGGAGGCATAAACCAACCAGGAAGGGCACGGGTCCAATAAACATGTGGTGGAGCTCAGCCGCCGCATGATCCTGTCCACTTCATCCTCAGAAACAGGATCGAACTCAGTCCAGATGACATTAGCCAAACCACTTGCCTCCCCCTCCCCAGACCACTGCAAGTCCGAGCGCAACCCTTCCCAGGTCTGAGCAATTTTATCCTGCAGATACTGACCAAATTCCTCAGCTCTGCCCTGCAGAGGGTCCGCCACCCCCGGCTGTAAGAGGGAGAGGGCGACCCTGAACAGGGCGGCTGGCCGATTATCTGTGGATGCTATGAGAGTGGAGAAATAAGACCTTCTCGCCGCCCCCACAGCTACCAGATAAGTCCTAATATGGGCTCTTAACTGGGCTCGGTCAGATCCGGAGTGTGTCGCCCTCCACCTGCTCTCTAGTCCCCTTCTACGATGCTTCATCTCCCGGAGCTCCTCGGTATACCAGGGAGCTGACCGGGATCTGCGCCAAGTAAGGGGATGCATGGGGACAACCCTGTCAAGAGCCCCCGCGGCCGACTGTTGCCAGACAGCCGCAAGGACCTCGGCAGGGCTGTGGGTAAGGGATTGTAGGAAAGAACCCCAGTTCTGCCTGGAACCTCTCAGGGTCCATCAGGCGCCTGGGGCAGAACCACCTAAGTGGCTCCTCATCCCAGCAGTGTGGGGCAGCTTGGTGGAAGACCAGCCGTAGGAGATAGTGGTCTGACCATGGAACGGGATGGATAGTTGTATCACCATACCCCAGACCACTATGCCACTGCTCTGAGACAAAAACCAGGTCGAGCATGTTGCCCCCCTCATGAGTCAGGCCATCTATTATCTGGGTCAGACCCATGGCCTCCATGGAGGCCATAAATTCCTGGGCCAAACCCGACGCCGCCCCCAAAGAGGGCAGGTTGAAGTCACCCAGAACCATAAGCTCTGGGAACTCCACCTCCACCCCTGAGACGGCATCAAGCAGCCCAGGCAGGGCAGCTGATACACAGCAGGGGGACAGGTATGTAAGCACACCCATCCGACCCGCAGGCCCACACCTCAGGAGGAGGGACTCACACTCGCCTATCTCCGGAGCAGGGACCTCCCTTGGAAGCAGGGTCTCCCGAATAACAACAGCCACCCCTCCACTCCTTCCCTGGGGTCGTGACTGATGCAACACCCAAAAACCTGGGGGGCATATGTCAACCAGAGGAACTCCACCCTCTGACCCCAACCAGGTCTCAGTGATGCAGGCCAGGTCCACTGCCTCCTCCTCAATCACTTCACGGAGGAGTGGTGCCTTGTTAACCATGGACCTGGCATTAAGGTACACCAGCTGGAGCCCAGGGGCCTAGATCCCCAAACCCCCAGGAATTGAGGAGAGGCTGAGGGGTTGGAGTGCGCCACAGCTCGAATGTAGCAGGGGTGTGCTCCCCTAACATGATATGGCTCCCCACCTCGTCAGCTCCTACCCATTTCAACCACCCTGGGGATCGCAGATCCCACTATTCCACTCAGAGTCCCACAAGCCCCCTCACACACACCCCCAACCAGGGCCCTGTCTCTGGCTGCACTGAGCTCCTGCTATAGAACCCCCACCCTTCCTTAACCCCCTAAAAAATCAAATTAAAAATTTTAACAAAGGAGCCCTGGGTCCTTTTTTTCTATCCCTCCCCGACCCCCAACCCCTGCCCCTTCCTGCACCATGCCATCTCTCTGGATTCCATAATCCGTTCTCGAGATAGGCTGGAGATAAACCAGTGGGCCAAACCCAAGAGAGGGGAGAGTCCCTCAGAGCCCACAATTCTGCCACCAGAAAAGTCCGCATCTGATGGTAAATGTCCCATCGACGAAGGAAGAAATGGCCAAAGATGTAAATATCATGTCCTAGTGATGATATTATAGTCTCAACATAGGCATAGTTCCAGTCCACTGGGTTGTCTCAGCTCCTGGACACCCTCTCACGGCATTCCAGGGGGCTGTTGGTCGAGCTTATGAGACTGGCCACTGCTCTCTCACCGCTCATGGCCCCCCAGTGAATTAAAGGAAGAGATGTTACATCGCAGTTGGTATTGCAGTGGGGAAGGAATGGTGCATCCAGTCCCATTGTTCTCTCACCACAGTGGGTGGGTGAACCAACAAAGTTCCACTGTAAATCAGGCTAGGACTTATTTTTGGGGTAGGTCTTGTTTCAGGAAAACAGTACATACATACATACATACATACATACATACATACATACATACATTCTGTTTGGTTATTTTGTAAAGACATACCTACCATAAAACATCAGACTGGAGCAATGAAAACAGAATGTCAAGTAGGGCTTTTATTTATTAAATAAATAATTGCTCAGTTTTAGATGTCCATTGTATTCTGTGTTTGTCATGATCATTTAAGGTGTGAAGGAAGATAGTACACATAGCTTTGCGGTAAAGCCCCTATTTTTCAATAAGACATTCTCAGATTTAAGATGGGATAAAAATCTCATTTGGTAAAGAGAGAGCAGATTAAGAATAACCAGTTGTGAATAGAAAACAGCTTTGGGTTTATTGGTAGATTTCTAGTTCATTCGCAGGAGATCAACTATGATTTCTGTCTAGAAAGGATTAATATTAATGGTAAAAAAAAACCTTCCCAAGAAACTGAGCTGTGGGGGGGAAACTGGAACAAATCTGTGTAAGGCCTCCTCCAACTTGAGGACTAGAAACAAATTTCTGGGTTGACCATCTGCTCAGAGACATCTTATGGTTCATTTCTATATCTGCTTTTTTTTTTAGTGTCAGTGGATGAACCTTAGAGCAAACCGAATAAATCCCATGATCCAAGTAGCTCATACTGGACCAAATAGCTAGAATTACATATTGCGCTTAGTGAAAATGTGGCTTGTTTGCTTTTGATATATGTCAGGAATTGAAGTTTGTAAATGTCAGTGAAGTCAGCAACTGTAGTTTGTAAATCCTGCTATGTTTAACATGCTGTGTAGCCCAATCAATTGTTCACAATCAGGTTTTAAATTACTGTAGAATGAGAAGTAGATGATTGTTTGACAAATTCTTATGGAAAGGGGGAACTGAAACATACATGAAATCCTAAAAAATGATGCTTATGTAGTCGTACAATAACATCTTCTAACTGTTATGCTTTCTAACATACATTTCCTTTCCCAGAGAGCTACAAATAGCTTGCAGCTCAGCACAACAACATTAAGTTCTCTTACAAGCATAAATGCAGAAGGGATTGAGCTAACTTCGTGCTGTTCTTCCCCCACACTTGTGAGACAGCCTACAGCTGCTTGTGCCTGTGTGAATTTGCTGCTATCGCCTGACTGCTTTCCCTCCTTTCTGATGCTTATGGAAGAGGCAGCAGCAGAATAAAATTACAGACGTTATTATAGGCCCTGACAGAGCATGACTGCAAGAGTAGAGGGAAAATTCACACTGACATTAGTGCTGAAGGATGACATTACACAGAAAGGAAAGGGATGCGGTGCTTTTCTGTGAAAAGAGATTTATTCCCTCAAAAGGAATATATTTTGATCAGAGAGACAAAATATTCCAGCAAGAATGACCCTGTGCACCTCTTTTATCAGTACTGTTTTATTGCAAAACTGAAGGTAGGTTGCTTTCTGAATGTCAAAGCTGATAAGGAGAAAACAAGAATTGAGCATAACATATCTTCGGTTTAAAGCAGAATACAGAACTATTTGCTAAACTGAAGGAGTCAACAAAGTTCAACCTGTTAAGTTTTCCCTTGGCACGTTTTGCATGTTGAAAGGCAAAAGAAATGGCTCTTGTTTTCTTTTAGTTACTGATTCTTTATTTGCTACTGACAACTGGCTGGATACCTGTGAGAAAAGATGTATTGAAATTAATTCTGTGCGTATCCATGTGTCTATTTTACCTTAGAAATAGTTTACATTTTTTGTATCTAATGTACAACAGATACATATTTCTCTCTTAATTTTTCTGATGAGGGTTAGATTAGGATGCTGCTACCGTGTTTCCCCGAAAATAAGACACTGTCTTATATTTTTTTTGGCTCCCAAAAACACACTAGGTCTTATTTTCGGGGTAGGTCTTATATATTTATGGTGCCAAATGGTAGGTGTGAGTGTGTAGGGGGCGGTGTTTCGCGGATGCACGGTTGCTCCCTGAAAAGTCTTCCTGGAACTGGAGATTTACACTAGGTCTTATTTTCAGGGTAGGTCTTATATTAGGGCAGGTTTAGAAAATAGTGCTAGGTCTTACTTTCGGGGTGGGTCTTATTTTCGGGGAAACACAGTAATATCAGCTACAATCTTACTCGATGCAGTACATTTCTGTGATCAGAATCTGACTGAATTAAATAAGCACAAAAACCCTAAATCGCAGTTGTGCACAGCAAATTCTGTTAAAAAGAAATGTGGAGAACTTACAGTATATTCTTCCTTCCTGCAGTTTCAGTACAATTAGAGTTAAAAAGGGAATTCACATTTTTCTCTATCTACCTGGAGAAGGCATTTGTCTGTAAAGCCAAAGGTGCAGTCTTATCAGGATGCCGGTACCTGCAAATCCTAATCTTTGTAAAGACTGTTCTGCCTTGGTAGAATCAATTTGATTTTCACAAATTGGACTGAACCTGCTAGTCATTGAAAACAGTTTCAGGTGTTAGAAACTGTCATGAAAAAATACCAATCTAAAACACTAGGTTAGAAACGACCATCATGGAGAAAACTTGTCTATACTGTCATTAAGTGTCAACAATGACTTGATGGTACATCATCAATCAATCAGTCAAAACTGCTGATCCAAAGACTAGATTTAGGTTGGTTGTGCTTCACTGGACCTTTTTTCTTGTTGCTCCTTAGTCACACACAGAGAACTCTATCAGTGTGGAGCCTTCTTTTGAAGCATGCATCTTAACAAGTAAGATTGAATGCTTTGTTCTGGAATGGAGCGGTCCTTGGCCAACTTATCTACTGCATTGGGTCTCCAAAGATGTTATTGACACTCACATTGACACTCTTGTGAAAGATGTTTGGTTAGGACAGCTTCATCCTAGTTACCTATACTTAACATGATTCTTTGTTACATTTTGTAGGCATATACTTGGTAAGAAGGTCCAGAAGTGCATCAGCAGTATTAATTTTGTCTGTAGTTTAAGAAAATATGACAGTCATACTCTTTTGTCCTTGGGCCAAATGAATGATCTCCCACCCACCACCTACCTCCAGGGAGGGATTGGCTGTAGATGAGCATGGGGCTTATAATAAATAATACTCTGGTTAGTATTTTTAACTTCATTTAGTTTGATGTTACATTGTTCTCCTATTCATCTGCATCTGTGTTTGTAGCCCAGCTTGCTTGTAATGAAATAAACAAAACAAAGCACTCTAAAGCATGGAATGATTTTGATGCTATTATAGTGTGTTCTTTGAGCTATCAAGATCATTTTGAAAAGCTGCCAAGAGGAGCATATTATCAAAGTCAAACAGAGAAAGCAAAAAAGAAAAAGATATGAAGATGGAACAAGCTGATCGCTGGGATATATTTCCATTTTTCTCATCAGTGGGAAAGAAAGAGGTTGCATCAGGATTATCAGAAGACAAGGGGGTAAATTGCCTTTGACAGTTTATCTTTCGGAGGGTGGAAAACATCTTTCTTGTTGGAGCTGGAACTCAGCCTCCTGACCTGTGAGGGCTTAAAACAACCAGTGGGATTTAGAAATGGGAAGAGAAACCTTTTTCCTTAAAACCATTCAAACTTTCCCAAAAACAAAACCTGCTTAACCAAAACTTGGCCATTTCACCATTGATTTTAGAAATCCAATCTTAGTGCTTTAGAGGTTGCAAATGTTAAAGATTGCAAATGCTTAGCCACTGCCATGACACATTGATTTCTGTCTCCAGGGTTATAAAACCAAGATGGGTCACTTAGGATGCTTATGGTACAAACATGGACCTGCACAGTCATATAATATAGAATAGATACAGGTACAAATATGCATATATACATATAGCTACTCTTGTTTAGTCACTGTTCATAATATGATGGTAATAATCATCATGTTAGCAATAGCACTTAGATGTATATACTGCTCCATGGTGCTTTACACCATTCTCTGGTGGTTTACAATGTCAACATATTGCCCTCAACAATCTAGGTTCTCATTTTACCAACCTCGGAAGGATGGAAGGCTGAGTCAGCCTTGAGCCCACCAGGATCAGACTCCAGGCTCTGGGCAGAGTTTGCTTGCAATACTCCATTCTAACCACTGCACCATCAGGGCTCCTTTCCAACCAATGTGCACATTTACCCAAATTTTCTTGTGCCTGACAACCAAAGCCTTCACTGTGAAACTGATTAACTGATTATCCATAAGTCTATGGAGCAGGTGTGTACATCTATGTTCCTTTTACAACCTGTGGCCTTCAATGCTGATTCAGGAATTCTGAGAGTTGAAGTCCACAGGTGATAATGGGGGCATAGATTGCCCACTTCTCCTATGGATGATTTTAATAGCAATAGCACTTAGACTTACCTCACAGTGCTTTACACTGTGTAGCTGTTTACAATCAGTATATTGCCCTCAACAATCTGGGTCCTCATCAACCAATTAAGTTAACTTGCAGGTGGCACTTTTTAGGGACATAGTTTGTTATGGAGAACAGTAGTTCTGCAGTGTGGTGGATATGGGACTCAGGCACAGGACAGTGTATTAGAAAACTTTATTTAACTGAGTTGATAGGAATCAATGATTTTTGCAGCATCTCTTTGTCTGTCTGTCTGTCTGTCTGTCTGTCTGTCTGTCTGTCTGTCTGTCTCTCTCTCTCTCACATACACACACACACACACACACACACCTTTCACTTAGCAACCATTTTGTTTCTAATTTAAGGAACTGTGGATTGCACTTGCTAAACAAGGAGAAGGTGCAGTAGCATAGGCTGATTTTCTATAAAAAGGGATATTATCAATATTCATCAGCCTTCTTCAAAATAAATCTATACAGTTTTTCTTTGTTCTCCTGTACTTTTAGCCTGTGTAAAAGGACAGCTATGGTTCGCACCACTTGGGAAACCTTGGTTTATTTAAACATGATGAATAAACCAGTGTTTCATGCACCATACCATAAGAGTTAAAGGTTTGTAAAAAGAAAAGAAAAACAGCTGCCATTTTGTCTTAGCATGTTGATGGGCCAAACTGGAATGTATGACTAGGCAAGCTCTGTCCATGTAATAAAGGCTCCAGACAGACCATGTTAAACTGTTTAGGAGTAAATCCTCTCTGTAGAGTTTGCAGTGCTGGAAATGTGAACAGGAAAACAGCTGGAAAAGGTGGTGCGACACATTTGAAAGACTGCCACATAATTGTTACCATTGAGCATCCAAGATAAAAATCAGAGCCAGATGAGACATGAATCTGTGTATGTGTGTCTAAACATAGTTGTTCATTGGTTTTCTGGCAGCATTCTAGTCATTAATAGAGCTACTTGTTATTAAACTGTACTTAAGCTAACCATATGGCTAGCACAATATAAGCATTAGATGTTTTATATATATTGTTATTATAGTTTTTTGTTTTTGTAGGTTTTCACTGATACAGGTATGCAGGTCTTGGTGTGTTTGGGTCTTTTCCCATGTAAGACTGAGAGTATCTTGGCGACGTTTCGATGAGGTCCCATTATTATACTTTATTTATATAGTTAAATATAAACAAGAGAAATAGAACAATAAACATTCTGAATAATAATTTTTCAGAGTCATACCTGTTTGTAGAATCATGAATTACAATCCATTTAAATTGTCTTGACAGAAGTAGGGGAGTAATGTTAACTGAAAATGAAATACAAGCTTTATAAAAATGTTTGAAGAATAAGCTTGCAAAATGAATTAGTCTGATAGTTATAGTGCTTGGTATGTGCTAGTCATAGATCAAGGGAAACTGAGTTCAAATTTATAACATCTTACAAAGAAAAATGCTGAAACTAAATAGATAGAAACAAGTCAGTTTCAAGAGAAGACATTGAGAAAATTATATCCTTGAGGCAAAATAGTAACAATCCAATTTTAGAAAACTAAATAATAAGAATAACAACAGAAATAATAATATTTTTAAAAGTTCTACTTGCTACTACTGGACCACATATGAGTTTTCAGTTCTAATTTCTGATTAATAAGTCTTTTCTATGATGGTAAATTAACTTCTTATGTGAAGCTTAACTATTATGTTTTCAAGCTGAAATTATGCTCCGTTGTCTCATTAAGGAAATATTAAACTAATAATATATTAAATGACAAATTGTATCTAATAAGCAGTTCCTTCAATTGTATCTAATAAGCAGTTCAACTTCTGTACCAATCGGGCTTCTGGCCTGGGTTTAGCATGGAGACGGCATTGGTCGCACTGGTGGATGATCTCTGGAGGGCACGGGACAGGGGGTTCTCCTCTGTCCTGGTCCTGTTAGATCTCTCAGTGGGTTTCGATACCATCAACCATGGTATCCTGTTGTGGTGCCTCGGGGGGCTGGGAGTGGGGGACACTGTTTTGCAGTGGTTCTCCTCCTACCTCTCGGGGTGCTCGCAATCAGTGTTGGTGGGGGGCAGAGGTCGACTCCGAGGGCTCTCACTTGTGGGGTCCCCCAGGGGTCGGTCCTCTCGCCCCTCTTGTTCAATATCTATATGAAGCCGTTGGGTGAGATCATCTGTGGTTTTGGGGTGAGGTATCATCAGTACGCTGATGATACCCAGTTGTATATCTCCACCCCAAACCACATCAGTGATGCCCTCTCCGTGATATCCCATTGTCTGGATGCAGTACGGATCTGGATGGACAGGAACATGCTTTGACTCAATCCAGCCAAGGCCCAGAGATTTTTTGAGCAGGCAGGAGGATTGCAGGAGGAACTAAGAAGCAGAGGAGACTCACGAAATACAAGTCAAGAGGAATTACAAGTTAGTATTAGAGGAGGAGAGAGAAGGGAGGGGAAAGAGGGGGACAGAGAACTATTGGTTGGGGAAGAAAGAAGAAGGGAAGAGACAGGGGTGAAAACTAGAAGTCAGACAGTAGGTAAAATGTGATAAGAGGCAGAAAAAGGACGAAATGGGAAAAGGAGTAAAACTGATATCGATAAACATCAATGGGTTGAATAGCCCAAATAAAAGGAAAAAATATTTACTAAATTAGAAAAGCAAAAATTGGACATAATATGTCTCCAAGAAGTCCACATAAGGAAACAGGATCAAGGATATTTACAGAACAAGAGACTGGGGAAGGTATTTACAGCACTAGCGGGGGAGAAAAAGAGAGGGGTAGTATTATACATAAAGGAGGACATTGCAGCAAAATTAATTTATAATGATACAGCAGGAAGAATATTGATGGTGGAGGTGGAGATACACAATAAGAAAACCCTATTAGTGGGAATCTATGAGCCGAATAAGAACCAAAAGGAATTCTATAAAAATTTATATGAAAAGTTGATAGAAAGTGGTAACGCAAGGATTTGTCTAATGGGGGACTACAATGCAATAATTGATAATAAACAAGACTATAAATGCAGACAAAATCAAAATCAAAAATGAAATATTCTACCCAAAATATTTTTTGAAATGTTGGAGGAATTAGGATTGGAGGATCTATGGAGAAAAAGAAACCCAGGGGTCGCACAGTATACTTTCTACTCCAGTTCACATAAATCACGGTCGAGGATAGACATGATATGGGCAAACAATGAACTAAATAGGGAGATCCAAGATATAAAAATTTTAACAAATATATGGGCAGACCACAATCCAATGTTAATAACTTGGAAGGAACAGATACAGAAAGGACAAAGATGGTCATTGAGGACCCCGGTGTTAAAGGAAGAAAAATACTTGCAGAAAATAAGGGAGGAATTAACTAATTTTTATAAATTTAATAAAAAGGAAGACACCTCATTGCAGTACTTATGGGACATGACTAAAACTTACATAAGCAAATATATAGCAAATAGAAATAAGGAAAGGTGGAAAAAACAGGATGAATTAATTAAAAAAATTGGAAAGCTAGAGAATAGACAAATGGGAAACCCAGATAGTGAGCAAATCAGAGACGAATTAATACAAGCGAAACATGAGATGAATGTATTTGAACAGGAGGAGCTAATTAAGAAGTTACAATATGCAAAACAAAATTACTTTGAATGTGCAAACAAGCCAGGTAGATGGTTAACATATAAGTTGAGGAAAGAGGAGCAAAAAAGGGTGATACAACACTTAGAAGATAAAAACAGGAAAATAGAAGCAGAACCGGAAAAAAAGAAAGAAAATGTAAGAGAATATTTTGAGGACCTATATAAACAAGAAAAAGTAGAAATAACAAAAATAGAAGTATATTTAAAAGAGGGAACTATCTGTGAATTAGCTGAAGACAAAAGAGAGATATTGAATAAGGAAATAACGATGGGTGAACTAAAAGAGGTGATTCAAAGACAAAAGAACAACAAAACACCAGGTCCAGATGGATACCCAAGTGAATTCTATAAAACTGTAGGAGACATATTAAACTTCACATTTCTAGAAGTCTGCAATGAGGTGCTACTAAAGGCGAAAATACCAAATTCTTGGAAAGAAGCACTTATCCCCAAAGAAGAAGCAAACATAAACCAAATTAAAAACTATAGACCAATATCACTTCTGAACACAGATTACAAAATATTCATGACAATTATAGCACAAAGATTAAAAGGAATTCTCAGCGAAAAAATTAACACAGATCAAAATGGATTTTAACCAAAGAGACACATTAGATACAATATAAGAACAATAATAGAAATATTGGAATACTATGAAACTCACCCGGGGGACCAAATGGCACTGATTTTCTTGGATGCTCAGAAAGCTTTTGATAATTTGAACCAGGACTTTATGAAAATGCAAATTAATAAGATGAATTTTGGATGTAACTTTGAAAAAATGCTTAACGCAATATATGACAACCAAAAGGCAAACGTACTGATAAACATGGAAACAACCAAAATTTTCAAAATAGAGAAGGGGGTCAGACAGGGCTGCCCATTGTCACCTCTGCTGTTCATCACAATATTGGAAACATTGTTAGACAGAATTAGGGGAAATAAGAATATAAAAGGATCTAAAGTCAAGAACCAAGAATACAAAGTACAGGCATTTGCGGATGACATGGTATTTGTGATAGAAGAACCATTGGAGACGGGCCCCATATTAATGCAAGAGATAAATAAATTTGGGAAATTAGCAGGATTAAAGGTTAATAAGGGGAAAACTAAAATGTTAGTCAAAAATATAACAAATAGCAAGCAAAAAAATTGGAAGAGACAATGGGACTACAAATAGTAAACAAAATTAAATACTTAGGAATCTGGATGAGGGCGAAAACAATAATGTTGTGGGAAGATAATTATATTAAAATTTTGAAACAAATTAAGAAAGATTTGGAAAACTGGAATAAAATGCAAATATCATTTTTAGGAAGAATTGCAACAATCAAGATGAATATACTACCCAAAGTTTTGTATTTATTTCAGATGATACCAATATTGATGAATAGAAAAATTTTTATGGAATTGGATAAAATGGTGAGGAAATTTATTTGGATAGGGAAAAAGGCGAGAATAAAGAAAAAAATATTTACAAGATGACAGAAGCAGAGGTGGCTTTGGGCTTCCGGATTGGGAGATTTATTATAAAGCCACGATTTTGGTGTGGATAAGGGAATGGGTGAAATTGGGAAATAAAAGAATATTGACATTAGAAGAGCGTGACCTACAAACAGGGTGGCATTCATTTTTGTGGAACCCGATGGGCAAAAAACAAAGGTATGTGACGAGACACATAATACGTAAATCGTTGATTAAAAATTGTGCAGAAATAAGGAAGAAAAATTATAGGAAAATACCAAGATGGTTTTCGGCAATGGAGGCAACCTTCCACCCCAATACATTGGACCTAAATAAAAAACTTAAATATTATCAGATATTAGATACAGAAGGGAGGCTAAAAATGAGACAGGACCTGGAAACACAAGGAATAGCGATAGACAATTGGGCTTATCTACAAATCAAAACGAGATACAATAGAGATATAAAGGAGTATGGAATAGAGATAAAGAATACAAAATTGGACAAACTACTTCTGGGACCAGAAGAAAAACTGATATCTAAACTATATAACTTGTTATTAGAACAAGAAAGAGCAGGACAATTAGTGAAAGGACCAATGCTAGCATGGGAAAAAATATGGGATATAATTTGGACCTGAATGACTGGGAGGAGATATGGGAGAAAAATTTGACATATACAAAATCGGTGGCATACAAAGAAAATCAGTACAAAATGATGTATAGGTGGCATTTGGCCCCTGCTAGGCTAGCGAAGTTATTTACAGGGGCAAATCCCAAATGTTGGAAGTGTAAAGACAAGATGGGCATGTATTATCATGTGTGGTGGACATGCTCAAAATCGAGGAAGTATTGGATTGAAATTAAAAATTGGATTGAGGACGTGATAAAATGTGAACTGGAGTGGAGACCAGAACTGTTTTTATTAGGAATGATAAAAGGAAACTTTTCCCCGGAGAACAAATACTTGATTACACATCTATTAACAGTTGCGCGAATTACTCTAGCCCAGAAATGGAAGGAATCTATAATGCCATCCATACAAACTGTAATTAGAAAAACATATGAATGTGTGGAATTGGAGAGACTAACACTCAAACTAAATGAAAAAGAGGACTTGGATTATTATAAGACATGGAATAGATGGTATGGCTGGGTGGAACAAAATGCAAAAAGAGGGACGGGGGAAAAAGGAACCCAGGAAAAATAGGGCATTAAAGTGAACAGAAAGATGTTATAGATAATATGAGATATTATATAACAACCCAGAAGAAGGTATAGGGAAACATTAAAAATAACCCAAACCAAACAACAGGAAAAATTGAGAATGAATACTGTTATGTATAAGTGAAATTTTAGGATGAAAAACGTGTACCCGATCTGCAACCTAAACCAAGCGAGGAAAGTGCATCATGCATCATTGTATATTTATGTTATTCATATTTGTAAGTCTGTGTGTTTTTTAACATTTGTAAAAAAAGCCTTTTTAAAATCTAAAAAAAAAAAGGAACATGCTTCGACTCAATCCGGCCAAGACGGAGTGGTTGTGCATACCGACATCTCAGTCCAGTCAAGAGATTCCACCTTTGGTCATGGGGGGAGAGGTGTTGCCCCCCGTGGACAGGGCACGGAACCTGGGGGTCCTCCTGGATTCGCGGCTCAGGTTAGAGGAACAGGTGGGAGCTGTGGCCAGGGGGGCCTTTGCCCAGGTCCGACTGGTTCACCAGTTACGCCCATATCTGGACCGAGATGCCCTGCGCACGGTCACTCATGCACTTGTTACCTCCCGACTCGACTACTGCAACACTCTCTATTTAGGACTGCCCTTGCATACGGTCCAGAGGCTTCTGCTGGTGCAGAATGCGGCCGCGCGGGTTGTGATGGGAGTTTTCCGGTACTCCCATGTTACACCCCTCCTGCACAACCTGCATTGGCTACCGGTTGCCCTCCGGGTGAGATTCAAGGTTCTGGTGTTAACATTCAAAGTCCTGCAAGGCATGGGTCCGGGATACTTACGGGAGCGTCTCCTGCCGGCATCGAGTGCCAACCGCCCTGTATGAGCACCTCAGGGTGCTGTCTGTGAGCCAGTGCTGGCGGTGGTGCCCTGGGGAAGGGCCTATTCTGTGGCGGTTCCTGCCTTATGGAACCAGTTACCCCTGGGGCTCTGTTTGGCCCCTGAGCTTCGCACCTTCTGTCACGATTTGAAAACCTGGCTATTTGAATAGGCCGGGCTGTGCTGACCTCTTGGTGGGGGGTTAAATTTCTAAATTTTATAACTGTATTAGGGTTTTAGATCAATTGGCTTGTAATGTTTAATAGTGTTTTAAGTAATTAACTTATTGTTTGTTTTTAGTTGTGAGCCGCCCCGAGTCCTTTTGGAGAAGGTGCAGCATACAAGTCCAATAAATAATAAAAAAATAATGATAACTCATCAGGCTGGTGAGAGTGGGGATATGGAAAATTTGCTGGTTTCAGAGGAAGACCTATTTTGGAATTGTGCAATATCACAAACACTTTTTCTTTATCGTTGTTTCATTTTCAATAGCTGTACATTCCCAGGCCTGTATTATTCACTTGGAGCAATATTAATTCATTTAATTTATTTTTATTTTATTGAGAAAATTTATATGGATGTTATTTTGCATAAATAATTAGGGGTGGTTAATAAGCAAAAACACCAGTGCTATAAAACATCTATAAACAAACAAAGAGTGCAATTAAAATGATCAAAACACAATAACCAAGCATCGCATACAGGTGAAACTCAAAAAATTAGAATATTGTGCAAAAGTTCATTTATTTCAGTAATGCAACTTAAAAGGTGAAACTAATATATGAGATAGACTCATTACATGCAAAGCAAGATAGTTCAAGCCATGATTTGCCATAATTGTGATGATTATGGCTTATAGCTCATGAAAACCCCAAATCTACAATCTCAGAAAATTAGAATATTGTGAAAAGGTGCAATATTTTAGATTCAAAGTGTCCCACTCTAATCAGCTAATTAAGCCATAACACCTGCAAAGGGTTTCTGAGCCTTTAAATGGTCTCTCAGTCTGGTTCAGTAGGAATCACAATCATGGGAAAGACTGCTGACCTGACAGTTGTGCAGAAAACCATCACTGACACCCTCCATAAGGAAGGAAAGCCTCAAAAGGTAATTGCAAAAGAAGTTGGATGTTCCCAAAGTGCTGTATCAAAGCACATTAATAGAAAGTTATGTGGAAGGGAAATTATACATATACTTTTGAGATTTGCTTTCGCAATATCATTTTTTTTAATTTTTAAAAAGAGAGTCATAGGTCCAGGGAATACTTTTAGAACTGTAAGCATCTGTATTATTACTGCAGTGAGAACCTGTGAAGATTAACATGCCTACCTAAGGCCAATAACAATTTAAACATAGTTCTTTCATTCCTCTTGCTCTACATAAATATCTTTGCCTTTAAAAAAAATAAATCTGGACATTCAATCTAAATATGCAGTTAGTCCTTAGTCCTAGAACCAACCCTCTGTTATAACATTTTAACATGACAAAGTGTCTCTAACGAAGTTTATTTTTTTTATGAAAGGACATTTCCTGTTCTATAACTGTAATTTTTGCCACCAAATAGTCTTGTTTCTGGGCTTTGACCCAAATGCCTTAGTCAATGTTCTAGTCAGGAATAAACACTTCAGCATGGTTATTCTTTTGCAATTAAACCCCCAAGAAGTTCAGAATACTTAGAAATATTATTTCAGAAATTTCCAAATACAAATATTCCAGAAATTTGAAGACAATTTAAAGTGCCTTTTAAATCATGTCAATTTACTGGTAGCACTAGTAGATCTGCCCATAGAATTGCACTGATGATCTTTCATTGATGTCCTACACTTTTGTACAATTCAATTAACTGTGCAATGTCCCTATAGATGTTCAGAGCTCTTTCCTCTGTTGATAGTTGAATTAGAATTTTTCTTTAGAAGTTGTAAGACAGATTCATATTTCATCTTTTGAAACTGCCAAAGGCCTTAAAGTGGTACACTAAGTGTTGAAGTCTTCCCCAATGACATGCTGAAAACCCGAAATACAGTATTGAAAAAGATTTGGCTTCTTGTTTGTTTTAAAACATTTGGTGATAACATGTTATCTCCTCATCAAACTGTTTCCTTCCAAAACAGTTTGCCTTACATTACTGGAGTTTATAATTGCCTTCCGTTTTTCACTTGGAGCATACAAAAAATGTTCACATTCTACTGTCAAATTCAATAAACCATCAAATTCAGAAGCAAACTATATATGACACTGTTAATCGTATAGATGAGGTTGATGCATGCAGGGGTGTTATCTAAATTAGGCAACAATGGTTCACTTCGATTCTGAATCATTAAACAAAGCCAGGTTGCTTTCATTCTCTCCCATCTATCCACCCCAAAGATGGCACAGTGTTTTTTCCTGCCATCTGCCTGTCCAGACCTAATTGTAAGGTAAATGAAATACTCTGGACTGCTGCTTTTCCTCTAAGATGCTGAAGCAGTACAGAAGTCACAATATTTAGGGGCTGGAGTCAGTGGTGGTATTCAATTTTTTTTACTACTGGTTCTGTGGGCATGGCTTGATGGGTGTGGCAGGGGAAGGATACTGTAAAATCTCCAGCCAGAGATGGTATTTGCCGGTTCTTTGAACTACTCAAAATTTCCGCTATCGGTTCTCCAGAACTGCTCAGAACCTGCTGAATACCACCTCTGGCTGGAGTACTCTTGTAGTCAAGGTGTCTGCTTTAGGAAATGACCCAAAAAGCAATTGGGGGGGGGGGGAATTTTACACCAGCTAAATAACACCACTGAATATACATTATTGTTATGTACAAGCAACTATGAGAAAACCTGAGAACTCCTAGAAACTGGATAAGGTAGAATTTAACACTTCCTCTCCCTGCCATTAAACATTGCCTTTTTGAAGCAGGCACTTTGTACTTTTTAGGAAAGCACCTACTAGCAACCATCAAATACAAATTGCAGTTTGGAAGAAGCAGATGATGTAACTTGAACTTCTGAATGTCTGTGGAGATTCCCAGTCATCCAGGTCATAGTTGTCCCTAAGATGCTTTTTCAAAAGGCAACTGGACTGCTTTTTTCCTTGAGGAGGAAGAAGAAGTTTTGCTTCTGATCCAAGAAACTTCATTAATTCTGGCAGGATGGTGGGAGCTATGGAAGGATTAGTTGTGACAGGATGTGGGTGAGTGGAAGGATCACTTGGGGTTTATCTGTGCCCTCTGATACAGGTGACCCTGAGGGCACAGATAAAGCCCCAAGTGGCCTGAAGAGCTCACAGGGAGAGTGCTAAAACCAGAGGACTGCAAAGAAAGAAAAAAAGAATTATGATCCTTCCAATCCACCCCCCAAATCAAAACTAATCCCTCCATAGCCCCCACCACCCTCCCAAAACTGATGAAACATCTTGGATAAGAAGTGAAACATCTTCTTCAAGGAAAAAAGAAAACAGTCCAGTTGCCTTTTGAAGAAGTACTTTGAATATGTGAAATAGAACTCCCAAATGGAATTGCTTGGATTTATTCTGGGGTATATCTATTATGATATACCTCCAAGTAAGAATCTTCCATGGTTTATGGCTACCTTCAGCCATTTTTCTCTGATCCATAAAGGCTGCTTTTATGATTTCTCATGAGCCCATAAAATTATCAGTAAGAACTATGGATCAATCATTCTACAAGATTGCAAAATATATCTAAAGCAAAAGAACAGAGCTCCACAGTAACATAAAATGTGCAACTTATTTGAGTTCTTCATATAAAAATGGCCAGCTTCATTTGGATTGGAATACAGCTTGAAGTTATTGGCTCAATATCACTCTTTACCCAAATCCTTTCCATCATCTTGGATGGCTTTCAAGGAATGCATGAAGTGATTTGTAGATGAGGTTGCAAAAATGGCTTGCAAATAACAAATATAGAGAGGTAATGAATTGTATTGGTGTAAATTAAATTTTGTTAGATTTTCCTTTATCTCCTGCCTCCAATTTATTTCACTTCCTATTTCTTAATCTTTTCTTGACCGTTACATAATGTTGCTTACTCAGAAACTGCAGCCTGATGTGTGAATATGTATGCATTGCACCAACATAATTATCCTCACATTCAATTTGGCCAGAAAATAGCAATATTTCAGAAAGGCAATATGCTTTGGAACAAAACCTTCTGTCTTTAAGATCTGATACCGCAAAATCTTATGCAGAGGTTTTTTTTTTAAAACTCAGGTAAATAAAATTTGGGTTTTTTTTCATTTGCTTTCTAAACCACTTTCCAAGTGAGCACATGCATTTTTATTGGTGATGAGAAAATTCTTGTCTTTGCCTCAGCTAAAAGCCACACAGATTTGAAATGAGAGACATTTTTTGAAACTGTGGCTTCTCCCTGGACTGGTTCAGGCTCATCAGATATGGTAATATTTGATTGATTTGGTGGTTGTCCTAAAGCTTGATAGGAAGTAGCATGCAATAAATCTTCCATTTCAGAAAATATAAATATATAGGCATGAGTGGAAAAAAGGAGAAATGAATCCAGCAATCTCTATATTAGAAAAGTTAGATATAACTTTGAAGTTGACTTCTGGTAACTAGAAGGGCTCCATCCATCCATCCAGTTTCCTTTCCAACAAAATGGATATGGTTTGGCATTACATCCTTTCATTGTTCTTTTAATCTTCCCAAGCCAGCTTTTAAACCTGTAATTCTCTAGCAGAATTCTCCTTTTTAAATATTAACTAGTGGTGGGATTCAATATTTTTTACTACTGGTTCTATGGGTGTGGCTTGGTGGGCATGGCAGGGGAAAGATACTGTAAAATCTCCAGTCAGAGGTGATATTTGCCGGTTCTCTGAACTACTCAAAATTTCCGCTACCGCTTCTCCAGAACTGCTCAGAACCTGCTGAATACCACCTCTGAACAAGGTCCTTTCTGGCTTGGCTTCAATGACTTACAATTTGAGCCAGACATTGTAGTAGGTTAAAAAAATCATTCAAATCAAATTATGTGGAATGACCTGTACCAAGAAAGAATGGTTCTTTGCTGCAGCATCTCAGAAAAATGAGGGAAGTTGAAGGGGACAGTTTCAGAGGTGCTGAGTTTTCTGATAGTCTTTCTATCTTTCCTGAAAGATTTTTCCTTTTCAATTACTACCAATCACTCCACCTGTTACTGCACTTATAGCAGGCAAGATGGGCCACTGCTTTATAGAATACAATTTTTGTTCACAGATTTCCCCCCCGCCCAGACAAACTAGAGACTTATCTCTGCACCTAAATCCAAAAAGCATCACTTCTTTTATAGAATCAAATGTGTTGGTTATGCCATTCTTTCTTACTGATCTTTATGTGTTTTTTCTTTTCTCTTTTACCTTGACATTAGCTCATTTTGTAGGTTTAATACCCAATGCATCTCCACATGTCAAACTATCAATCAAATGGCCTGAGAGACTGCTTGTCTTTAAAAGACTGATTACCACATCAGTGAAAAATGCCCAACACTGATCTTTGTTTTAAAATTTGCTATATATTTGGTATTATCATCAGTGTGCAGAATAGTGATCCCACACGATTCAACCTGCTTGCTTGAGTCCTTTCTTTTTTTCTGAAAGATTCAAAATGCAACCACTTTCATCAGTTTTAGCAGAAATAGATCATAAGCTAATTGTTCATAACTAATTTTCCCTTTTTTGATGCCTGTTTACATCATTTGTAGTTTACCATGCATTAATAAGGCAGGTACCAATTCATCTTGACAGAGACATGGCATTTAGTGTAAAATATTCTTATTTTGTATGTATGCAGAATAATAAATGACTAGGAACATTTCCCCCCTATCTGATCAGCATGCATTCTAGCCATCAGGAATGAACACTTACCCATCAAACTGGGAGTTCTCACTATTTTAGGAATATCCAGGAGGTATTTTTTCCCCTTTTCCTTTAAAAAACCTGAAAGCAGAGCAGCATGAGCTGAAACACAGTATGAAAGAATCTCTGGCAAAACACTTATTCAGTGTCAACAGCAAGGTTGTTACTAATGATTAAATCACTATCATCTAGAAAATCAATGCTACATTACGATCCCCTCTGTAACCTCTTGGTACACAGTAATTGCCTGCCCAGTTCACCAATATATTATTTATAGGTCACTGCTTAACAGGAAAGGAAGAGATATTCCTCCCAGTATAAAGGGGGTTAAGTATTTTCTTGCCTCAGTGAGAATAGTAGTAATTAATTGCATACAAGCCACTGAGGTCACACTTCTTCTATCATGTCAATGTTAATTTATAATGACCTCATCTTAGACTGGATAGAATGCTGCAAAGAGGCTGAAGCATGAGTGTATAGAGGAAAGATGCTGATATGCATATATGGAAGGGCAGATTTGAAGGTTAAATAAAGGAGGGACTGTTGACTATTGGTTTATATATTGACAACTATAATGAAATAAGTGGATGCAGTCAAAATTATACAGTCAGACATTGATTATTATTTTTTAACATGGTTGTGAAATAAGGTGAAATTAAATTTGATGGGAACTATAAGGCAGCTGTAATTTATTTTGAAATATAGAGATACAGGGTAGAATTTTTACTCCAGGGGAAGGAGTTTTGTTTTGCAACTTTTCATTTTTACTCTGCTGTTGAAACATTGAGCTCCAGCTGTATTAAAATTTGCTGTAAAGAGAATCTATTGGTAAATTTCAAAAGATACCACTCTGGGGACAGATGCACAAGTAGAAATATTCCAGAGATGATTGCTGAGTACTCTTTGGCGGAAACCAGATGAAAACATGTCTAAAGTAGGACCAAGTTGACAAAGAAAAAAGCATTCTATACAGTACCCTCTCTTTAAATGGATTTGAGTCAGCCATCTTCGGGGTGAGTTATCATCAGTATGCTGATGATACGCAGTTATATATCTCCACCCCGGACCACATCAGTGATGCTCTCTCCGTGATGTCCCGTTGTTTGGAAGTGGTGCGGATCTGGATGGACAGGAACATGCTCCGACTCAATCCAGCCAAGACAGAGTGGTTGTGCATACCGACATCCCGGTCCAGCTCTGAGGTTCCATCTTTGGTCATGGGGGGAGGTGTTACCCCCCGTGGACAGGGCACGGAACCTGGGGGTCCTCCTGGACTCACGGCTCAAGTTGGAGGAGCAGGTGGGAGCTGTGGCCAGGGGGGCCTTTGCCCAGGTCCGGCTGGTTCACCAGCTGCGCCCATATCTGGACCGGGATGCCCTGCGCACGATTACTCAGGCCCTCGTTGTCTCCCGACTGGACTACTATAATGCTCTCTACTTAGGACTGCCCTTGCATGCCACTCGGAGGCTTCAGCTGGTGCAGAATGCGGCCACGCGGGTAGTGTTGGGAGCCCCCCGATACTCCCATATTACACTCCTCCTGCGCGACTTGCATTGGCTTCCGGTTGCCCTCCGGGTGAGATTCAAGGTTTTAGTGTTAACATTCAAAGTCCTACATGGCATGGGTCCAGGATATTTATGAGAATGACTCCTCCCAGTTTCAAGTACCAACCGCCCGGTACGGGCGCATAGACAGGGCCTCCTCAGGGTGCCGTCCACAACTCAATGTCGCTTGGTGGGGACTCGGGGGAGAGCCTATTCTGTGGCGGCCCCCACTTTATGGAATCTTCTTCCACTGGAGCTCCGGCTTGCTCCTGATCTCCGTACCTTCCGCCACGAGTTAAAAACCTGGCTGTTTTTACAATCTGGGCTATGCTGACTCCTTGGGCTTTCTTGATTTTAATTTTGGGGGTTTTAATGTTAATTCGGCTTAGTTTGTTTAATATGGTTTTTAGGTAATTTATTGTTGTATTTCTTTTAATCTGTGAGCCGCCCCGAGTCCTTTGGGAGAGGGGGCGGCATATAAGTCGAATAAATAAATAAATAAATAAATAAATAAATAAATAAATAAATAAATAAATCTCCTGACCAGCTTGGCTCCTTCTCCCTTAATTCTGCCTATGATCAT
The DNA here is from genome assembly GCA_009733165.1 of Naja naja. Classification (NCBI taxonomy): domain Eukaryota; kingdom Metazoa; phylum Chordata; class Lepidosauria; order Squamata; family Elapidae; genus Naja; species Naja naja. The sequence continues at coordinate 56,182,214 of CM019149.1, read as the reverse complement.
TGCATTGTTGTCTGCATTATCAATGACATAATTCCTGATTAGGGAGAGAACTTAAGAAAATGGTAGAATAATTTCTGATTGTGAAACTATTAAGTAGTGAAAAGGGGCTGTCTTGTGCTGGGTTTTGTATTAAAACAACAATAGCACTTAGACTTATATACAGCTTCACAGTGGCTAGGTGTAGTTTACAGCTTTCTCTAATTGTTTACAATCAGCATATTGATCCCAACAATCTGGGTTCTCATTTTACTGACCTCGGTAGGATAGAAGGCTGAGTCAATCTTGAGCTGGTGAGAATTGAACTGTCAAGCTGCTAGCAGTAGGCAGTCAACAGAAGCAGCCTGCAGTACTGTATTCTAACCACTGCGCCACCACAGCTCCAAAGAGCTCCAACTTTCCTTCCAATTCCATGGTTCTTTGATTTTTATATGATATTATAGTCTCCCAAGAAGTCTTTCTTTTTCTGTTCCCCTTCTCCAAACTGAGCAAATATGTGTGTCCCAAAACAATATTGCAGAATCCAATCAGGGTCAGTCACCAGGACCAGTTCTTCCAATTTTTCAGGTTTGTGCTGGAGCCCATCCTAAGGGAACTCCTCTCTCACCAGGAAGAATAAACCTCTGGTCCTGGTGACTGACCCAAATTGGATCCAGGTATGGGGTGGAGTGAAAGAGAGTGAATGGGTAAAGTTGCTAGAACTTTTTGAAAACATATTGAAGGGCATTGCTTCTAGTGATAGCTTTAAAACACATACAGTATACAGTATTTAGGATCTAGTGTACGATACAGTGGAGGAAACAAGCCCACATTAGGGTAAATTATCTGAGAATAACTCTATGTGGGATGTAGCCATTATCTGCCTGTTTTGCTAAAATCTTAAAGCTATAATCAATGTTCATATGTGATGAATATTTTTAAGAGGAAAAATTTTATTCTCACTGTTGAACAAATTTAACTAATTTTTGGAGTGCCCATTTCTCATTCATCTTTAAAAGCATATGAGATATCCTGAGCTGTTGTATGGAATATGACAGGAGAACCTGCTTGCCTCTATATATAAACTGCAAATGAAAATAGCTACTGATCAAATACTCATATTTTGTCTATAATTAAATGCAGCATCTGTTGTTCAATTCTTCTCTCTCCATTTATTTTTCAGCCTCTCTAATTTGCTATCTATGGTTGGCTTTTTCCACTGTTTTCTTTCCTGAAAGAATTTTACTCATTATTTAAGACATTTTTTTTTACCCCTATACCAATCTAAATATTTTGTTTGTCATGTGAATCACATTCACATGCTATTTTCTGCTTCTGCATTTAACTAGTGGTGCACATTTTGAGCACACTGTTTGAAATGATTTGTTGTGCCCTCACTGGAAGTGTTATGAAGTGTTTGGACCTGTCTGAAAAGGGTCTGAATTGAAAATAACCCTGCTTTGAAATTGAAACGGTGTCATTTTGGACTTAGAACTTACATGGCATAGTCAGAACAGCCCCAATGCACTTTCTGTAAAATCACATCTGCTGAGTTTTAAGCTGAGTCGTTGGAGCTTAAAATAATTCATATTTGAAATGGTTTGTATGCCACTAAATATTCATCTATTTTCTATTATTATATTGCAGAAAATTCTTTAGGCAATAACCCTATTGTGCTCAGTCATGTCATAAATTGTCTTGGGGTTTCTAATAATCAGTGGTGGAGTTTTTTTTTAAAGTTGCTTCTTCCCAATCTTGAAAAGAATGCCATATAATTAGTAATAATCAAAAGAAGGAAATTCTAAAACCTTCAGCATGCAGATTTTTCTCTCAGTTCAGTGGGACTTTCTTTCTGGATCCATATGTTTGTCAAACTTTAGTTTGTCTAATCACAATTATTGTACAAGGAGCTATTGTCTGAGTTGACACATGTTGATAAACTGCAGTAGCTGATTTCATGTTTTATCACAAGCCAAGTGAAAAAGCATAGAATAACTCAGTATTTGGGATGAATCCAACAATCATCTGTCTTCAACATAGGAAGCAATCTATAGTGCTAAGCAACATGCCATTACAGTCACTAGAGAGCTTCTGTGAGACCTGACATTATTAACACAGTTGGGCCTCAACCTACAAGTTCCTACTTAAATAGCCTACTTAGATTATTTGTGTGTACTTTAGCCAGTCTTCAGTGCTGACCTTTAGTGAAACAAAACCGAGCACCATTCTCAAAACAAATTTCATTCTGCCGTTATCTTAAATATGGCATCAGGGAAAGCCTTAATGATTTCATGACTCAGTTCATTGCAGACCAGTAGTTGTACTGAACAAAGAACTACAATAGCAGCTCCTTCATTTTTACATTCAGTTTCTTTGGATTTTTGAGGTATATTCTATTTTCAAAACAGCTTTGATCAGATGAGGCCACCTAATGCCTTTTAGACTTCACTACAGTCACCGACCAGAGTTATGTCTATTTCTGATTTACTTCACAGATTCATGTCAAATTGGCATTGTTTTGCAATACCTTTGAGTTCATTTTGCAGGATAGGATAATGAGGGAATCATAACATTCAGATAACCCAGAAAGTAGCCATTTTAAACATAGTGAATTCCTACAAGATTTACAAATGCTATGTAAGCATAGCTTGAACCTTCCAATGTAGCTGCAGCTACATATTCTAACTATGTTATAGAGCCTCTCTGATGGAATGCTACAATATTATGTATACATTCACAACAGGTGAATATATTACACATTGGGGACAATATACACTGCTCAAAAAAAATACAGGGAACACTTAAACAACACAATGTAACTCCAAGTCAATCACACTTCTTTGAAATCAAACTATCCACTTAGGTAGCAACACTGATTAACAATCAATTCCACATGCTGTTGTGCAAATGGAAGAGACAACAGGTGGAAATTATAGGCAATTAGCAAGACATTCCTAATAAAGGTGTGGTTCTGCAGGTGGTGACCACAGACCACTTCTCAGTTCCTATGCTTTCTGGCTGATGGTTTGGTCACTTTTGAATGCTGGTGGTGCGTTCACTCTAGTGGTAGCATGAGACGGAGTCTACAACCCACACATGCGAGCTGTGGCAAAGTTTGCTGTGTCTGTCAGAGTAGTGTCCAGAGCATGGAGGTGCTACCAGGAGACCAGCCAGTACATCAGGAGATGTGGAGGAGGCCGTAGGAGGGCAACAACTCAGCAGCAGGACTGCTACCTCCACCTTTGTGCAAGGAGGAACAGGAGGAGCACTGCCAGAGCCCTGCACAATGACCTCCAGCGGGCCACAAATGTGCATGTGCCTGCTCAAACAGTCAGAAACAGACTCCATGAGGGTGGTAGGAGGGCCCGATGTCCACAGGTGGTGGTTGTGCTTACAGCCCAACACAGTGCAAGACGTTTGTAATTTGCCAGAGAACACCAAGATTGGCACATTTGCCACTGGCACCCTGTGCTGTTCACAGATGAAAGCAGGTTCACACTGAGCACATGTGACAGACGTGACAGGGTCTGGAGATGCCGTGGAGAACATTCTGCTGCTTGCAACATCCTCCAGCATGAACGGTTTGGCAGTGGGTCAGTAATGGTGTGGGGTGGCATTTCTTTGGAGGGCCGCACAGCCCTCCATGTGCTCGCCAGAGGTAGCCTGACTGCCATTAGGTACTGAGATGAGATCCTCAGACCCTTGTGAGACCATATGCTGGTGTGGTTGGTCCTGGGTTCCTCCTAATGCATGACAATGCTAGACCTCATGTGGCTGGAGTATGTCAGCAGTTCCTGCAAGATGAAGGCATTGATGCTATGGACTGGCCCATTCCCCAGACCTGAATCCAATTGAGCACATCTGGGACATCATGTCTCGCTCCATCCACCAACACCACATTGCACCACAGACTGTCCAGGAGTTGGGGGATGCTTTAGTCCAGATGTGGGAGGAGATCCCTCAGGAGACCATCTGCCACCTCATCAGGAGCATGCCCAGGCATTGTAGGGAGGTCATACAGGCACGTGGAGGCCACACACACTACTGAGCCTCATTTTGACTTGTGTTAAGGACATTACATCACAGTTGGATCAGCCTGTAGTGTTTTCTTCCACTTTAGCTTTGAGTGTACCTCCAAATCCAGACCTCCATGGGTTGATGCATTTGATTTCCATTGTTAAGTTTTGTGTGGTTTTGTTGTCAGCACATTCAACTACTGTACATTGTATTGTTTAAGTGCTCCCTTTATGTTTTTGAGCAGCTTACATTGTGTTGTTTAAGTGTTCCCTTTATTTTTTTGAGCAGTATATAATAAATCTGTTAAGTTGCCATTGTCAGAAGACATGACATCCACAGTACATAGAATTCATGGATATTCGTCATAAACTTTAACCAAGTGCTTTGTTCATGCTTTAGCCAAATGCTTTATTCCATAGTTGCTTTTCCTAAAAATACGATTTGTAGAAAAAACAAACATGACTTTGCTTTTCTATTTCTGAGAACTCAACATTCTCAAATACAGTCAGAACTAAAGAAGTTTCTTGGATGAGAAGCGAAACATCTTCCAGGAAAAACAAGAAAGTCCAGTTGCCTTTTGAAAAAAAAAAGCATCTTTGGGACAACCACGACCTGAAAATCTTCACTGATATAATCAAATACAGTATTTTTTTCCTCTTTTCCTTTGCTTTATTACAAGAGAAAGCAGCAAAATTAAGCAAGTAACTCTTATTTTGACTTTGTCTGGCAGAGGTATCTCACACTGGCATTGTTTAGGAATCATGTCCTCACATCCAGGAATTAAAAGTATGGCTTTCTGGAACCAAGTAGAGTAAAGGCTAAATAATATTGTATCCACCAAGTTCCTTCTAATTATTTTCTGAAATGCATACTTAACCTAAAGACTGGAAAGGAAGTGATGTTAGATTTAAATAATTGCACTCAAATTTTTAGAAATTTCCATTTGGTAGTAACAGTATAAACGAGAATGTGCCTATGTGCATGACATTTATACAGAAAGCTAGTTCTACATTTATATAAACAAGATTCCTCAAATAAATGGAAAGGCACGGTTACAGTATCTTTCGTTGTATTGTATTGACCTTCATTCTTCAGATGTTCTCATTTTGCATTTTGGAAGAAAACAAATTCTATTGAGAATGAAGCAATGCCATGGCATTCATAACTGCTGCTTGGCACCACTTTCAATGGAAAAATAGAGACCCATCTCCCCATGAAAATTTAAGTTGGAGCAAAAAATTTGGTGAGGAGCTTCAGGATTGCTGTTGCATTGCCTCTGCACAAAACGTTGAAGTTAAGGACCTTGCATTCAAACACAGATACAGTTTTATACAAGGACAGTTGATGGTACAGAAATCCAGTAGAAAGTTGGCTATGATAAGCAACCAATTATGCTGGATGATTTATTCTCATTACAAGATTCCATACAAAGCAATTAAGCAGTGTCAGTGATGTGTGTTATACATTTCAGGAGGATGTGATTATTCATTCATTTCTGAGCTAGTGTAACTACCATAGAAGGCAAAGATGTCTTTCTTCTATCCCAAACTTCAGGTGGGGGGAGGAGAAAATTCTTAGCAAATAGCAAATTTATCTGTTGTTGAAATGAAAACTTCTCTAGGAGGTTCAGAAGTTTAGGAAACCTACGATGGCATCTTCTAAGTTCTCAAGGTTTTTTGGCCACACACCTGGAAAAAGAAAAAATGGGAAAGAATACCATCAAATGCAATTATCAGATCATATGGAATAGGAGAAGATGCTGATCGATAGAACTAAAACTTTATGATGGAGTGATGACTGACAGCTTCATTAACTATCCTAAGGAAGCTAGTTTTAGATTTATTCCTTAGGATTATCAGTCCCTCTGACCAGTTGAGTAACTGTTTACACCAGTGGGTGGGATTCAAAAAAAATTACTACCAGTTCTGTGGGTGTGGCATGTCTTGGTGGGCATGTCTTGGTGGGCGTGGCAGGGGAAGGATATTGTAAAATCTCCATTCCCACCCCACTCCAGGGGAGGGATACTGTAAAATCCTCATTCTCTCCCCACCCCACTCACCTGCTTTCCAGCTCTGTTCTCCTGTGCAGGGCAACAAAAGAAGGTCCAGCTGACCAGAAAGCAGAGAATAGATGTGGGCAGGGCCAGTCAGAGGTGGTATTCTGAACTCAAAATTTCCGCTACCGGTTCTCTGAACTACTCAAAATTTTTGCTACCAGTTCTCCAGAACTGGTCAGAACCTGCTGAATACCACCTCTGATTTACACCAAAATATAATATTGGAAATCAATAATATGTTCATTGCTGCATTATCACATCCCACCATATCATCATAGCTAGGCCATGAGGAGGAGAAAGATCTCATGGACAAACCACCAGATTTTGGGTAGAATGCCAAATGTCACATTCGGAAAGTGCTTGGAACAGGGATTGTTTCTTTCTGGAATTTTAAGTTGTGAAATCAATGCTGAAAGCATCTAAAATTTAAGGGACTCATTTCACCCATGAAAATGTTCTAAATTACTTCAAAATGTAAGGAACTGCTATATTTGTGGCTCTATCTGTTATGTATGCAGAGTTCAAAATGACTGGTTGTGTTATAAAGTGTTTGAATTCATTGGTTGTAAAAGTGTGGGAAAACCCTGCACTCTGATTGGCTGACAGCCGCGGCAGCCGGCTATAAAAGGCTGCCGCGCCTGAGCCATGCAGATCGGTTTCAGATGTTTTTGGAAAGAAGCGATCTTGCCGCCATTTCTGAGCAGCGGAAGAGGGCGGTCTTTCTCACGTATTGCGGTCCGGCAGTTTTCAAGATGGAGAAGGCATTAGCTGGCACAGCAGATGTGAAGGTAATGGCATGGCCTGATCTAGAGAGGCTTTTAAGGGCGCACTATGCACCCCAAGTATCGTGCCTCATTTTATCACCGCGATCAGGGGGAAGACGAAAGCGTAAATGACTTCGTGGCAAGTTTAAGAGACATTGGGGGTGCGTGTAAATGCAGCAGCTTAGAGGAGGCCATGCACGATCAATTTGTTTTGGGCCTTAAAGACAAGGTTTTGCAGAGCAAATTACTGATGAAACCTAAGATCACGCTGAAAGAAGCCATAGAAGAAGCGTCTTCAGCAGAGGCCACCAAATTCTCAGCAGCAGCCATGAAAAAAATGAACAAGACAACGGGCCATTCTGAAGGGGAGAAGACCACCACTACCCATTATGATGAACTGGAATCTGAGTCAGAATACAGTGAAGAAGAAGAAGGAATTAACAGACTCAGATTAGAGTGGAAACGAAATGACCTGAGAAGAAAAGGGCGTGTGTTCCACTGCATAGGTTGTGGGGGGAACCACCCCCGCACTGAATGCAAGTTCCTGGACACCATTTGCCTCCATTGTGAAAAAAAAAAGACTCTTGCACATTGCAAGAGCCTGCAAATCATCCAGAATGCCACCAAACAGAAGGAAGTTTGCTGCAAGCAACAAAGACAGAGAAGTCAAGCCAAACAACATCAGTGAGAAAATGGGGCGCAACACAGAAGCAAATGGAAGGAATGAAACTCATCAAACAGTAACTATTGGTCATTCATCCCCTTTAAATAACAAGAAAGTGCATGTCAAGATATTTATTGAAGGAAGGCCTTGTCAAATGGAAGTGGACTCAGGTTCATACCTATCTATGGTGTCATGGGACACTATTCAAAGACTGATCCAGACATCAGAAGACTCATTTCAAGAAGCAGGCATTAACTCTTAAAGACTACCAAGGAACAAGATTCCAGTAGTTGGAACAAGAGAATTCAATGTGAAGTTCAAAGGTCACAGCAAACGCCTACCTCTGACCATCGTGGATAAAGATCCCCCAAGTTTGCTGGGTCTGGAATGGTTCAACCCGCTGGGCATCGAAGTGACTGGCATCAATCACGTGAGCAACACTGAGTGGGAAGAGTCTTTGAAGTCTGAGTTTCCAGAGGTCTTCAGCGACGGATTAGGCAACTACTTGGGGACCCCTATCACTTTTGCCCTAGATCCCAAGGTACAACCAATCTGCTTAAAACCCAGAAGGGTGCCCTTTGCATTGAAGGAAAAAATTGATGAACAATTAGATAAACTGATAGCCCAAGGGGTATTAGAGCCCACAGACCACTCCAGGTGGGAGACACCCATAGTCACACCGGTCAAGGCGGATGGCTCGGTGAGAATCCACGGGGATTACAAGGGGACATTGAACCATGCGCTTCAACAGCGCGCATATCCAGTTTCCAGTGGTTCATCACTTATTACACTCTCTTGGCGGGGGCACAGTCTTCACCAAGCTGGACCTGGCCCAAGCATACCAGCAGTTAACAGTTGATGATCTAGCTGCAGAAGCCCAAACCATTGTAACCCATCGGGGTGCATTAAAATGCAAGAGGTTACAATTCAGTGTAAATGTGGCACCAGGCATTTTTCAAAGCCTCATGGAAAGGATGCTACAAGGGTTGCCTGGGGTGGTGCCTTATTTTGATGACGTTTTAATCTCTGCTGAAAATGACAATCAGTTACATGAGAAACTCAGAGAAGTTCTAACCAGGTTCAAAAAAGCGGGGTTAAAAGTCAAAAAAGAGAAATGCACACTAAGAACTGACAAAGTAGAATTCTTGGGTTATATGATTGATAAACATGGCATCCACCCCACAGAAGCCAAAGTTCAGGCAATCAAAGAAGCCCCCAGGCGTAGATGCAAAACTGACTTGCAAGCATTCCTGGGACTTATTAATTTCTATCATATGTTTCTACCTCAGAAAGCAACCACTGCAGAACCCTTACACAGATGACTGGATAAAAAATCTGCATGGGTCTGGGGCACAAAAGAAGAAGCTGCATTTAACAACATCAAAAGACAAATCACTTCTGATTGTGTCCTGATACAGTTTTCTGAGAATTTACCTTGTAATATTGACTTGTGATGCATCCCCTTTTGGAGTGGGGGGGGTGTTGAGCCACATGCTTCCCAGTGGAAGGGAAGCCCCTATTGCATTTTACTCTTGCACTTTGACCAAAGCAGAGAGAAATTACAGTCAACTGGACAAGGAAGCGTTGGCTATCGTGGCAGCAGTCAAGAAGTTCCATGAGTACGTATATGGGAGAAGGTTCACCATTGTTACAGATCACAAACCCTTTTAGGCATTGTGGCAGGGGACAGACCAACGCCCACCATCCTGTCACCAAGAATGCTGAGATGGACTGAATTTCTTGCTGCTTATTCATATAAACTCATCCACAGACCGGGAAAAGACATTGGGCATGCTGATGCTTTGAGTCGCTGCCCACTTCCTTTGCACACTGAGGACCCTACTCCTGAAACTTACACCTTCTTTCTAGTAACTGTTGCCAAACTTCCAGTCCATGCTGCTGAAATTGCTAGAGAAACTGCCAAAGACACTTTATTGACTCCTATTGTGGGCTGGATTAAAAAGGGTTGGCCACTACATGATCTACCTCAAGTTTCCCAACCTTTTAAATCCAGACAAACTGAATTATCTGTCTTGAGGGGATGTATTTTGTGGGGTAACAGGGTGGTTATTCCTGCAAAACTGCAGAAAGAGGTCTTGGAAATGTTACATGAGGGTCATCTGGGTATTGTCAGAATGAAGGGATTGGCCAGGAGTTATGTATGGTGGCCAGGTATAGACAAAATGGTAGAAAACTGGGTTGCATCCTGCCCAAACTGTCAGCAAGTAAGGCCTGCTCCACCTCTCGCCCCCAAACATGAATGGGAATGTCCTAGGGGGCCATGGTCCAGGATTCATATTGATTTTGCTGGCTCTACCAGGGGGCACACTTTCCTTATTGTAGTTGATGCATACTCCAGATGGTTAGAGGTTATCCCCATGGGTTCCACCACAGCAGACGCTGTTATCAAACAGCTTAAGAAACTTTTTGTAACTCATGGGTTACCTGATGTACTTGTTTCTGACAATGGTCCTCAATTTACTGCTAACATTTTTGAATCTTATTTAGCACAACAGGGTATCAGACATGCCCTTACTGCCCTTGGGCATCCTTCGGCTAACGGCCATGTTGAACGCATGGTACGATTTACCAAAGAGAAACACCAACAATTGGGTCCAGGGGACATCACTGAGAAAGTTGAAAAAATACTTAGTATCCAACACATCACTCCTAGTCCATCCACTAACTTAACCCCAGCTGAGCTTTTGATGGGTAGAAAACTCAGGTCTACCCTGAACCGCCTTCACCCCACTTATGTACCCAACGCTAGATTCCACCAGCAAATCTCACACATTCACTGTGGGGGATCCTGTTTATGCTAAAAACCTTGTGGGTGAACCATTATGGATTCCTGCTGAGATAACCCAGGTTACAGGCCCCAGGTCTTACAGGGTTCAAACTGAGGATGGTGTTTTGTGGAGTAGGCACATAGACCAGTTATGGTCCAGACTGCCTCTGGAGCATCGCCCTTGCTCCTCTCCGGATTCCAGGCCCACAGCTTCTTCTAGGGGGGAAGGGGGAGATAATGAAGGTAATCAGCAAGTGAGAATCCACCTCATGTGTAATGAGCTAACTCGATAGGAAACATCTCAAAACCTGTCAGGGTGTCAACATCCAAGTTTACAAATGGAAGATTGCAATTTACTACCAGATTTGGAGGGTGACTTTGGGTTGGAGATGGATTGGGAGGAGAGACCAGGTTGTAGTAACCAATCAGGTTCTACTAGTACAAGAAGTCCTAATAAGGGAATGTTGGCAGATACATTTCCTTCCTCACCAAGTGAGATTCCCAAAACACCTGAACCACGCAGGTCTCAACGTACCCGTAAAAGCCCCACCTATTTACAAGAGTATATTAGATAGATGGGGTTTTGAGTATGGACCAAACCTGGTGGGGAGGGGTGTTATGTATGAAGAGTTCAAAATGACTGGTTGTGTTGTAAAGTGTTTGAATTCATTGGTTGTAAAAGTGCGGGAAAACCCTGCACTCTGATTGGCTGACAGCCGCGGCAGCCAGCTATAAAAGGCTGCCGCGCCTGAGCCATTTGGGTCTGTTCTGAGCTGAAGTCACAATAAACTTTGAGCTGTAGCACTCCGCGTCCTGCCTCTCTATGCAAACTTAACACTATCTATTTTCCGGGTGACAAAAGCATTGCAGGCAGAGTACATATTGCACATGACTATATGTTTTACAGTTCTGTCATACATGGATTAAAAAAAAACCCTTGGAAACCTCTCTTAGTTTTTGTTTTTTACAAGAAAGATTCAAACCGTTGTATTATCTGACTCAGCTTTACACCATCACACAGTGTGTTTCTGTTGTGTCTATGGGTGCTTTGGCTGGAGGGAACTTTTTTTGGTTTCTTATCTCTCAGTATTAATTTTCAAGTTAATCTATTGTAGTCCTACATGACGTTTCAAGGGCCATTTTAAAACTGTGTGCATATCTCATACTATCCTTGGCTGCTGGCATATGACTGCTTGTTTGTTACCTCCTGTGGTGTTGTCTCACAACTCTTATTCACTGGGGATGAATCCAGTGGTATCATTCTGTTAACAGATGCCATTGCAATAATGGAATAGTTTCTTAATATGCACCCCCTGTAGACTATGCCACATTTGCTCCAGAGGGCATCTCATTGTGTAAATAGAAGTGAATTCATTCATTCGGTGTTGGATATAGCTAGCGTGAACAATAAAATCTGTCACCTGTGGTTAGAGCAGAGCTTAAGGTAGAGTTGGAAGAAGTCAGTTCATTAATCATTAAACTTTATTGGGAATAGAATTTTTTGCTTTGGTATGCCTCTTGAAAATGAGGCAATTAAATAGCGATGGTTTAAAATTGGAATAGCTGTCTATAAGGTGTGAAAAGAGACTTGTCTGTTACTTCAGGAGAGAGCGTGAACTGGAAACACCCACTTAGATAAGCGACAAAATCGTGAGCTTAATTTGAAAGGCCAAACTCTTCAATTGGATCTTAGCAGCTCCTTATAGACTAAGAATAGAAAAGATCTTTTGGTTGCAGTCATCTGGTGACCTATAATATAAGTTTTTACAAGACTACAAAACTACTATAAGTTTTTAAAAAGCCTCAGCACTTTGAGAGTGCATCAGTCTAACCATGGATGGAATATGCTTAGCAGAGGAAAAAGCTTTATTAACCACACTTCATTAAAACTTCTTTCTGCCATATACCAGTTTTATGTTCTTCCAAATCCCACTAGAACTGTCTGCTTACCTGACTTTTTCCACATTCAGAGTTCTCAAAGACACATTGAGAAATGCCTTTTAAGATGTTCATCTAGTTGGAAGAAATTGAAGGCACCAAAAATAAAAAAGGAGTAATTTTACCCAATAAGGAATCAAGTCAATTTTGTTACTATATTAATACATGTGATTACACTATGACATCACCAAGGACAGGTGAATCTCTTGTACAATGAAGATGATTCTGGGAGCAATGCAACTTCCTTTAGAACAGGGGTGCCAAACTCATGTTGTCATGGTAGTGTCATGTGACGTATCGAGACTTTTTTCCCTTTTGCTAAACTGGGCTTGGGTATGACCATCATGTGATGCATCTGGCCCACAGATGAGAGAGAGAGAGAATGAGAGAGAGAGACAGAGGGGGGGAGAGAGGGAAGGAGGGAGGGAGAGGGGGAGAGAGCAGGACAGCACATCTCCTGCCAACCGAGCAGTTTGAAAGCACGCAAATGCAAGTATATGACTAGATATCTCATATAAGTGGAAAGGTAACAGCATTCCATGTTTTGCCTTATACTTTGTGTTGCAGCATGATGTTGTGCCAGCTACATGACCATGTAAATATCTTCAGACATTGCTGGCTTTTTGGCTTAAAAAATGGAAATGAGCGCTGCCCCCTAAAGTTGGTCATGACTACCGGGTAAAACCCACAGGGACACCTTTTTAACCTCCATGCTCTAATTCCCAATTTCAGTTCTTTCCCCTGTTGCAGACATCTCTCAAATAAGGGTGAGAATTGGACATTTGGGTTTCATGCTGGCAGTAGGGTCCCAGGTAGATTCCAAGCATAGAATCTTACTATTTTCTGAAATGGTATAGGCAGAGGGTTAGACTAGAAGACCTCCAAGGTTCCTTCCAACTCTGTTATTCTTTTATTTGGGGGGTCCTTCTCTTCTTTCATTTTCTTTCAATTTGTCTCCTTCATGTAGTTCCCATTCAGGAGAAACTCCTGGATGACACATTTTTATTGATCAGAGATGTGTTGAATCTTATTGGCTAGCCAAAAGAAAGGGCCCCCTCTAGAAAATCAGGAAACCTCACCAAGTGTTAGTTGACATGGAACTAGAGAATACAAGGTGGGAGCCCTCCATGGTGCCCTGAGACTACCATTCTTCTTATCAAGATCCTGGGATGGTCATGCCTACTGATTTGTACAGACACAGTTGCTTCAGGCCAGTCTTCAAACACAAACTATTAATTTCATGAGGTTGATAAATAGAAAAAGCAAGACATAGTATCAGTAGGAGATTCTCTAACAAGAGATATAGCTCAGAAGATTGTTTCTTGCAAGATTGGTGTTAGCACTCACAGCTAAACCAGAAAGGAAATATGACTAGAAGAGCTACTTCTACTATGTTGTAAGGCAGGGGTGTTAAACTTGCGGCCCGCAGGCTGAATGCAACACGTGCTCCCCCCACAGTATAGCGAAGGGGAAAAATGTCCAGATATGTCATGTGATGCCACTGTGACACCGCGAGTTTGACACCCCTGTTGTAAGGCTACATTAACAGAATCTTGCAAATCCCCCCTCCCTGATTTTTAACTGCTTGTTCCATTAGGGTAGGCCCTTCATATTTTTTGTTTCTGACAGTTAAACCACTGGGGGCTTCTCTTGTCTGATTGTTTCCTAGACAGCCTCTCTCCTCTCCTTTCCTCATGCTCACCGACGCATCCCATTACATCAACCTTTTGAAAAGCATCATCTGCTAGAAGCATAGAACCCTACTATGTTCTGAAATGCAGAGGGTTGGACTAGAAGACCTCCAAGATCCCTTCTGACTCTGTTATTCTGTTATTTCAGAGTCCTCCTCATCATGTTCTTTCATTTTGTCTCCTTCATGTAGTTTCCATTCAGGGGAAACTCCTGGATGGCACACTTTGAGTGATCAGAGATGTGTTGAATCTTATTGGCTAGCCAAAAAGATTATAGCAACCTGGCAACAATATATCAGCAAAAAAATGCTTTTCTGTCAGAATATCCATGAACTGGCAGAGACATGAGTAACAAGGTCCACCAATGGGAGCTGAATTGGGAGCTGAGACTGGAAGGAGTCTGGGCATGGCTTAGTTCCGTGCTCAGTTCTGAAGAAATGAAATTTATATGAAATTTAAAGTGAAACTAAACCTCTCTGCTCTGAGCTCTGAGCTCTGAAGCTGCTGCTTGTGTTTTGCTTGTGTTACGTTGGAAGAATCTAGTGTTGGTATTGTAAACTTAACTTTAAATGTTATTATGTATATAAAGAAATTAAAGAATCCTGCTGAACTAGTCATCTGTGTGTGTTTTCTGTATTTTTTTTAAATTACATTTATATGCCGCCCTTCTCCGGAGACTCAGGGTGGCTTACAATTTTTGGGATACAACCCAGTGTGCTCAGCAATAGCCTTCATTCCATTGTATATGCCTGCTTATTACTAAGTGGCATTTTTACAAAGTCAGCTAATTGCCCCCAACAATCTTGGGTCCTCAATTTACCTACCCGGAGAGGATGGAAGGCTGAGTCAACCTTGAGCCTGGTGGGATTCGAGCCTACAGCAGTTGTAGGCAGCTGGAACTTAAGTGCAGGCAATTAACAGCCTGAGCCACCAAGGCCCTTATTTGAATTTCTGCTGCAAAATCTAACATTTTCAAGGGTTGTGAAGCCAGAGTTACTTCATGTATAGTATATGTTATTATTTTATTTGCATCTCAGATTTTCTCATCCTAGATTTCAAAATATAAATCTCTGACTTCAGAAAACTTTTCTGGTAATGATGGAAAATATTGCTTCTTTTAAATAGCAGTTAGTTAAAAAATTATACGTTTTCAAATTATATTTTTATTCTTTTGTGAGTTGCCTGGGGCTGTGTTTCATAATATGGTGGCTATATAAATTAAATAATTAAATGAATAACATTCTGGAATTGACCATGATGGGTTTTTTTTTAACTCTATGTCTAGCCTTCACACCTGAAACTCTGGTGTGGATCCAGGGGTGGGCTTCAAAAATTTTAGCAATGGGTTTTCTGCCCGGTTGCTGGGTGGGTGTGGCCATGGTGGGCGTGGCCTAGTCAGCCTCCTGCACCATGGTGGGGGCAGGTCATTTTTTAAAAATTCATATTTATATGCCGCTTTTCTCCGGAGACTCAGGGCGGCTTACAATTTTTGGAGTGCAACCCAATGCACTCAGCAATAGCCTTCATTCCATTGTATATGCCTGCTTATTACTAAGCGGCATTTTTACAAAGTCAGCTTATTGCCCCCAACAATCTTGGGTCCTCAATTTACCTACCCCAAGAGGATGGAAGGCTGAGTCAACCTTGAGCCTGGTGGGATTCGAGCCTGCACTAATTGCAGGCAGCTGGAATTAAGTGCTAGGCATTTAACAGCCTGCACCACCAAGGCTCTTTTTGTCCTCCCCAGGCTCCGGAGGCTTTCCTCAAACCTCCAGGAGAGTGAAAATGGCCTTCCCGGACTCCAGAGGCTCTTTGGAAGCCGGAAATGGGCCCGTTTCCAGCCTTCCCAACCTTTCGTGCGAGCCCTGTACTTACCTGCATCCAAAATGGGCTGTGTGGGGACTCCTGGGCAGGGTGGGGCAGGGTAAGTGAGGCCAGCCTGGAGTGGGATTTGGGGGTTCTCTGAACTGTGCAAAATCTCAGCTAGAGGGTTTCCAGAACCCCTGAGAACCCCACCCCTGTGTGGATCCCTATTCAAGCTCTTTAATTAACTGAGCTTTTGAGATAGGAAAGATCACTTAAGTGTTTCCCTCTGCTGAGGGTGCTAAAAGTACTGTTTTGAAAGTCCTACAGTATTATGCCTGGCTCTGAGGAAAAAATATTGTTTATAAATAGTTTCATAACATGTATAAATGTTAATAATTATTCTTAGACATAGATAAAGTATTTCCTTAAGTTGATCATGGGGTCTTTTTAGCTGTAAAGGTCAGGTATTTCTTTCTATATTATCTAAAAGGACACCTTTGCTTTTGAGCTTTATTAAAAACAGTGTAACTTGGAAAGAGATAAATCCAGTAGCTGGGAGCTAGTAGGGAAATCAGGAACTGCTGCACTTCTCCCGCAAGTAAAGATTGCAATTTTGGAAAGATGTCACCTTAAATGAGGGCAGATTTTCCATGCTTTATAAAAAAATTATAAAATTATGTGCAGTAGTAGTGATAAAAACTATAAAGATAAGGTTTTTCTGTCTCTCTCTTCCAATTCTAGAATTTGGCATCATCCAGCAATGAGAGTACAGAGAGGTAACGTAAATTGTTTTAGTAAGATGTGATTATGAGCCTCTGTGGTGCAGTGGTTAGAGTGCAGTACTGCAAGCTACTTCTGCAGCCAGCTGCCTGCAATTTGGCAGTTCAAATCCCACCAGGCTCAAGGTTGACTCAGCATCCTTCCGAGGTGGGTAAAATGAGGATCCAAATTGTTGGGGGCAGTAGGCTGACTCTGTAAACTGCTTAGAGAGGGCTGTAAAGCACTATAAAGTGGTATGTAAGTCCAAGTGCTATTGCTATTATGATGCTTAGGTTTTAAATAGCCATTAGATTAATTGATGGGGAAGGAAGTAACCAACTGTTTCCCTGCATAGCATCCATCCCCAGCTCAGAGGCAGCAGGTTCCTCAGTTCAGGTCTTTTGAGCAACAGCCAGAGTCAGTCAATGCCATCATGTTCTGTGTTATGTTTGCATAGAGAGACAAGACGCGGAGTGCTTCAGCTCTTATTTATTGTGACTTCAGCTCAGAACGGACCCGAATGGCTCAGCCGCGGCAGCTATTTATAGCCGGCTGCCGCAGCTGCCAGCCAATCAGAGTGCAGGGTTTTCCCGCACTTTTACAACCAATGCTTTCAAACACTTTACAACAACAACCAATCATTTTAAACTCTGCATACATAACATTCTGTTTGTCATATTTTGGAAAATGACATGTAGGACTTCATGTGAATTTTTCTGGCTAATGTTCAAACAGTGAGATGGGCAGCATACAGTTCAATAAAGCAAATAAATAAAATACTGCTTCCCAAAGAATGAAGTAAAGGCTTTGGACTTCGGTTCATCTAAAGTGGTTCTGGGTCCCTTATTTTTCCCCAGAGGTGTTAAATCTGGAAGGATGCACATGTCAGACTCTGTGACTCTGGCTGTTTATAACATGAAAGAGATCAAAGTTCCACCCCTTTTTCTGCCATCACTCAAGGCAACGTTGTAATCAGAGGTGGTATTCAGCAGGTTCTGACCAGTTCTGGAGAACCAGTAGCAGAAATTTTGAGTAGTTCAGAGAACTGGCAAATACCACCTCTGACTGGCCCTGTCCCCATCTATTCTCTGCCTCCTGAGTCCCAGCTGATCGGCTGGGTCTTCTTTTGTTGCCCTCCACAGGAGAACGGGGCTGGAAAGCAGGTTAGTGGGGTGGGGAGGGAATGGAGATTTTTAAGTAACTTTCTCCTGCCATGCCCACCAAGCCACGTGCACAGAACCGGTAATAAAATTTTTTGAATCCCACCACTGGTTGTAATGTTTACGATCAAGTCAAAGTTAATGTGGATATTATAGGAGCCTCTGTGGTGCAGTGGTTAGAGTGCAGTACTACAAGCTACTTCTGCAGCCAGCTGCCTACAGTTTGGCAGTTCAAATCCCACCAGGCTCAAGGTTGACTCAGCCTTCCATCCTTCTAAGGTGAGTAAAATGAGGACCCAGATTGTTGGAGGCAATATGCTGACTCTGTAAACTGCTTAGAGAGGGCTGTAAAGCACCATAAAGTGGTATATAAGTCTAAGTGCTATTGCTATTAGAAATCATTTTGTTATATGTGCCATATGGAATATGGAAAAGGTGTAGGTTGTGTCTGAAAGTATCATTCTAGCTCTCACCAACAAATCATTTTATAGATGAGAAATAATAAGCAAACACAAATGGTTAACGTATCATGAGATACTATAATTTGGTCAAGGGAATGTAAAATAAAATCAACAGGTGAACTTGTGGCTGAGACATATAATCGTCAGTTGTTTTCTTCTTTACAACCATTAGAAAAATTTAAAGTATACAAAATAATTTATGCTTTTGAACATTGTAAGACTGAGTTGCAAGTAGAACTGTACATTACTCTAATTCCAATATTACATGTTATTTCTTAATGTGCACATCAAAATAATCCCAGTTCTGCTGAGAATCATAAATTAATTAACTTTATTTGTGTTTGCAGACCTTATACTTTGATATTTGGATTAGGTCTGGGTAACTTATTTGGGAATTTCAGGAAGATTGGGTAAAGGATTTCCCCCCATTTGCTATTTTTACTTGATTAATTTAATTTCAACTCGACTGTCAATTATCTAGTGGAGACGCTGATTCTCAGACCATTGTGGCTTCTATTAATGTTTTAAGGGAATATGGAAACAGCATAAAGAATAAAATAATTTTGGATATAAAACTTCTCACACATATATTATTACATGAAAGGGACTTTCATCCACAGAACAGAGGAAATGGAATCTGCAACAAAATACTGTTTTTCACAAATTGACTCCATTATGAGTCAATGAGCCATGGTGGCACAGTGGTTAGAGTGCAGTACTGCAGGCTACTTCTGCTGACTTCTGGCTGCCTGCAATTTGGCAGTTCAAATCTCACCAGGCTCAAGGTTGACTCAGCCTTCCATCCTTCCAAGGTGGGTAAAATGAGGATCCAGATTGTTGGGGGCAATATGCTGACTGTTAAATAATATTAATTGAGTTTGGCCTGGATCTTTAAACCTATATCTATATCACAGAGTCATTCAATAAATTGCAATGCCAAGTTGTGTCAGATCAAAACAGATTTATTTATAACAGAATAATCAATAAATATATTATTCTTAAATATATACAGAGTCTTTTCTTCTTTCGTTCCTCTTAAACAGTCCTTCAAGGAACTAGAAGTCACTATGAGGGATTCACAGTTCTTCCTCTCATAACCTCTTCTTAGATATAGCTAACCTCTTTAGAAAGTCCCTTTCTCTTTAGGTTATAGATCTTCTCTCAGATCTCTTGGCTATATCTTCTCATACACAGACCTCAGTCTGTCAGATCCTAATATCTCCTCAGAGTCTTGGATCTTCTCAGAATCTCCAATCTCCTTAGAATCTCTTCATTTTCTTTCTCTTATTTTTCTCTGTCTCCTAGAAAAATGACAGTTGACAGCCCTTTTATACTTAGGGGCGTGTCCTACAGTATCACAGTGAGGTGCTCAATGCCACCCTGTCATTGGTAGGTTTGATCACCCTATCAAACTCTACTAATTTGTAAACTGCATAGTAACTCCAGAAAATTCTACTTTCTGACACTGACTCTGTAAAGCACTTAGAGAGGGCTGTGAAGCACTGTAAAGCAATATATAAGTCTAGGTGCTATTGCTATTAGTGTTCTAGTCCACCATTTCTTCAAGCAAAGCAACCCACTTCAGTGCTCCAAGCATACCGCATCCATGTTATGCTTTTATTTTTACTAAGAATGCTGCTTCCTCCTGCTTATTCCCCCTCTGAAAAATTGCAGTTATGCCAGTTTTGGGATTTGTTGAATCATGCAGTTATCTCTTTTATTCCCAGCATCCTATTTTGGCTATATTTCTGTTTGCTTCATTGCCCAAATTCACAGAGGGAGAAAAAGAAGAAGATAGAACTGTTCTTTAATCTTCTTTATTTTATTTCCAGCCACAGCTTCTTCCTCACTTCTACACTATTTTACTCTGTGCTAATACATAGCTAAACATATTTATTCTACGATGAGGTTGGTTTGCACACATACAAACAACTATATAATTTGGCTGAGAAATGAGAAGATGCCTAACAACTGAGATTGAAACATTTCAGAAAACGAATCAAAGATAATATTCAGCTGCTGATGTATAAATTCATAACTGAAAGGAATAGGAAAATGATTGCATGGAGGATAAACAAAAACATTCTCTTTTTCATAACCCTGAGGTATTATATCACTTACTGCAAAAATGTAACAGTTATTTCAATAACATGAACATTCTGTTGGAAAATCTGCAGGAGAAAAACTAAAAAAGTTGATCTTAAGCCATGAGTAAATTTAGCTTAATATTCTTGAGTTCATGGGGTATATGGGGCTTACATTTTGCCCAGCTTCAATTTCTTAGCACAATGCAAAGAGATTTTCTATCATGATATGCAGCAGATTTTCTTTAGTTTAAAAAAAAAAGCTATTACCAAAATCCTGCCGTGCTATTGTATTTAGAGAGTCATCCAGCAAGCACTGAAAGCAACTATTGTTTGCTCCTTAGGCCTTTCATTTTCTGATTTCATGAATCATTAGGTGAGATGCTTTTTATGAAAAGGATTATTCATTGTTAGGTCAGGAATTGAATAAAAGATGTGGCTGTAGGATAAAGTCTCAGATGAAAAAACTTTAAGACACACATATAAAGCACAGCTACGCTTTCTAGGTTTATATGGAAGATTGGGACTCTGTATGAAACAATTATCCCTCAAGGTTTTTTTGATCAATGGAACACACTCCATAACTGTCTCCCCTTTTTTTATCATACTAGGAAGTTTTGGTGATAAGAATGATGTTACTAACAAGGAAAGAATGAAATGTACACATTTGTTTTGGTTTATTTTGAAGAGTTCTCAGATGTTTTCACTTCTGTGTAAGCTCACTCACAAGCACATCTGCAGACATGGCTTAGCAAGAACACTGTCATATTAAAAGGGACATGATAAGGCATGATATCAATGTGATGCGTGTGCCTTCAAATTAGTGTTGACTCCTGGTGATTGCTTGGCAAGCCCCTGCAGTTTTCTTAAGAAGGTTATTGAAAGTAGTTTCCCCTTGCTTTCTTCCCAGAGCTGGAGAGAGTGAATGGCCCAGTTATCCAGTTGGATTTATGCCTATGGCACAGTGGTGGTATGCTATCGGTTCTCCCTGGTTTGAGCGAACCGGTAGTAAAAATCACTACTGGTTTGGCCAAATCAATCAGCTGAGAGGAGAAAAAAAGCCTCTGACAATCAGTTGAGAGGATAAAGACCAGCACATGGGAGGGAGGGAGGGTCACTTCTAGCTTTTCGTTTCTTCATCTTCTCAGCTGATTGGCTTGTTAGGTGCATGCACATTAGGTGTGCGTACACATGCAGTCACCCACCGAACCGATAGCGACTAAGGTAGGATCCCACTACTGCTCTGGTGGGACTAGAATTCATGGTTTCCCAGTTTGTAGCCTGATATTTTAACCACCACAGTAAACTGGTTCTTGTGATATCAGTGGTTTCCCCAAAAGTGAATTTGTGGACAGCATAAGGCTCTCTTCCTCTGTGGTAATGCAGATTTCTCATGCATGACATTGGCACTTCTTCTGTTCCTCTGTTTCATGGGCAGATGCCAATAGAATGATGAAACCTTGCAGTGTGATGATGTCATTTCATGTTTTCTGTAATGAAAAACATAGGAATGATCTATAAACTGACATTTACATGTTGTTTCCTACCTTTCCTAAGGTTATAGGTATTTGGGGATTTACAGGTATTCCTGAAATTGTTTTACCACTGTCAATCCAGCTATTCTGGTTTGTAAACTATAATGCATGTATTAACATACAGTAGACTATGACTTAAATATTAGCATTGATTCACAATTTGGCACAATGTAATCAAAGCAGTGCCAAACTCAAAATAAAAAAAATAAGCTTTTCTACAAAAGTATATTTTGAGTAGAAAGTGTCCCTCATGGCTTAATTATGAGCAGGCTAAATTTTGAGGAGCCTGTAGACTTAATGTTTTGTTTGTTCTAAACATTTATGTCCCTTTAATATAAAGTGATGAATTTTAAAAGAAATATTTATATTTGTACATTTTCAGAGTATAGTTTAAGAAGATAATCTATTTCATCTTTTAAATCAGTAGTTTTCATTATATTTTTCTGGTAGAAATTGTCCTCGTCTAATCCCTGCCATCTATTTTCTTTCTTTCTTTCTTTCTTTCTTTCTTTCTTTCTTTCTTTCTTTCTTTCTTTCTTTCTTTTTCTTTCTTTCTTTCTTTCTTTCTTTCTTTCTTTCTTTCATTAGTAAAAGAAAAAGAACAGAACACAAAATAGTGATAGCAATAGATACATTGTCAAAGAAGAAAAAAATTGCTATCTGTGATGACAAATCAATACTTGACTGACCATCATGAATCTTAAATGAAAGATGGTCACTTATCTATTGATTTGTCTGGACAGATTGTATTGGCTGTTGGCTTTGTTTTATTTGTCAAAAATGTGATAGTTGATCAGAATAATATTTTCCCCCTTAATAGTTTGGAAGAAGGTTTTGGATATTTTCAGTTTTTTAAATATAAATATTTTATAACCTCAATTATGGAAAACAGAAAAAGTTACAGGCTGTATCATCTTTTTCATTTTCCTTTTAAAAAATAATTTTATTAAAATTTTAAAAGCAATAGCAGTTAGAATATACCACTTCATAGTGTTTTACAGCACTCTGAGTGGTTTACAATGTCAGCATATTGTCCTGAACAATCTGGGTCCTCATTTTACTGTCCTCAAAAGGATGGAAGGTGGAGTCAACCTTGACCCGGTCAGGATTGAACTGGCAGTGGGCAGAGTTAGCCTGCAATACTGCATTTTAACCACTGCACCACCATGGCTCCTACTAGACATAGTTAAAACTAATATGAACTAACTAAAAGAAAAAAAGAAAATGGTAAAGTCACAAAGTGCAGAATAAAGAGAGGAGAAGAGAAAAAGATAACAAAGAGAATACATAATTAAAAAATGGCTTCCAAACTTCATCATACTGAGCATAAGCTAATATAGTAGCTTTTCACCCTCCTTTAAAGTTACAAATAAAAGCAAAGCTTTCTCTCCATAGCCTGATTTTTATCTATGCACAATCCAGAAGTTATAATCTTTTCAATCCTAGTGCAGAAAAATTTCATTAGGAGTACCAGAAATATCCGACAAATAGTTTATCCCTGGTCAAATAATCCAACTTTATATTCCTTTTTTTATTTTGCACAGTTTTGATCTTTAAATCTTTCCTATGGCACCTCAAGATTTAATCTTTCATCACTCTTTGGTATTTTAAAGGAGTCTTCAAAGCTTTCACTAGCCTACTTTGTAAATTCCATAAAGAGACCTCAGCCATGATTTCTTGTTCTACATCCAGATCCTTTTCTTGAGTTATCTTTTGTATTCCCATTTTGGTAATTTCAATTTTGTTGTCCTCCCTGCTTTCAAATTCTATAGTGTCTATGTCAGGTAGAATTTTTTTAAATAGAAGTTTATCCACTGAAATCTGTATCCTCTCTGATATATTAGTTAAGATAAGAACAAGTTATAATCACTTAGCCATTTTAACTTTTTCCTGCCTAGTCCTTTGGTTCCCCTAGTTCCATTTGCAACTTTCATCAAACCTCAGTTCCTAATATGGATTGAGTTCCTTTTCAATCATTTCCTAAGTGTATTATTTAAATATATATTTGTTTTATTAGACTTGTAGCAAGCATACCCAACATTTAAAAATCTCTCTGGTCTCCCAATCCATTTAAAAGTTTCTTAAATTAAAATCCTCTCCCCTCCCTGGTTTTTGCTCATTGTATATTATTTCAAGTTTTTGAGACCCTTATTTAAAATTTATTAAATCAGAAAAAAGTAAAACTCACCAGGTGCCAAATTAAGCTAAATGTTTTTAAGGTCTCTTCTCTAACAGCTATAAAACAGTTAAACTGAACATTTCCAAAAGTGATTTGAAAGTAAATGACTTTATATCCTTATCAAAAGGTCTGCCTCTGCTAAAAGCAAAAATATTGTTTCCCTCATTTCCTGATGCTCAAATCCACGAGAGACCATTGTTTTATATATCTTCATGAATAGCTGTCATTCAGGGTACTTGTGGGCAATCTCCCAATCTCTCCTTTTGCTTACTGGTCTTTTATTCTCTGTGATAGTTGCCATCTCCAATTGTTTGCAGAGATGTCTTCAGTCAGCTATGACCCATACTGGAAGCCATCTTTTATTTTCCAGTTTGCCAAAAGTAAAGTTAGCTGCATGGGATCCAGCTGATCTTGCGATAGACAAGAGATGGTAGAGTTCCTCTGCAGATTGAGCAGAGTTGGAGGCTGGTGCAAGTTTGATGTTTATTGGGTCTTTTTTCAACCTTCAGAAAATAATCTGTGTCTTCATGGCCTTAAGTTGAGAAATGTTCTTGTCTCAATAATTTGGTGAGGATAGGAAGGATAGATTGAACCTCAGCAAAAAAAATATCCAGTCAAAACAAAGATCACCAAACAGAGGCTGTCATACTTTGGTCATGTCATGAGAGCTGACTCACTTGAAGACTGATCAGTGGAAAAAGGAGAAGGGGCCATCCTAGCACCCACTGCTTGAACACTATAAAAGATGACACTGGGATGACCATGGCAGATCTGAGGACGGCAATGCAGTACAGAGGGGCATGGAGAGTGCTGAACCATAGAGTGGCCAAGGGGTGGACATGACTGAATGGCTGATGATGACAATGAGAAGACACAGTGTTCATGGTGGATACAGGCAGAGTTTTGATTACATTGATATGCATGCCATCCTGATTTTTCTGACATTTCTTGCAGGCACCCTTAAAGGCTGATTTGCTATTGTTACAGTAAAAGCAGTATGTTAATCCAATATAGTTTAATGAGATTTTAATTATTATGTTATCTATGTTATTCTTACTCATGTTACCTGTTCTGAGGTGGAGAAATATAATTTTTCTATGTGAACATATTAGGATGTGTATTCATTCACCTGTGAATCTCACAATTATGATACCAACAAATTCATCAATATAAAATGAAGCTGCAGAAAGATCCTGTGGGTTGATTTTCTATTATTCCTTCTGGTTGATAACAACTATTTGAACTGTTTCAATAAAGGCGATGTTTGAGAAGATAGAAGTTTATACTTTCAGTTAATCTGCTGAAGATTAGATTTTTCCCCTCTTTAATCAAGAGGACTTTCACTTATCTTTCAGAGCTAAAATATCCTAAGGCTCAGATAGAAGCAAGCTGTTGAGGATGCATTTTGCTGGTTCAACAAATACATTCAAAGATACAAAGAATCAGGAAACAGACACTATCCACTGTTCACACCATGGTACAGCATGTTCACATAAAGCCATTTTGGATACAAAATACTGAGAAGAGAATCCTTTTAAATCAATTATTTTCTTTTTAAAAAGGGTAGTTTATAGCAGCCTGTGTGAACATAGCAAATAATACCACAAGGTATAAGTTATAAATAGAATAGAATTCTTTATTGGCCAAGTGTGGTTGGACACACAAGGAATTTGTCTTGGTGTAAATGCTCTCAGTGTACATAAAAGAAAAGATACATTCATCAAGAATCAGAATCATAAGATACAACACTTAATGATAGTCATAGATCAGCAATCAAATCATACTAGGAAACAGTCAATATAAATCATAAGGATACAAGTGACAAAGTTACAGTCATACAGTCACAAGTGGGAGGAGATGGTGATAAGGAGTGATGAGAAGATTAACAGTAATAGTAGTGCAGACTTTGTAATAGTTGAACAGTGTTGAGGGAATTATTTGTTTAGCAGAGTGATGGCTTTCGGGAAAAAACTGTTATTGTGTTTAGTTGTTCTGGTGTGCAGTGCTCTATAGATTGTTTTGAAGGAAAAACTACGCTATGAGTAATTGAGAACAATCTAGTCCTTTTCTTAAAACTTGTTTGGCTCATGCTGGCCAGGGCAGAAGGAGTGTGTGTGCCCGTATGTGTAACACAGGGACTTTCCTCTCCCCTTCTTGCCTGTTTTGCTTATTGGTTGCTTCACTAACATTGTCTGTTACGTTCTTTTTTTAGTGGGAATGAAAAATAAGAATGGAAAGCCCTCCACTTATGATTGGTTGCTTAATGAGCTATGAGACACCTTCCTAGAGCTACTTATGGTCTACTTTGGGAATTATGATGGCCCCACACACACCATGGTCATGTTATCACATTTTAGGCACTTGGCAACTGACATACCTTTATGGCCATTTGCAGTGTCTTGAGGTCACGTGACCACAATTTGCAATAGTTTTTGCAGATTCTGGCATTTACTTCTGGTTTCCAGCAAAAACACCCACTGAGGAAAATGGATTTGCTTAATGGCCATTATGGTTGCTTAACAAACATCACAAAAAACACAGTCATAATTTCAAATCCAGTCCTGCGATGCTTTGACTTATAACCACAATAACTCTGGGATGAATTATAGATGTAAGTCGAGGACAATCTGTATGTCCAGACATTCTTTTAAAAACCTTTTTACTATAGAAAGTTGGGGAAAATGAGGGCTATGGAAGCCTTGTAATAAGCTGCCAGGCCTTCCTTTCTCCTACCTGGTTTCTGACAGATTACAAGTGGAGGCAGAGGTGGTATTCAGCAGATTCTGAGCAGTTCTGGAGAACCAGTAGCAGAAATTTTGAGTAGTTCGGAGAACCGGCAAATACTACCTCTGACTGGAGATTTTACAGTATCCTTCCTTTGCCACGCCCACCACCATGCCCACAGAACCGGTAGTAAAAAAAAATACCCCATCACTGCAGTGGAGGTAAAATATTCTGCCACTGCACAGCTTCTGACAGTCAGTCTGGTGCAGGGGTTAAGGCCAGACAAGGAATAATGGATGAAAACTGATCAAGGAGAGTTTCACCCTAGAAATAAGGAGAAATTTTCTGACAGTGAGAACAATCAACCAGTGGAACAGCTTGCCTTTGGAAATTGTGGGTGCTTCATCACTGGAAGCTTTCAAGAAGAGACTGGACAGAAATGGTATACGGTGCTTGAGCAGGGAGCTGGACTAGATAACCTGCAAAGTCCCTTCCAACTGTGTTGCTAGGTTAGAAGCTGGGAGACTGGGAATTCTAGTCTTATCATAAGCACAAAGACTGGTCATAGACTGACCTTAGGCCAGTCACTCTCTTTTAGTCCTAAGAAATGGGCAAGGACAAACCAGTTCTGAAAAACCTTGCTAAGAAAACTGTAGGGACTTGCCCAGGTCAAAACTTACTTGAAGGCAAGACAGACAAGCAGACAGACAGACAGACAGACAGACAGACAGACAGACAGACAGACATGCACTGAAATGGTTTCTAGCAGGGAAACTCCTTGTCCAGATGGAGAGAAAGATTTAATTTCTCATTGGGATTTTTGGTTTGATAGTATTATGATTATTAATACAATTAGCCTCTTCTTAAGGTTAACTGAAGAAACTCCATGACAATTACTGAATTTAAATAAGAATTGTTCTAAATTTTTCATAGAAGCTCATCAGAAACAGCCTGCATGTAGATGTTTTATCAAGATCTACAGCAATAATAAGGAAAGGCTATGGCAACAGTATAAAACTCTCACCATATATTTCCTTACTGCTGCTATTAATGGCAGGTATTTTGCTTTCTGCTTTTACAATCTAATGGGGATTTTGTATGGGCATGTAAAAGGTAATTGATATTTAATTTACATAATGACTCAACTGTTACCTGCTGACCAGCAGATTAATTAGTTAATTTTTTTAATGGCCCCAGAAAGGCTGCTTAGTAATACTATAAAGAAGTGTGTGTGAAGGGAGAAAAATACATATTACTGATAATAATAAGTAATAAGGCTTGTGTCTGGACATATCGAGTTCTGCTTCAAAGAAAGAAGAATGCTTTCATATTGGCAACAAGCACTTTTTCCAAAAGAGAAAAAAAATGCATACCATAAAATATAATTAGATAAAAGCAAAGAGTAGAGAGCAGAGAGCTTTTTTCGGAAGCAGCCTGGTTTTTCATTTTGTTGGAATAACGTCCATCTGGGTTCAGTTCCAAGTGGGAAGAAGGACATTGGAAACATGGAGGCTGTTTGGAAAAATGGTTTAATGGTGGACAGGACCACATGGTTTGAGGTCCTGGAGCACATTGGGGAGAGAGTTTAGTTTAGTTTACTTTATTGTCATTGCACCTTGTACATTATGACTATGAAAATGAACACAAACACACATCCTTCACATTCTATACATTGAATTAAAAACCCCTGATATTGCATAAATATTGCACTATACAGTAGAATTCAATAGAGTTACTGCCCTGGTATAGAAGCTGTTTTTCAGCCTACTTGTTCTTGTTTTTATTATCCTGTACTGTCTGCCAGATGGTAATAATTTTTTAAAAAAGGGTGCCCAGGATGAGATGGATCTTTGAGAATGTTTGAAGTTTCTTAAGGCAGCGAGAGCTATAAAGCTCTTCCAAAGAGGGGAGAGGGCAACCAATGATCTGGGCAATGACGTTAACCCTCTGGAGCACTGTCCTATCTGCCACTGTGCAATTGACAAACCATACACAGATGCAGTAAGTTTTGATACTCTCTATCGTGCAGCGCTAGAAGGTCACCAGCAGTTTTTCATTCAGTTGTTGTTTTTTGAGAAGTCTCAGGTAGTATATTATTCGGTCTAGAGAACATCAATAACAATGATGACACTACTATTGTCCACAACATCATCAGTGACTACCAAGCATCAACCATCTCTCCTGATGAAATACTTGACATTTCCTGCATCGGCCCAGAGTTCAAAAACAGAGACGGCTCTGTGGCCCCACGCTTCTGCAGGGTCATTTGCAAAAATGAATCAAGCAAACGTAAATTCATTTATACTATTAATTCACTCGCCAAAAGCAACACCAACCATAAGACCCTTGGTTCTCACCCTGACCTAAACAATATGCCCGCTCCCACAAACTCCGCACAGAACTAAAAAAAGGAGGGGGGCATTTGCCCAGGTTCGGCTGGTTCGCCAGCTGTGCCCATATCTGGACCGAGATGCCCTGCGCACTGTCACTCAGGCACTTGTTACCTCCTGGCTCGACTACTGCAAAGCTCTCTATTTAGGACTGCCCTTGCATACCACCCGGAGGCTTCAGCTGGTGCAGAATGCGGCTGCGCGGGTTGTGATGGGAGCTTCCCGGTACTCCCATGTTACACCCCTCCTGTGTGAGCTGCATTGGCTACCGGTTGCCCTCCAGATGAGATTCAAGGTCCTAGCATTAACATTCAAAGTCCTACGAGACATGGGTCCGGGTTATTTACGGGAGCGTCTACTGCCGGCATCGAATACCAACCGCCCTGTACAAACGCACAGGCAGGGACTTCTTGGGGTGCCGTCTGTGACTCAGTGTTGGTTGGCGGTATCCTGGGGAAGGGCCTACTCTGTAGCAGCTCCCGCTCTCTGGAACCAACTACCTCTGGGGCTCCGCCTGGCCCCTGACCTCCGCACCTTCCGTCACAACCTAAAAACCTGGTTGTTTGAACAGGCTGTGCTGTGCTGACTCCTTGGGGAATTATATTACGGGTTTTTTAGTTTAATTTGGCTTGTTGTAATTTAATCCTATTTTAGTTAATCTAATTTATTGTGCTGTTTTTATCTGTGAGCCGCCCCGAGTCCTTTTGGAGAGGGGGCAGCATACAAGTCAAATAAATAAATAAATAAATAAATAAATAAATAAATAAATATAAAGTCCTTACATCTAAAAAACATCCAAGTTACCCAGGAGTTTGCTGTTCCTGAGCCCATCATCTGTGAACTGTCATTAAATATCACATTTCGATTCTTACTATGTTACAGAGCCCCTGATTATGACATCGAACATATAAACAAGCTAAATTCACTATTAACATGGGCAACATCCTGCCCACATACTTTTATCTTTCTTGGTGACTTCAATCTACCTCATATTAACTGGACCCTAAATGAATGTAACACTGAATCCATACATGCAGCCTTCTACAATGCTGTAACAAATCTGGGACTGGAACAACTAGTAACCAACAATATTAGACTTAACAACTGCCTCAATCTCATCTTCTGCAATAGTTTGAATTCAATTTATGGAATACAAATTATAGAACCCTTTTCCAACAGTGACCACAACGTGATTGACTTTTGTCTCAACATACCTCCACACAAAAATCACCACAATGATGTAATCACCAATTATAACTTCAAAAAAGGCAACTATGATCTTATAGACAATGATATCTCATCCCTTAATTAGCAATTTCTATTCACTGGATGCAATACTGTTGAAGACCATTACAATATATTTTTACTTGAAGTCAAAAGAGTCATCAAACTATATGTACCAATAACAACTCCCAAAACCAGAAAAAACAGATTACCCATAACAATAAGGAAGCTTCAATCCAAAAAGTGATCACTTTGGTGAAAAAACAAATCTGGTCATGTTGCCAACTTCAAAAGCCGACACAAAAATTTATGCCACCAGATAAAGACTAAATGCACCAATTATCACATTAAACAAGAGGAAAACCTTCTACGCACCAATTCCACCTACACTTTCTACAATTTTGTAAACAACAAACTAAAAGACTCAAGGTCCATCCCACCCCTGAAAGGACCTAATGGTAAAGACTGTAACAATGACACCACTAAAGCAAACCTCTTTAACACATTCTTTGGCTCAGTAAACAGCAATGGATCATGCCCAGTATTTCCTAATCGAACCACAGACAACTACAATGATCTAATAAATATTGATTTTACAGAAGACAATGTTGAAAAAGCACTACGCAATCTAAAACCATCCCTATCTATTGGACTGGACGGAATATGTGCCCACTTCTTAAAAAAGCTATCCACCGCCATAGCCAAACCTCTAAGCAAAAATCTTTCAGGACCAGCTCCTTGCCAAAACTATGGTCACTAGCCACGGTCATCCCCATTTTCAAAATGGGAGACCCCAGCCTAGTTGAAAATTACAGACCAATCTCTTTATGCTGCATCACCTGTAAAGTCATGGAATCAATTATTAACCAATCCATTATCCTCCACTTAGAGACAAACAACCTACTCTCTAATAAACAATTTGGTTTCAGAAAAAAACTATCCTGTAATCTGCAACTCTTACACTGCAAAAACATATGGACTACACAACTCGACCAGGGCAAAACAATAGATGCAATCTACATAGACTTCTGTAAAGCCTTTGATTCAGTGGTACATGGCAAACTACTATTAAAACTAAAATCTTATGGTATCTCTGGACACCTGCATAACTAGATAGAAGCATCCTGTCAAACAGACAACAAATGGTCAAAAAATGAACCTTGGTGGCTCAGGCTGTTAAATGCCTGCTCTTAAGATCCAGCTGTCTACAATTACTGTAGGCTCGAATCCCACCAGGCTCAAGGTTGACTCAGCCTTCCATCCTCTCAGGGTAGGTAAATTGAGGACCCAAGATTGTTGGGGGCAATTAGCTGACCTTGTAACAATGCCGCTTAGTAATAAGCAGGCATATACAATGGAATGAAGGCTATTGCTGAGCACACTGGGTTGTATCCCAAAAATTGTAAGCCACCCTGAGTCTTGGAGAAGGGCGGCATATAAATGTAATTAAAAAAAAAAAAATTGGAAACGTTCTATCAAATTCTGTACCTGTCAACAGTGGTGTCCCTCAAGGCAGTGTTCTAGGACCAACTCTCTTCATACTCTACATAAATGACCTCTGTGATCATATTAAGAGCAATTGCATTCTCTTCGCTGATGGTGTAAAGCTATTCAACACCACAGATAATTCTGCTACCCTTCAGAAAGACCTTGACTATATATCAGAATGGTCAAACAAATGGCAACTTCAAATCTCAACAAATAAATGCTCTGTCTTACATATTGGCAAAAAAAAATCAGAAAATAAAATACAAGCTGAATAGTCAAGACCTTGTTGATGATCCAAACTCTGTCAAGGGCCTTGGAGTACTAATCTCAAATGATCTAAGTGCTAGAAGCCACTGTAACTACATAGCCAAAAAGGCATTAAGAGTTGTTAACCTAATCCTATGTAGCTTTTTCTCTGGTAATATCACATTACTAACTAGAGCATACAAAACATTTGCTAGACCAATACTTGAATACAGCTCACCAGTCTGGAACACACATTAGGTATCTGATATTAACACAGTTGAGAAAGTCCAGAAATATTTCACAAGAAGAGTTCTCCACTCCTCTTCTCATTGCAGAATACCTTATGCCACCAGACTTGAGGTTCTAGACCTAGAAAACTTAGAACTACGCCGTCTTCGGTCCGATCTAAGTATAGTATATAAAATCATACATTGCAATGTCCTACCTGTCAATGAATACTTCAGCTTCAACCATAACAGTACAAGATCACACAATAGATACAAACTCATGGTTAACCGCACCAAACTTGATTGCAGGAAATACGACTTCAGCAACAGAGTGGTCAATGTCTGGAATACTCTACCTGACTCTGTGGTTTCTTCCCCAAACCCCAAAAACTTTAACCTTAGACTGTCTACTATTGACCTCACCTCTTTCCTAAGAGGTCTGTTGGGGTTGTGCATAAGCGCACCAAAGTGCCTACCGTCCCTGTCCTATTGTTTCTTTTATTTTGTTATATGTATCCATGTATTTATAACTATGTTTATACTTATATCTATTATCTTGTAAGCAATCGACTAATCAAATAAATAAATAGATAGATAGATAGATAGATAGATAGATAGATAGATAGATAGATAGATAAATAAATAAATAAATAATCTCTGCTGGGACCTTTTGACCAGTGCTGCAATGTGAGCACCCCAGGTCAGGTCCTCTTTTATGGTAACACCCAGCAACTTAAAACTGGCTACTTGTTCCACTCAGTCTCCATTGATAAGCAAGGGCTGGATGTCTGATCTGCTCCTTCTGTAGTCCACTATAAGCTCCTTGGTCTTATTGGTATTGAGGACCAAGTTATTGTCTCCACACCATGAAAGCAACTGGTCCACCTCATCTCGGTAGGCAGACTCATCCCCTTTGGAGATGACTCCCACCACTGTTGTATCATCTGCAAATTTAGTAATAGTATTACTAGCGTGAGTGGGAATGCAGTCATGCACATAAGGAGTATAGACTAAGTATAGAGTGAGTGAATGAGTGAGAGAGTGAGAATGAGAGAGAGGGGGCAGGGAGAGAGATAGATTTATACCTTCTCTTGGGCTTTGACCAATTGGGGAGGGAGGGAGGGGTGCTGATTATGAAATTGCAGAATGGGAATATGATGCATATGAAAGCACAATATCTTTTATATTGTACACTGCATTTTATTGCTATATCTAATTCTTGAAAAGTTTTATGAATTCAAATTGCCTAAAAGTACTTCCATGTTATTAATTTCAGAAAGCAGTCCGATAGAACTGTTTCCAACTCTACATCTCTTTGCAACAATAAAAGATAATAGATACAGATATCTTAGAACATTTCATTTGCATGTCTAATTTAGAACTGAAAAATCTGATAGATTGGAAGGCAATTCTGTTTAAAATGTGATAATAGCAAAATAACATTTCAAGAGCTATAGAAAGCCTATTTTTCATCTTGCATTTACTTACCCCTAATTCAGCTCTAGCCCTACTTAGGTATGCATTACTAGTTTTAAAATTTGTTTTATTTGGATACCAACCATGTTCCACGGCTCTGGGAAATGTACAGGATACTGTATAGTATAGAAGGCCATCAGACAGCTGAGGAAGAAAACATGCAATCTGGATCAAGTCAGGCCTGATAGACAAATTGGTCTCGCTATCTTTTATTGGAGATCATGGCTTAGCAAGCATTCAAAGCCTAGGAACCCATTGCAGTTATCTTTATTTTATAAGTCTATGACTAGTGCAATTTCCATTAGCAGCCATTGATTGTTCTCTGTTATATCTTTGTTTCACTAAAGTTCTTGAGCAATGTAATGACTGGATTTTTATAAATGAACATCCACATCGCTGGAATACTATATTTTAATGGTCTTCTCCTTCCCAATTTTTCCTGATGGGCTTCAAAATTGATCAGAATATTCAGGGAAATTGATTATGTGTCCAAATGTTTTCAGGATATTAGCAATAATCATGAATATGTGATTTTTCAAATCTGACTTCTGAGAACAGTGCATTCCTGGGAATTTATCTCCATCCTACCCTTCCCCCAAGAAATGACCTGTACTTACTGTTAAATTGTCTTTATTTCTTGTAAGTGCTCTTTTTTCTCATCCCCACAATCAATGTCTGAGGGTCAATATATGATGGTTATCTCTGAAGTACAGGAAAAGGTTTTCAGCAGACTCTCCTCTCCTATCATATCATCTCACTTAAAAATAATCCTCATATTCTTATCGACCTGATTTCCCAAGTACTCAGCTGAGTCAGGTGCCTTTGCTGTTTAAGGGGCTTTGCTGATCTCATAAAACCTAAGCTCTGGGGAATGATAATGGGATAAGGAGTTTTGATCAAATCCTACTTTCCTTGGTAGCAAGCAATAAATGTTGTGTGCCTTTGGCAGCTATGATGTCACTGCTTAAAAGCCAGGAAGAAACTAGCATCCTTAGAACACAAGTGAGTCTTTTGCACAGGAGATATGTGTATTGGCCACTGTAGACTCCAGTTGAATTATTAAATTCATTATACACAAACGGTATGTAGAATTGTCAGAGGACTAATTGTGACAAGTTTATTAGAACATGGGCATTCTTTTGAGGCTGAATAGCATTTCTAGCAGTGGTGGGATTCAATTTTGTTTTACTACTAGTTCTGTGGGTGTGGCTTGGTGGGCATGGCATGGCTTGGTGGGCATGGCTTGGTGGGCATGGCAGGGAAGGTTACAGAAAAATTGCTGTTCCCTCCCCACCCCACTAACCTGCTTTCCAGCTCTGTTCTCCTGTGCCGGACAACAAAAGAAGACCCAGCTGATCAGCTGGGACTCAGTGGAGAGAGAATAGATGGGGGTGGAGCCAGTCAGAGGTTGTATTTGCCGGTTCTCCAAACTACTCAAAATTTCCGCTACTGGTTCTCCAGAACTGGTCAGAAACTGCTGAATACCACCTCTGGAATACCACCTTTGACTTCTAGGCCCAGAAAAGGTACAATAGAGCAGAAGTGAGAGATACCATTTTTCATATATTAAAATATATTTCTTAGCCAGAATGGTCAAGAAGAGAATACCTAGATGGCATCAAATGTACGAAAATTGTTCACTAAAAATTGAATAACTGTATCATAAGCAGGGGTGGGATTCAAAAATTTTAACAACCAGTTCTGTGGGCGTGGCTTAGTTGGTGGGGTGGCTTGGTGGTCATGTGACTGGGTGGACATGGCTTGGTGGTCATGTTATTGGCTGGGTGTGGCCAACTCAATATCATTCACATCGAGGCACGCATCTCCTCACCTGGCCTCTCATGACTGTGGGGATGGTGCAACAGTCGTAAGTGTGAAAAATGATCATAAGTCACTTTTTTCAGTGCCATTGTAACTTTGAATGGTCACTCCACACAAGCAAAGTACCAGCAAAGGAGGGGAAAAAAACTCCAGAGAAGTTCCTGAGACAGGAAGTCTAGTCCTGCCAAGAATGTAATAAGGGTTAATGGAGAGGCAGTTTCTGTAAGCAACACCAGAATGTTTCCTTCCTGCCTTCCTTACAGGATTAGGCCAGTAATTTTTTCTAACAACCAGTTCTCTGAACTGCTTAGAATGTTAACAACCAGTTCTAGCGAATAGGTGCGAACTGGTAGAATCCCATCCCTGATCATAAGTAAGACATAACTTCCATAGTTATAGTTTAACATACTATCTCTAAAATATGTCAGCTGAGGACAACTACATATCCATGTACTTGTTTCTGATATACACATTTACCACTTGTTGATGATGACATCAAGCAATAGGTTGAAAAGGAAGATCAAGGCTTCACAGATATAGCTTTCAAACCATTTTATGTATAATCTGTATATATAAACCTTTGTATAATCTTTGTTATAACTAATTTGGATATAGCAAAGAAATGAAATGGTGGATCCTTGGTGTATTTATCTCTCCAAACTCCTGAGTGCTGCCAAGAATCTGAAGAATAATCCCTGATTGTCAACTTGTGAGACTGACTTGCAGGCAAAAATAAAAACATTGAAGTAGATGTAGACTTGGATACGATGACCTGAATAACCTCAAGTTGAATCCTAATAGGAACAAAGTTCTACAGAAGGGTGATAGTGTGTTTAATAATTGGATACTGTATTGGTTCCAGATGGGATTGTATATTTTTACAGAAATTGGTATGTAGCTGATATTTCTTGTAGATTCACCTTCTTCGCTTAAAACCAAAATGCCCTTAAAAAGTATTAAGACTATCTGGAAGTGACAATAATAAGGATAAGGATAGCTTGCTACAATGATCCATGCTAACTTCAAGCTGGGACTATGAATAATATGATTTTTGTGATGAGGTCAATTAGAATGAGTTGGTAAAATATAACTCCTGCAGGTTACAGCTACTGGATGGTTCAGTAGAGCTGAAATTAGTTACTGATAGAACCATATTCAGATAATTACTATTTATTTATAGTTTGGGACTGGTTGTCTGAGAAACTATTATCTTCCATACAGATCTGTTCTTAGAATATCTGATTATCCTCATGCAAACCCTATAATAGGTCAGGAACTCAAAATCTGTCTATCATGGCAAAGCAGACTGGTTCCAAATAGGCAAAGGAGTAGGACAATTATAAATCATTATCTCCTTATTTATTTAACCTGTGTGCAGAATATATATATATTCTCAGACGTTGAATTGGAAGAAGGTTTTAAAATTAGAAGAAACTTCAGTAACCTGTGTTTTGCTAATACTACTCTGATAGGTGAAAATGCAAATGATCTATAAGCTCTAGTAATGACAGTGGGTGAAAAATGGAACTAAAATTAAATTTGAAGAGACCAAACTAATAATAACAATAAAGAAATCAGCTTAGAATTAACAGTAAAATTATTGAAGCAATGGGTGGACTACCAACAGTAAATGAACCAGCAGTCAAAGAGAAATGGAATGGGACAACTCAGCACAGTCAACTTGCTGCAGCCAACTTACCATGGGACAATTCACCATAGATAAATCACTGTGGGACAACTCACTGTAGGACAATTTAACAATTCAATTTAATTATTTAAAATAAGTAAAAATTATTTTAATTTTTGTCATTCAATTATCTTTTTGTCTCATTTTGCCTCAGTTCTTTAATTATTCTGTTCCACCATTTCTTTGATATTAGTGTAACTCTTGTCCCGCAACAAGTTGCCCCTTGGCGAGTTGGCCATGGCAAGTTGGCTATAGCGCAGGGATGTCAAACTCAATTTCATCGGGATTGTGTTTGACCTCAGCAGGGCAGGGTGGTCTTGTCCAGGGTGGATGTGGCCAGCTCGACATCATTTATGTCAGGGGCACTTTTGGCAGCCTGAACACTCTGCCAGCAAAAATGGGCTGCTTTCGTTTCTTACTGCAACTGTCTCCTGCAACCCTCTGCCAGTGAAAACAGAGCCTGGGAGGGCCGCATGCAGCCCTAGCAAGGTCCATTTTCAGTTGCGATGGCCTCCTGCAATCCTCTGCTAGGAAAAACGGATCTCAGGAGATCGCATGCAGCCCTCCCAAACTCCATTTTCCCTGGCAGAGGTGCTGCAGGCCAGCCCTTTGCTGTTTCCAAGATGGCCCAGTGGCCAGATCTGAGCACCCCATGGGCCGGATCTGGCCCCTGGGCCTTAAGTTTGATAACCCTGCTGTAGCGAGTTTGGCCATGGTGAGTTGGCTGTGGTCAGAAAATGTCAATTAAAGCCTCGGAAAAGACTTTCAAATGCCTTGATGTGTCGGTATTAGAAACACTAGGAATTTTCCTTGTGACACTTGAAAGTTGGAGATTGAAGAAACAGACTTGGAAGAGTATTTTTTTTTAAAAAAGTTTTATTATTTTAGACAAACATACACAGAAAAAACATATGGTATGCCGGTAGGTTAAAGCTCCTTGTACATCTTTTCCATTCTCATCTATTAATTATTTTTATATATTCTCACATACAAAATATTCCATATTTTTAGATTAATTTATCTTATAACACTTTATTATCATCCCAGAACCATTCCCGGCAAACAAATGCATACAGACAAATATAAAAACAAAAACAAAAAATTCTTTTTGAGAACAGTGTGTTACGGACCCTCCCTTCTCCATGCGACTATAATTTCAATTATACACTCATTTTGTATATTCTATTCCATTTATCATAGCAAATTCCACTATTTTCCATAATTTTCCCCCTTTCTCTAGCTTCTATAGTTTTGCTTCAGTTATTTCATCATTCCATCATTTCATTAATTACATTTTTTTCCAATTTTCAATATCTTGCCAATCAATATTATTACACTTTTGTCTATCTTGTTTAGAATTTTATATTATCTTATAAAACATATTTTACCCTGTAATTACTACCCTAAAGGATAAGACCTCTATCTCTTCTAACCAATTATTGTTTAACTTTTATATTTCACCTTTACCATTATTACCTCTGTTACCCTCTATTTTATATCATCTAGCCATTATTAATCAGATTCTGCTTGGTACATTCCTACAAATATCCATTAGATTCTTTACAAGAGAAAAAGAAGATTATGCATACATACAACAATAATAATTAAAGTAATTATTTCTTTTGAAGTTCAATTCAGCCATTGTTAATATTTATCTCCTTCATTCATTTCTATTTAAGATATTTCCGTTTTATTACCATTTAATATCCATATCATTATATTTCATCATCAAGAAGAAAAACAGTATTAAAACGTTCCATACTTCTTATAATTTCCATACTTTCTCTTTAAATTGTTAGAGGCTTTATTCTCTTTCCTTCTTTACCTCCTTTACTTATTAACAGAAAAAAAAACTATACTAACTTCTTTCTAACTTAACCATATTTATCTCATGTACCCTTGCAGAATCCTCTCAGTAACTTAAATTAACCATTGTCTAACTGTTGGATTTTAATTTTTATGTATTTTTCTTGCTGTTGCTCATCTTGGTTCAATTTTTACCACTTTCTCTTCTTGTCAACTCCCCCTCTTCTTCTCCCTTCCCATTTTTCCCCTTTTATGTCCAATTTCCCTTCTGAAATCCTACCTTATGGCTCCTTGCAGTATTATAACTATTTCCCATTTTATACTTTTTTTATTGTTGCCTCCAATCTTAGATTTTAACTCTCTTTCCTCTTTTCCCCTTTTTCTTCCCCTTTTCTTAACCCATTTTAGAGTCATTTGATCATTGAAGATGGCTTCTTCTTCTTTGTCCCGCCCTTCTGGTTCGTCTGATGCTTCCTGTAATTTTCTATATTTCAGGATCTCCATTTCTATCATTTTACCTCTTCTTTAATGTCTTTAAATAGTGTTTTTAGTTCTTCGAAAAGTGATGACATTCTGAAAGAGATTTTTTCCCTTTTAAAGCAACCTCCAGATGACTTTAATCCTTCGCTAAGATCCTCTAGCCAGGAGTTCTCCGATAATCCACAGCCGTTTCTTATTTTCTTTTTCACTTTCAGTTTTCCAGGGCTTGGCTTGCATGGAGCTTCCTTTACTATGTACTCTTT
The DNA here is from genome assembly GCA_009733165.1 of Naja naja. Classification (NCBI taxonomy): domain Eukaryota; kingdom Metazoa; phylum Chordata; class Lepidosauria; order Squamata; family Elapidae; genus Naja; species Naja naja. The sequence continues at coordinate 56,142,504 of CM019149.1, read as the reverse complement.
TCACGTCTTGTTGTGAATCCACTCTCAATACAATTTAACTCCAGGTGGTATCCTTTGTTTCCAGACTCCACCCTATTTAAGCTCTTTCCCCCCTCTGTTTTCTATCTTTGACTCTTTTAAAAGAATTCTTTAAAGTTATTCAAAAGTCTTTATCACATGGTACTTTATTTTCAGCTGAAAGCAGCCTATTAATATCCAAGTGAATCAAGTCCAATTCTTGTAAATCCTTTCTTGATATTCCAAGCCAGTTGAAGTGATCAGTATTTGAGGAAAAAAAAAAGAGACCAATTTTCCCCTCTTAACCCTTTCATTCAGCTGTAAAAGTCTTTTAGAGATAGCATTGTTTTTAGCTGTTTAAATTCGGTACCTTTAATAGTTGTTTTCAATTGCAAGCCGGTATATCACACTTTCTCCTTCAAGCTTCCTCCTGCACATTCTTTTCCGTTCGAGTTCTTCTTTGAGGTGGCCATTTCAGTCCAGCGCTTCTGCTGCCTTCGGAAAGGGAAAAAACCAGCTGGGGAGAAAGATGCGGCTCTCCTCAACCCTGCTGGCAGCTCCCAACCTTCACCACCTCTGGGGTGGTTTCAACCCCAAAGCCAGCCGGCTCGGGGTCTCCAGTGGTGAGCACGGATCAAAACTGCGCACAGTCGCAGATTTTGGTCCGTTCACGAAGAGGCTCAAAACAGGAGGTCCAGAAGAGTATAGATATTTTTGTACTTTACTTTTGGAAAAGACTCCTGAGAATACCATGGATAGCCAAGAAAGCAAACTAACTTGCCTGAGGCACAAGGACAGGCCCAAATTATCCCATTTCACACACATTGTACAAGTTCTCTGGAAAGGCCCATAATGTTAGGAAAGTGGACAGAAAGAGAAGAAGAGGATAACCAGGAACAAGGTAGATGGACACAGTGACAGTGGCAATGAGAGCACCATTCAAAGACCTGAACAACAAGGTTGGGGACAGATCTTCCCAGATAAAATCTATCTATGCTGTCACTAAGAGCAACACTGAGTTGATGGCATGTGATAAGTATAAGCTTATCCGGTTTGTATATTCTGGAGGAAGTCTTGCTTACCACGCTACTACCAGATGATGTCCATGTAATTTAGAGGAACATATTTTTTATTCTGATACTACTAGGACTCACATCTTCTGATTCATAGTAATGGATTGCCAGTTTGAACTGCTTCTATTAATTTTTTTACTTGGACATTTTTTGGATTGTTTTATCACTAGCTACCCTTAGTATATCAGTGACTAAATAGGGAACCTTAACAGGAGCTTGCCTACAGCATTAAATCCTAAATCTTCTCCTATTCTTTTAATGGATCCATGACCATTCTTTTCCCAGCCTTGACAATGGAAGGGGCCAACTCAGTGTATACACAGTGGCTGAACTGCTTCATCAATTTCAGTCCTTCCTTAGAGTGTTCTCTGACTGAGCAGACAGGGAGAGCTTACAGTGTTTTTATGGAGAGTTCAGAAAGGGAGATTTAAGGATCCTAACATTTTTTTTATTTAAGTCAAGAGTCAAATACTCAGGAACCGTGACAGTCTGAAAAAGGAAAGGGGAAGAAGAAATAAAAGCCTTTTTACTGGTGGTGCCTTAAGATGCAGAAATGAGGATGAACAGAAGTCTGTAATTGTGACCTATACTGTTAGTGTGCTTGCCTGGCTGCCAATAACCTTGGATATATTTGAAGCAAATACGAGCTCATAGCAGGTTTTGAAGAAGAAATAAAAAGACTGAAGCAACAAAGGGCTTCAGCTGAGAAATGAGAAGGATGTATCATTGCAAAGATAATAGGTCCAACAAAAGAAATGGACAGTGGAAACTGGTCTGCATAAGAACAACTGATAAAAGGAACAAAGAAGGTAGATGACAGTACCAACCAGAAGCAAAAGATGTAGGAGATATTTTGTATCACTGGAACAACAAAAACAAATGTTTTCCATACTTGGGGGAGAGGGAAGGAACACAGGTGCATTGCAGATGTAGGAATGACATTTAAATATTATTTCTCTAGGCAAATAAGTTATTAAGGTCAATCATCAATGACTATTTAGTTTCAAGAGCAAGGCAATATGGGCTGGGGTTTTTTGGGGTGGTGGTACCAAAATTAAACTGGAATGAATGCAAAAAGGGTCTTTGCTCCAGGTTGACAGAAGGTACCATTCTAGTTGCTTCATTCTAGTAGGCAATAGATATTCTTATCTAGCCATTAAAAGTCATGGATACTTTTACTAGTTAGAGCCAGGGACCCCAACAAGAGAGGATGCAACCATACCCTATAAGAACACAAAGAGAAGAACCATGAGAGTTAAGGTAAAGGTAAAGGTTCCCCTCGCACATATGTGCTAGTCATTTCTGGCTCTAGGAGGTGGTGCTCATCTCCATTACAAAGCTGAAGAGCCAGCGCTGTCTAAAGACATCTCCATGGTCATGTGGCCGGCATGACTAAACACCAAAGGCACACAGAATGCTATTACCTTCCCACCAAAGTGGTCCCTATTTTTCTACTTGCATTTTTACATGCTTTCAAACTGCTAGGTTGGCAGAAGCTGGGACAAGTAACAGGAGCTCACTCCATTACGCAGCGCTAGGGACCGCTGAACTGATGACCTTTCTGATTGACAAACTCAGTGTTTTAGCCACTGAGCCACCACGTCCCATGAGAGTTAGTGATTCAGAATTATGAGGAAATGAAAGATACGTTGATCAAACTAATTGGCTCATGAAAAGTTCTTTCTACCAAGGACATAGCTGGCAAGGCTGGGACAGGAACCGAGGAACCTGGGTTTCAGGCCAGAGATGGGAATTATGGAATCACATATTTAGCACTTGGTTTCAAAAGTACAAGTGCTGCAACACAAGTGTGGAACAGAAAGTATAATGAGTTTAAACTACCAAAGTTATAACAGAAAGATGAGCTGGAGGAAGAAAAAAAGAAGGATAACAAAAGAAGAATGCTGATAAAAAAGGAACCAAAGCTTGAAGTTCCTAGAGTATCAACAGAGCCTAGTAAGAATAAAGTGTCACTGCGTTTTTTGGTTTGTCTGTTCAAGCTTCTAAGCTCATATTATAGCAAGCAGGTGTCTGCTAGCCAGCACTGTGTTATCTTGTCTCCATAGTAATAAGATAAGAGGGTCTTGTGGTATTTTGATCCACTGCGCATGTGTACAAAGTTTATACTTCACTTCCTTTGTAACTTCCATTCTTAATTTTTTCTTTGTTCTTTTTCTATATACCTTGGTGGAGATTAGGTTGCAAACATGTAGCTCCATGTAGATTTCTTTATTTTATAAATAAAAATGTTTTTAGATTACTTTCCGGGTCTCATTTTTATCATCAGTGACAGCAAAGAAGAACATGGTCTATCACCTCTAATTAGCAGGGATGTTTTGGAAGCATTTTTACTCCCTGGCAAAAGGTTTTTTCCAAGCCTTTGGAAATGGTAGCAGAGAAAGGCTTGACATAAAGATAGTCAGTCAGCATGGCTAATAAAGTATAGACTTATAGAAATAAGTAGAAATGTAAAAAAAGAAGTAAGAAGAAGTTAACAGAAGCAGAATTATGGTCTAAGATGTGAAGCAGGAATGTAGGAAATAAGTTAAGGCAAGTAAGATCCCCAAAAGAGCAAGAAATAATAAATGTGCTAATAACAGATCTAATTCTTGTTTTTATGTAAAGAATAGGTTGTTTTGTACACTGTACATTTATAATAAACTATATTTCTTCCAACAAAAGTTGGCCAGGGTTTTGCCCAACTCTACACCTATAATGCCACCCTTAATATTTCCCAGCTGGACCCCTTTTAACTCCTTTGCAAATCACTTTAAACAAAAACCTGCTGCCAAAACCTTCCAAGGGGTGATCTAAGGAATTACACTCTCCCTCTCTCCTGCATCACCCAAGTAGAAAGTAGAAAAGCATTCCACTTCTAATTATGAACAGACAAGAACAAATCACCATTACTCCTTGCATTACAAAAACAACAATAACCATACAAATATAGAGATAGTATATCACACTATTGAACTCAGTGGAATGAATCATTTTTTGTCCTGCAGAGAGGTTTGCTCAGAGTTAGCAGACAATACACAACAGAGAGAACAATCTCCTTAAAGGTGCAGTACATTTCAACAACACAAAATGTAGTTAAGCTCTCCCTGCAACTCTCCCTCCAAAATAATTGCTACAACAGCTGTGGGGTTGGGCCATTAATCTGCTTCTGTTTCTCTTAGCTCTTCTAAATTAGATCCACCCACACACCCACCCTCCCAATTCCCTGACTATTGTCCTATCTGGGGGCCAAGCAAGGGATCCACCATGCCTTGTCCGCACTGGCACATCTGGCGAGTAATGGTCAAGTAGAATGAATGGTGCAGTCAACAAAAGAAACCCCAGCTTGAATGGGACCCGGGGACAGCCAGGCCAAAGTAGATAAACTCCTATTCGTCCAGCACATCACCCCTAGCACCACCACAAATACAAGTCCAATGGAACTTTTAATGGGCAGGAAATTAAGGTGTCCGCTGGACTGGCTGTACCCCCAATATGACACCAAGGTATCAGTGGATTCAACCAGCAAATCAGAGGTGGTATTCAGCAGGTTCTGACCAGTTCTAGAGAACCAGTAGTAGAAATTTTGAGTAATTTGGAGAGCCAGTAAATACCACCTCTGACTGGAGATTTTACAGTATCCTTCCCCTGCCATGCCCACCAAGCTACACCCACAGAACCAGTAGTAAAAATTTTGAATCCCACCACTGCAGCAAATGCTGGTCATTCCAAGTGGGGGACCTGGTATATTCCCATAACTATAGCAGCAGCACCAAATGGGTACCAGCCAAAATCTACTATATGTCCTCTAGTTAGCTATCTAGGGGAGAATCCCAGGTGAGCCAAGTGAAGATGCAAAGCTTTACACTTGTCCCTGTATTATTAATTTACACAAAAATAATCTTAGTCTCTCCCTAACTTGATGCATTGTCTCTTACCTCTTTTATCTACTTGGACAGGATCTTTCTATGTTATCTTTTTAAGTTTCTTTTTTAGACATGCCTTCTTTTTCCTCCCTTATGCATGTGTATGGGCAAATCCACATTTTCTGCTTGGGCCATTGCTCATAGGTGCCATCCACCACTTCCTGAGTGCAAAAACACTTGTTCTCCTCCCACTTCCAGTTCATTTCAAATATACCCAGAATATGCACATACAAAATAGCATCTCAAAATGGTTGTTTTTCCAAACTGAGCCATCCTAAACCCTGCAAAGTAAACAGTTTCCAGAGTTTTGTTTCACTCTAGCAGCAGCCTTAAGTTCTGACTGGCCATGGGGCCTGGCATCCACCTCCCTCCAGCAGTTGGTTAGGCAGTCATTTCATTCTGGATTGCTGGTCAGCAGTTGTTACTTTTAAAAATAATTTTTCATCTGCAGGGAATGGGAAAAGCAAGAGGAAAATACTGCTCTGACTACAGTCCAGATTGCATCACTAATTGAACACCATTCTCAACCTACTGCAAAGCTTGACTGGATTTTCCAAAATTGGCTTTAATAAACAGCAGGGAACAACATGAGAAACAACTGGCTTAGGCTGCAAGATGGCATTTATTTTATTTTTTCAATTTTTTTTATCTATCATCTCTGCCTCTATCTATCTGTCTCTGTCTCTGTCTCTCTCTCTCCCTCCCTCCCCCTCCCTCTCTCCCTCCCTCCCTCTCTCTCTCTCTCTTTTACACATCTTGCTGCCCAAGGTGATTCTCAGCAGCTTTCACTTGGAACCAAACCCCCCCCCCCTTCCTCAGATACTTCTGAGGCAGGTATTCAGCTGGTTCTGACCAGTCCTTGTGGGCCGATAGGGAAAACTTTGACTGGCTCCACCCACTCACCCCTGCTCTTTCCTCTCCTATATTCTGCTGTTTATTATCCCAGCTGATTCACACAGCTCACCAGGGAAGGGCCGTCTCTGAGCCCTTTGCACGTTTGGCATGCACGCGCGATAGGCGCGCCTGCACAGCTCACCAGCCTTGATTCAGAGGGTGAAGTTTGAGCACTGCGTATACATGCATGAAGTGAAACAACCTCCTAAGCAAGTTCTGAAGCAAGCTCCGAACCAGTAGGAAATTTTTTTGAAACACACTACTGTTCTGAGGGTCAATTTTTTCCTATTCACTTTTTGGGACTGAACCCTTCCTTTCTTGTACCTTGATTCCAATTTTTTATTGATTTGGTTTTGTTCCCACTTCTCACTACTGGTGATATTGGAATCTTGTTTTCAGGAAAGCTAGTCACAATAAATGTTACAGGTGTTAAGCTAAATTGCAGGACGGCAAAATAAATCTAACATTTCCTGGCTTACTCCAGCTATCCTGACCTGCCCAAACACTCTGGTTTCTTATAGATTGTTCCTTAATGCAACCAGATGTGCTGGACTACTATTATCCTTGGACCTACTGACTAATTGTTGTCCCAGACATCTGGACACCAAAGTTGACTTGATGGCATCTGAAAAGGTGAAGTAATAAATTATTAATGACTAAATCATTCACCAGGCATTTTATATTAAAATGTAAATTGCTAATGAAGTACATTATATTCAGGTTGCAAATTATTTAAATGTTCTCAAGGTTTCTGAAGCATGTCAGTACAGATGAGCAGGAATGCGTATCATATTGAGTTTATCAGAGCTGGTGCTTTTTTTTAACCTCCACCTGAATTTCTTTTACCTTATGAAATCCTTTCCTTCAAAAACCATCACAAAGATGTTTACCAGAGTTAACAAACTTCAAAAGTTTTCAAGGCTCAAAAAAAAGAGTTGTTTCTCCCTCCCCCCCAGATTTAAATTACATTATTGAGCAAGCTGTTTGTCTTGGATAGCAGAGTGGGTATAGTCTTTTATGGAAAGTACCTTCTGTGGAAGGAGCTGGCTTAGCCAGTGAGCTTTGATATTTCTTTATACCATAAATTGATATTGATATTATGGTATAAAGAAACAAATGAAGAGAATAATTTGAAAGGAACTACATGTTATGGTCTTGCCTTCTTTCTAGTAGAAGGGCCAGTCCTTCACTGTTTTCAGGGTGGCCCTTGCGGGCCTTGAGTTTGAGACCTCTGCTTTATACCTTATATTTTATACCTTGCTCATTTAATCTATGCCTAGGGCTACTAAATCTGGATTGGAAAAATTCAGATCATCACCAGACATGAGTAAACAGGTGTATAACACCTAAGTCATTCTTGCCCTCTAGCATTTTTTAAAGTCCAGCTGTACATTCCCTCTTGCTGCTTCTCATGATGCCTGCTGCCAAAAGGGGAAGAAAAGGCCAGGATTTTTCTGCATGGGGGACAAATTGGAAACTAGTATTAAGTATCTTCCATATTTGGAGCTTGATCTCTAACCATGGAGAAAGAGACTAAGAGCTTCTGTAAATAGTGTTTAGGAAGAAAAAGGAGATGGTTACCTATTGGAGAAGCAAAAACATGAATCTTTTTAAAAGTCCATTTTATAGAATAAATGAGATCATTCAGCATGTATTGCTCAGAATATATTATTTCTTTATAAAGTGGAAATGAAGTTGAAATGACATTTGGGTATATCAAATGCCTGGAATTAATTTTGGGAGGGGGTGATAGATGAGATTTAATATTAGATTGTCTTATAAGAACAAACTGCAGAACTTTGGGGAACTTATTCCAGGAAAGGAATTATATTTCTTTCTTGAGGTGAGAGGTCATTTAAATAATAAATGCCCCCTATTTAAATAGAATTTTGTGCTCCTGGTTACAAAATAACTATTCCTTCTCCTGCTCTTCTCCTCCTCCTCCAACTGTTCTTACTTTATGCAAATATTTGGAAAAGAGTTAAAAACCCCTACAACATACCTATCTTTAGGATGATAGATAAATTTGGCTGATTTATGATTCCCAGACCCTTAACTAACATAACCAGTGATCACAGATATAATTGTGGTGGCTCAACACTATGTAAACGGTTTGAAGTCCGAGTAATAGCATATCATGCAAGGGTTCTTACATGTATACCTCTTTGAACCAGAATATTTTATTCATTTATTCTGAACCCAGGCTACAAATTGAAAATGTTTTGGATAGTCATAACAACAATAACAAAAATACACACATCTCAAGAGGACACTGTCAGGATTCCAGCAATTGCTCTAATTAAATCATGATTCTCAAGCCAAACTTCAACATACTGGCACTGCCCTGTATGAAGCCAACTCTGGCATACATAATTTATAGTTACAATCTTTTAAAGATAAGAGTTAGAATGTACTTTCACTTTGCTTCACTGCTTTTCCAGATTTTCTTCTCCCCCACCCTTTTTTTTGGCAACTACTGAAACAGGCATAGGAATGTTTTATGTGTTGACAGACACAATTGTTGGTGAAATCATGGGCATATCCATACAGCTTTCTTGGAAGTAAAAGCCTCCTTTTATCTTCTTCTTCTTCTTCTTCTTCTTCTTCTTCTTCTTCTTCTTCTTCTTCTTCTTCTTCCTCCTCCTCCTCCTCCTCCTCCTCCTCCTCCTCCTCCTCCTCTTCTTCTTCTTCTTCTTCTTCTTCTTCTTCTTCTTCTTCTTCTTCTTCTTCTTCTTCTTCTTCTTCTTCTTCAAATAGTAGTCTGCTTCTTAGAGTCCTTGGATTATTTGGTGATTTCCATCTAAACATTAAGCAAGTCCTACCTTGCTTGGCTTTTCAAGATCAGCCAAGGTCAGCATCTCCTTTTATGATACCACAACGTTATCTAATTAAGATTTATGTTTTTTATGCGTTGCTCTTCTTAGGCTATGTTTTAGCACAGAGGTTTTCTGACTGTTTCAGGCTATGAAACATTAATAATACAAAAGCAAAAACTGAAACCAGAACCCCAATCAACAAAGGACAAACCAGAGTTTCTGATTTGGCAAAATTTTAGTTATGGAATTTTCACTGAAGTGAACATAGAGCCCAGTCAGGTTTTCAAGGAATCCTAGGGTTCCGTGGCACATTTAGCAAATTCATGTATCATTGTCCAAAAGTTCATATTGTTAAATTAATTCATGTTGATAAATGCATTGAAAAAAAGAAAAGAGAAAATGAAAAATTTAATTACTCAGAAGCATAAAGAATACAACTTACTTGAAATGAAAATCAGAATTCAGAATTTTTGAAAAAAATAATAATTCTGAAAATGTCTCATTCTGATAAATGTCCAATATAGACCTTCAATTATCTCCCTTGGGCTTGCATCAATATCTACTGTACTTTGGCCTGAAGCTAAGAATGGAAATTGCAACTCTTTCTTGATCAAAGATGGATATTTGAGGAGAGTATGTTAGAAATGTGAACAATATATTTGTGAACAAGGGACATTTATCACACTCGGTCAACACGTAAACCAGCTAAACAAAATTGGATCTAAGTATATACTTTGATATAGAGGATTTTAAAGATTAATATTCAATGGAAGGCCAGAACATTTCCTTTTAGGATTAATGGATAAACAACTAGGAAAAAAACCCAAGGAAGATTATTTCAGTGTATTATCACAACAGCAAGATTACTATTTGCACAGAGATGAAAAGATTTGACACTACCTATGATGGAGGAATGGTTGGTGAAGTTGACATATTTTGCTAAAATGGATAAATCAATTTCTTCGATTTTAGAAGAAAAGCATTATTTACATTTTATTGGAAAGGGAAGCCTCTTACGGACATTTTACACCAAAATGAAAACAATGACCTTGTGACTTATGCATTTGATGATTAGACAGGTTATATAGAAAGAATAATAATATGTAACTTTTGAAAGAGAAGTTAAACTATATTTGTACCTACAACTATTGTAAGGAATATCAAAAGCCACTTCCTTATATCTTTACTATTTTTATTTAACTTGTTTTCCCTTTTCTTGTATTTTTTGCTCTTTGATTTTTTCCCCTTTTTTGTTTTCAGTTTCTGTGTTAGCTTTTATCTTCTTGTTTAATAATGTAAATAAAAATTAGAGATCAAAAGAAAAAGAAAAGAAAAGTAGCTCAGGAAAGACAGTCATAACTATAGAGAATTTTTGATAAAGGAAATATCACAGCTCAAAGCATGAAAAGCCATTGCTACCTGGCAGTTTTTCTTTCCTCTTCCTACCCCCCTCTGCCCATTTCTAACATTTTAATTTCAGGACTGGAATAATCCTCCCCTCTTTCAAAGCAATGGAAGAATTTTCTTATCCTGTCTATCTCAACCTGATATCCTAATATCCCATAGACGAAAGAGGATCCATCATCCAGAGAAAGCTTCTAAGGACCTATATTCATTGATCTGTCATTTCTGCTATCACAGGCAAAGATGAATATTTAAAAAAAAAACAAAATCTAATATCCCTTGGATAATCTCCCAGTTATACCCTAATGGTTAATGGAAATGAAAACAGGGTCATATTTTTTTCCCTATCAAACAGCTTGAGTGCCCCAACATATACTTCCCAATGACTTAATTTAAATATCTTAAAGAGGAATTATAATTGTATAACAGCTATTGTGGGAAAGATGCCTCATAAATCTTTCAAAATGTATTAACAGTGACTTGCTTTGCTAATGCTTATGCTCCTGAGTGCATTTTTTTCTTCCTCCAAATATTATTCTCCTAATGAAAAAAGGCATTCAAAAAATTATTTCTAGTTTTGTCAACTGCACTAATCCATTATTTCTAGTAAACTGAAGTCATTGGTTTCCAACAAATCCTCCTAGATTGACACTTCAGCAAATTGAAAGTTAAGTGTAGTATAAAAACCATTAACAAAACTTGACTACCTTATACAGAGGCATTAGATTAATGGTGAGAATTATCTAACCACTTGTTTCTACACTCTGCAAAAGTAATGATTCCTCCATAAAACAAACAAACCACCCTCTAATTTAACTCTGTTCAAATCTGGACTTCAGAAATATGGCACTGGGGGAAAAGGGGACTTGAAATGATATTAATGCTATATGATGGAGGGATGGCAGGATATTTTTTCCATTTACTTTCAAAACAATATAGTTTAGGATCACACAATGACATTGACATATGATAGATTCAGAATGGAAAAGGGAAGGAACATTTTTTCAGGCCTTCAAAAACATATGATTCATATGTGGAATTAATTACCACCAAACTTGGTGTATCTGTGTTCGAATGATCTCTCCCATTTTCTTTAATCAAATACATTAAGGAGATGCTGGCCACATCCCAAATCCCCAACATATACAGAAGATACATATTTTACAAAGTGAGAAGGGACCTAACTGTCAGGGCATAAGGGTTTATAAAGATCATAAATGCATGTGCCATACAATCCCAAATGGCTTTGGTCAGCTTGGAAAATACAGCACTATAAAATAGTGCTAAAAAACAAAAGTTCAGCAGTATAGACAACATAAAACTCCAAATGACCTGGATGAAAAGATATATTTCGAGCCACCTCCTGAACTATAATGAGGAGAGTGTAAGACTCAGCTCTAGTGGCAAGTTATTCAACAACTTAGGCCCTGTCATAGAAAAAGCAGAATTGATTGCTGATGTTAACTGTACCATGGTGGTAGCTTTAAAAGTGCCTTATTAATGACTTAAGAGCATGAAGGGAATGATGGTCCTGCAAGTTAAATTAGGCTAAAGCTATGTAAGATCATCCTGATTTGTACCTGGAGAGTCCCAGACAACCAGCGAGACTATTTAAACAACATAATTACAAGACGCTTCAAGAGAGACCACTCTCTATGATGCTATAGTATATAGGCCACCTGCAATTTCCAAACTCTATTCAAGCAATGCCTTAGAGATCATATTACAGTAATTCCATCTTCATATTAGCAGCCCATGCATCACTGATAGCTAGATCAGCTATAAAGCTAGCTAGAGACACAATTGATCTATTGATCAGTCAAAACTGATAAAAGGTCTGCCCTTTGATGATATAGACATTATGAGGCTATTGTGATGACCCGTAGCGTCTCAAAAATAACACAAACACTAAAACATGAATCAAGGTCTTGCAATGCCTTCAACTTAACTTGCTGTTTTATTAGTCACAGTTTAAATTCAAAAAGTAGATAATGAAGCAAAAGGAAACCAAAAACAAACCACATTATGAGAGTTCCAAGGCAAACCAAGATAATTAATCATACATTCCAGGAAGATAACCGGGAGAGTCCATGGGAATAACGCCAACAAAGATAAATGTCATCCAAAGAAAGCACTAATTTGACTCCAGTGTCTGTGAACACACAGACAGTTTCAAACTCTTATACAGAGCTCACAGCTGCAACCCATGAGGAGGATCATGACCCTCTCCTCCTGAGTAGACCATGCTTTTCCCTGATTCTCTTCTCCCTGCGTGCCCTAGGATGGATAGGGGATGGGCCTGGGTCCTCCTCTGATTGCTCAGCCAGCCTCTGCCCTTCCCCAGCCTCCTCCACAACCTCTGGAGCCATACTTCCACTCCCTGTTGGCTGTTCCTCCTCTTCCTCAGAGTCAGTCTCCACCAGGGGCATGACAGCTATGGAGGGTCATGTGTAGTGTTTGGGAGCAAGTTTGGAATTGTGATTAAGGCACCAGGCTAGAAACTGGGAGACCATGGAATCCAGTCCTACCTTAGGCACAAAGCTAGCTGCGTGACCTTGGTCCAATCATTGTCTCTCAGTACTAGGAAGGAGGCAATGGCAAACCACTTCCAAAATCTTGCCAAGAAAACTACAAGAACTTGTTCAGTTGCAAGAAGTCAACATTGACTCAAAGGTATGACAGCAATCCAGGGTTACAGTCAGATTCAGGAGGATGACTCTGACTGCCAACCTTAGATATAAATAAAGTATCATTACTGGTTGCCAACATTAAATAACAGCCAACTGAAAGCCAGGGATCCAAGATAGGATGTTTTGCAATACAAAATCTGGGGGGAAACAGTTTATAAAACTGAGCTTGGAAAGGGATGCTAGTGTTCGTGAGATTTTGGCATTGCTGATGAGAGTTTGGCCATATCCTCACTTACAGCATGAGCTGGATAATATGGAAACTGAGGATGGAACTCCCCTGCTTCTGATGATATAAATGGAAGGATGCTTCATTAACTTATTTTTTTAAAAAGCAAAGTAAGAATTGAGAGAGAAAAATAATAATAATTAAAAAAAATTATGCTAAATGTGGGTGTCAAACCACATTTAACTTTCTATTTACAAGGCAAGCATAAGGCTGTTGTGCTATTTCAGCACTCAATTTAAATGTAGCTTGCAACATACTGAAATGAGATATTCAAAAGAGACAGAAACACTCAAGGGCAGGGGTGTCAAATTCAAGGCCCAGGGCTGGATCTGGCCTGAGGGCTGCTTAGATCTGGCCCATGGGGCCACCCTAGAAATAGTGAAGGATTGGCCTGCAGTGCGTCTGCCAGTGAAAACAGAGCTTGGGAAGGCTGTGTGCAGTCCTCCCGAGCTCCGTTTTCACTGGCAGAGGGTTGCAGGAGGCCATTGCAGTTGAAAATGGAGCTTGGGAGCCCATTTTTATTGGCAGAGTGCTCAGGCCTCCACAGATGTCCCCAATACAAGTGATGTTGAGCTGGCCCTGCCCACCCTGGTCACACCCATCCCAGCCCCCTAAGGTCAAACACAACCCAGATGCAGTCCTCAATGAAATCGAGTTTGACATCCCTGCTCAAGGGGATGTAACATGGAAGAGTCTAGTACTCTGGTGGAGCAGTTTTCAGAATGAACCTATCTGTTTCTGTTCCCAGAAATAGGAGCCAGTTTATTCTGGCAATGGGTCAACAGGATAGTTCAAATAAACCCATTGCTGCATCAGATTAAATACAAGTAGCCCTTGACTTACAACATTTCATTTAGTACTGTTTAGAATTAAAACGGCATTAAAAAAAATGGAACTTATGACCATTTTTCACACCAATGACCATTATTACATCCCCATGGTCACATGATTTACATTTGGGTGCTTGGCAACTGGTACATGTATGATGGTTGCAGTTTCCTGGGGTCATGTGATCCCCTTTTGTGACCTTCTGACAAGCAAAGTCAATGGGGAAGCCAGACTCACTTAACAGCCCTGTTGCTAATTTAACAACTGCAGTGATTAACAACTGTGGCAGGAAAAAGTCATAAAATGTAGGAAAACTCACTTAACAAATGTCTCACATAACAACATAAACATTGGGCTCAATTGTGGTCATAAGTTGAGGCCTATCTGTAAAGTAGTGAGTGATGCAGCCATGTCTACCTTCAATGTAGAACAGGGGTGACAAACTTGATTTCATTGAGGGCCACATCAGCATTGTGTTTGACCTTGGGGTGTGTGTGTCCAGCTCAATGTCACTCATGTCGGGGGTGCCTGTGGTGGTCCAAGTGAAAATGGGCTCACCAGCTGGCCTCCTGCAACCTTCTGCCACTGAAAACAGCTCGGAAGGGCCGTCTGCTCTGTTTTCACTGGCAGAGGCACCATGGGCTCACCCTTCACTGTTTCCAAGGGAGTCCTGCAGGCCAGAGTTTGACACCCCTGATGTAGAAGGTTTGAACTTTTGATCTTTTATCTCAAGCACTCTGTAATTGGTGTTGAATTCTGAGGAGTGTCATAGGTTGTGTTAATGTAGAATTCTTGACTCTTGACAAATGTATCTTTTCTTTTATGTACATTGAGAGCATTTGCACCAAGACAAATTCCTAGTGTGTCCAATCACACTTGGCCAACAAAGAATTCTATTCTATTCTTACATAGAATCATAGAGCTGGAAGGGATCTTTCAGGTCTTCTAGTCCAACTCCCTTGCCCAAGGCAGGAGACCTTACACTATCCTGGCTAAATGATTGTCCAATCTTTTCTTGAAAACCTCCAGAAATGTGAAGAAATATAAAGGCTCTTTTACCAGATATCCCCTGAACTTCACTATTTAATGATCACGTTAAATGGCCCAGTTCAACTCATAATTTCATAACCACCAGAAAGAACGTTCCATTGATAGTTAATTAGCTTCCCATAAACATTTTGCTGATATTTTTTCAGAAAAGCAGTAAATATACTTGCATCGGTATGGATGGGCATATTGGTGAGTGAAAACATTTGTGTGCATGTTGTTGTTATTTGCATTTATATACATGTTGTTATTACTGTATTTGTAATGCTTTTTTTTAGTATTAGTTGAGAAATGCTATTCCATTTCAGTAGCTACTGAGAAAAAATTGCATGCCAGATCTTGTAAAGGGAATGGCCACTTACAAAGAACTTTCTAATGTTACATAGAGAAGAAAGGAACAGTGTTATTTTAAATTTATCCTTGAAGGCTTTGGCTGCAATATGTCCTTCTTACAAATAGGATAGCTTTTTCTCACTTTAGATAAAACCACTTTTCATTTCATTGTGTCACCAGCCTGAAAACTAATATAAAACCTTTGTGTATTTCCAATTTCTCCAGAAATAGATATGCAATACAGAATTGGCAGATATTAAAGATTGATTCTGGAGTTACTAAATACTGTATAAGTGATGTCTCTTCATATTCACATCTTAAGTCTTTCTTCTTTGATGTTTCAGATTTATTTTATTGGCTATTCTGATGATCACACATTCTATTACTATATTCTTTATAGCATAATCACTGAAAGTTGAAAGTATCATGAGGAGTGAAGCTAAATAGGACTGTGAGAAAGAGGATGTCCTCTAGGACAAATAGAAAATAGTCTTGTGTTTGTAGTAAGACTGGTGACCTGCAACTCTGAGACTGATTTCATGCATCACACTAAATTTTGCTTTGCTTATTTGTTTTCATAAAGTGCTAAGTGGAAAACCATGGTTTTAAAACTCTAGTGGCTTGATATATATAACATAGATGTATATTACAAAAGCTGGATATACAAAAGCTGGATACACATAATAAGATCAAAGAAATCACATTAAGTTTGAGTATGATGTGTGAACCTAGTCATGGTAAACAGTTCAGGCAAACAACAAGGACACAGCTAGGTGATCAAGCTCAGTCCAGGAATTAAAAATGAGTTTTAGTAGACAGAAGGTCAAAAGCTAGTGTACAGATATTGCTTCAGTTACGCTTTTACCTGTTTCTTTGCATTCTGTATCAGAAGATATTCTTTGCAGACCAGATCTGAGTTGTGAAATGATAGCACAACTTAATTCACATATAATTTAAGAAATTAAGCATGTAAGATCAAATATACTAAGGTAATAAATAATCCCTAATTCCTTCTCTATCATGGAATAACTTGTATGCAACTCAGCTGGTTGCAGAAGAGTACAGGAAGAAAGGATTTAAAGTTGTTGCAGAGTAGCAGGAAGATCCCAGGAGAAAGAAGGTGTTATGTATGCAGGTTTAAAGTCATTGATTTAGTTTGAACTGTTCTTGTAAAATGTAAGAAATGATTGGTTTAAAAAGTGCGGGAAAACCCTGCACTCTGATTGGCTGGCAACTGCGGCTGCTGGCTATAAGTAGCAGCCGCAGCCCAGCCAAAGTGGGTTCGTTCTGAGCTGTAGTCACTAATAAACAAAGAGCTTGAAGCACTCCGCATCTGTCTCTTCATGCAAACAGAAGGAACTCTGTACTAAGTATCCAGTTACAAGTGTTTGTACTTGGAAGAAATCAGAAGCAGAGAAAATAGGATCCTCAGAATGCTAAGTAGAAGTTAAAGGCAGTTATAAGAACCTTCTTGTCAGACATCTTGGAATCAGTATGAAAATCCTAACTGAAGATGTCAAGGGAGGTAAACCATGCCAAAGAGCATAGGATTCGAAATGAAGCTCAGAAGAGTTAGGAATGCTGTAAGAAGATGGGATGGCTCAGTGGCTAAAACACTGAGCTTGTCGATCAGAAAGGTTGGTAGTTCGGTGGTTTGAATCCCTAGCGTTGCATAACGGAGTGAGCTCCTGTTACTTATCCAAGCTTCTGCCAACCTAGTAGTTCAAAAGCATGTAAAAATGCAAGTAGAAAAACAGGGACTACTTTGGTGGGAAGGTAACAACATTCCATGCACCTTTGGAATTTAGTCATGCCGGCCACATGACCACAGAGACCTCTTTGGACAGCACTGGCTCTTTGGCTTTGTAACAGGGATGAGCACCGCCACTTAGAGCTGGAAACGACTAGCACGTATGTGCGAGGAGAACCTTTACCTTTTAAAGAAAATAGGGATCTAGACACATCACATTTAGAAAGAGGGGAAAGAGAAAGAGGGGAGAGGAGAGGAGCAGAAAACATTTAGCATGAAGCAAAAGGAAAGGAAATAGCAGCAGCAGAAGTAAGGAAAGGAATAAGAGCTTTACATTAACTATATTAACTAATGAGAAAACAAGAGGTAAAGCATGTTGCCCAGATAGGATTCCACTCTCTGCAGATAACAAGGGAACAACAGCTTTGGAGTGCAAGGATTCAGAAATTTCAGTTGACAGCTTGATCAACTGGATGAAAGGGAGGTTGATGGCTTTACCTGTGAGGAAATCACTGCAAATTAACTGGGGGAGGATGTAGGTTAAAGATCCAAGGAAAGAAATTTATTTATTTTATTTTATTTGTTTGTCAAATATGTACAAGATAATAAGTATAGGTATGAACTTGAACAAAGGAAGTAAATACATATAAATGGGGACAGTAAGACAGGGATGGTAGGCACACTGGTGCACTCTTAAGAATGGGGTGAGGTCCATGGTAGACAGTTTGAAGCTGTGAGGGTTTGAGGCTGCAACAATGGAGTCAGGTAGAGCATTCCAGGCATTGACTCTGTTGCTGAAGTCATATTTTCTGCAAGCGAGTCTGAAGCAGTTTACCTTGAGCTTGTATTGATTGTTTGCCAACGTATTATTGTGGTTTAAGCTGAAGAAGTCATTGACAGGCAAGACATTGTAGCAGACAATGTTTTGTACTATGCTTAAGTCGGACTGCAGGTGGCACAGTTCCAGATTATCCAAGCCCAGCATTTCAAGCCTGGAGGCATAGGGAATTCTATTGTGAGTAAAGGAATGGAGTTCTCTTCTTGAGAAATACCTCTGAACCCACTTAATCGTGTTAATATCCGGTATACAGTGTGGGTTCCAGGCAGATGCGTTGTATTCAAGAATTGGTCTGGCAAAGGTTTTGTATGCCTTACAAAACCTTTGCCAGACCAATTCTTGAATACAGCTCATCTAGTTAGCAATTCAAAGTTACCTGAGAAGAAGCTTCACAAAATAAGGTTAACAACTCTTATTACCCTTATTTTGTGAAGCTTTGAAATGGACTGGAACAGAGCAGAAGAGATCTAACCCAGGAGGTACTGTACCATAAAGAGAACAAGAGAAAGGGTCATATGAATTGGCATAAATTGCAGGTTTTGAGTAGCCTTCAAAGGCAGACCCATACAGCACACTGAGAGAATCTACACTTACCAAACAAGCCACTCAAACAACAAAGTGCTTCTAGTTAGAAATATATATTACAATAGTACTTCCCTGTGAGTTTTGCTAATAGGCCAGGAGTTAGTCAGGATTATAAAGTTACCTTCTGGCAGTGCTTGATAAATCACAGCAGCCTTGACTTGTCATTCTTTGAACATCCCATATTTTTTCACTGACCTTGATCACTAGTTCATCTACTATATCAGCAACACTGGCTAGCAATGGCTTATTTGGTTTAGACAGGAACCTTCCTTAACATGGAAATACTTAGTGCATTTAGTGATGTGCAGTATGACCTTTATGGAACATGAAGGTGGAGTGAAGTAGGAACTCTAGTAACTCTAGGTAGCCTTTCTACAAATGCCATTTTATGTGAAAAAAGTCCACTCGAAAAAAGCCCAAACAAACTTCTGAGAAACATGAATTGAATAGAGCTACATATTTTTAAAAAATCAACTCCCTTCAGAATGAA
This sequence comes from Naja naja, assembly GCA_009733165.1. Taxonomy (NCBI): domain Eukaryota; kingdom Metazoa; phylum Chordata; class Lepidosauria; order Squamata; family Elapidae; genus Naja; species Naja naja. Next base: position 56,123,610 of record CM019149.1, on the reverse strand, counting down.
GTTATACCTTAAAAGGAAGATGTTGTAAATCATGTTGAGAATCAAGACTCTGAAATCCATTGTCCCCATAATTTATTCATCCCCTGAAGTGCTGTAGGGACTACTTTTCCATTACATCACAGTATTCTAGTTCTGCTTAAATTTGCTAGTGCTCATAAGATGCAATTTGAATGTATAATAGCTGAATTGTTTTTTTTAATTTCTTTTACAAAGAAGTTATTAACTTACGCACTTGCCATTTTTAAAGGAAATGGGGCCAGCAGAAATAATTGAAAGTGTCTTTAATGGCCACAGCTATCCTGTAAATATTTGATGATGAGAAATAATTCCATTATATCTTGAATAAGGTCTTCAGGCCAGAAGAACAATGAGTTTACTATTACATTCAGGTTATAAACTAAAGGTGACCATTTGCTCATCATTGTGCTATTGATTGTTGCAAGTAGCAACCAGCAAAATGTAATCTCATTTCTCCACCAAGAGAAGCACACAGTGAGTTTCAGGAAAAAAGAATTTTCCACATATATTTACTTGTTTTCAAGGTTACCAATACCAACATATCATAAAGTTTCAGAAAATTTAGAAGTTACATATAGACACTATGTCTTACATCATGGTGCTTTCTAGTCCTTTTAAAAGACCATTTAAAATTAATAACTTACAATGGCAGTTGTAAATAATTCAAACACTTTTGGCTTAAATTAAATTAAAAAGGAAATAAAATACCGCTTGGTGATGCAGACATGAAGTAAGAAGACCAAACATAAGTGTTGTCTTTAAAATGCTGTCTCTTCCTGACTGCAAGAATTCGGCTGAATGGCAGGATTGATCTTTATGCCAGCTGCTACTTCAAACGCCATGCATGGCAGCTGAAGATAGACATCCAGATTCAGATATTGCTAATCTACAAACTGTAAGGGACTTGCAGAATGGGTGCAAATAATATCAAGGAGATAAAAAGATAATCACTTTTGTAATATTCTCTTTTGAATGAGTGGGGCTTTTGTGTACATTGGGGAACTAGTGGTTATAAGTTTCATTTCATTTTTGTGTGTGTTTTAATCCTATCCTTTCCAGAGACACCTGTACGAAATGGGTGGTCCTATAAACAAACAAAACATGAAGGTAGTACTGTAGCTGTGTCCTGATTATACTACACAATCCTTGGAAAAGCTCCCCGAGCCCCTTATTTATTGGCATTTCAACAGCAGGTAAATTCCCCCGTGTGATAATTGATGTTGGAAGTTTTATGTTAACACTGTTGAATAACTTTGCTTTTGATGTGTATTTAGAAATGGTACTCCTGGTTGTTGTTTTTTCCTTCATAGGGATTTTTACTTCAAATGTAAAGATACAAAGTTTTGAAATAACTATGTTTTTGTCTGGGATGGAAAAATGAGGAAGAATGATAGAACTAAGGGAAGTTCAGGTAACTGAAAACAAATTCATTAAGCTGAGGAGAAACTTTTCACTGTTTAAATAAATAAAAGAAATGCACTGTTATTCTTAACTTTTTGATAATGAATTTCAGCAGTGTGAAGTTAGATTAGCTCAGGGGTGTCAAACTTGTGTTGTCAAGGTGTTGTCACATGATGTATCATGACTTTCCCCCGCTTCACTAAACAGGGTGTATGTGTGGCCAGCATGTGATGCATCCAGGTGGTGAGTTTGACAGCCCTGGATTAGCTCCACCACTGTTAATGTCCAGGAATTCCCTCAAGTCTTAGTTTTGACACTAGTGTTAACTGGCCACATTTTAAGGTGGCTCCCCTATCGTGGGTGATATGTGGTTCAAAAGTATAATTTTGAAAATTTTAATTATGACAGTCTATATTTTATACTAATTGTTTTATAATTATTTTTAAGATGTGATTTCAGTCAATTGTCGTATGCTGCTCAAGTCACTTCTGTGGATATGGATGGCTATATAAGTATGATAAATAAATAAGTAAATAAATAGATCTTCAGGGAGATGAGTTTTTGAGAACTGCAAAAGAGGGCTTAGAGGCCCATGGGACATATAGGCACTCTGCCCTTCTCTATGCTACCAGACCAAGAAGGATTTGATGTAGGTGGCTTCATGAGGTGCGGTTAAAAAGTTAAGAAGATGGGCACAATCCTGCAAACAAAGCTCATGTCCTTTTTAATTTGAAGAGCAAGCATTATCTTGACTTCTTTGTTTGTGCTCTGTGTACACCTGCATATACCTTCTTAATGAAAAGAATCTCCATTCTTCTTTGGCCTGTGGTAGCTTCTGGTTAATGAGTGATCCTTCTGTGGATATCCGTGAAAAGGATCTATCGGATAAAATCTATTGGTTTTACTGGAAGACTGTTAAAATGTCAGAGCAGCAACTGCTTTTAAGATGAGGATGAAAACACAAGTTCTTGTGGCACAAGGACTTTGTTATATGGACTGATCTTTTTGAAAAGGGATACCGTATAAAATTTTGTATTTCCGGTTAATTAAAATCCCAGCATTAGTAAAACAAAGCCTTAAGTGGCATGAGATCATCTCTATGGATTAATTTCTATTCCAAAATCCTTTAAAAACCAAGTAAAAAAGAGTTGTATAAATTAGCTGTTTGATTTACTTATTTGCAATTTTATAAAAATATTAGTGTGGGTGTGGAGGGAGTTATTAAACATGCAAATATTATGGAAGGTCGCTTTTAAAAATATTTTTAAAATCCCCAAAAAGACCCTTCCTCCATATTAGTCAGCTGTTTTATTGCTTCTCTTTCTACAATTTTCAATTTAAATCATCTTATGTAATAATAAAAAGATCTTTATTGGCTCCAATTAGCAGGCATGGTGGCCTATTTTATGTATTTAAGGACCATTTTGGTTCATGTCCTCCATCAAGTGAACATTTTTGAGCCATTTCATCTACAGACCTGGCCCCTATACCTCATTAGCAATGTGGCAGACTTTTTCCATCCATGGGTGTTTTCTTGATGAGCTTCTATTATATCCCTCTGGTGTAAGATTATCACAATTTGAAGGCAGAGATGATGAAACAAGTGGGCAGCAAGAGTTGTGATGATTGTCAAGATACATTCATTCATCAAAAGGAAGTTTCAAATGCAAACCATTTCTCCATGTTTACAAAATAAATGAGACAGGGTGGCTAATTGCAGGAATCCAATGTATGAACCAGTCATTCTGATTTGCTGGACTCCCTTTAGATTTTGTGTGATGTGCCATATGAAGGATTTATTATTTCTTTCTGTATATAGAAATTGCCTTTGGATTCTGTGCAAACCTGGAAGTAAAAGCATTTTTAAAAGCCTTCTACAAGTCTTTTTTCTTCCTTTAAGTATTGCAGAAAGGCTGAAAAATCCATGAATGTGTGGATGTGTCAGTGCTTATAGCTCAACTAGACAGCTGTACACAGAGGGCTGATTCATGAAACAATCGGCCACGGCTGCTTTTGTATTTAAAAGAATCTGATGGATGCCTGTTATGTCAAGGGAACAGAGTATTTTCTGTGAAGTGTAGGAAAGGCAAAGATTTTGACTGGCTCTATTCTGCAGCTGCAAAAGCAGAGTTTAACTATAGCTCTCATGCTAGAGAGAGAAGCTCAAAAGAACTTTGTCTTCCAAGCCCTATCATTAGGCAATAAAACAGCCAACTCAAACGATTGATTTTGGCTGTCATGAAAAAAAATTAGAAAATTAGTAGTTAAGTTGTTGCTGTAATTGTCAACTATTTTATAGTTATGATTATGATCATCACTATCCAATTTCTGGTCAAGGAAAGAGGTTCCTTTATCATTTTTGTGTGTGAGAGATCAAAATAATTTAATTGATCTTTATTTCTATGAATCTGGGGGATATCACATCCAGATTCTTGAATCCAGCTTTCTCTTTTCTCTCATCATCTCCATCTTTACCAATAAATATGTTGGATAGTATACCTAATACAAATTGGGGGGGAGTTGTTTTTTTAAAACTTGGATAGATGGATCTGCAGATAATGCTGAGTTAAAAGAACAGAGAAGGCATATGAGACATAATGTTATTGTCATCCCTTAGTACAACAATGGCAATTTGGGATTCTCAAGAGCCCAGGAAACAATTGGTTCATCAAATCTTTTAAGACCCATCTTAAAGTGGTTAACTTAAATTCAATACAAAATTAAATATCTCTCTGAAGAGATCATTATCACTTTCCAATTAATTGAGAAAATCACTTAGCATTTGGTACCTAATGGGATGCATCTTGCAGGTATGGAGAGAACTGGATAAGAACAGTAAGAAAGAAGTTTTTTTAAAAAAAGTTTCATTTTTAATATGTGTTTGGTATGCCAAATATAGGAAGAAAGAATGAATAGGGGAAGAGGAAGCAGGAGACATGAAGGTTGTGTTTGAAAGAAGTTGATGAGATCCTGAAAAAAAAATGGTAGGATTTTTTTTAAAATAAAAGGTAATGTATGAAGTTGTCTCACTTACTTTTCTTGCTACAATGATAGGATAGGATAGAATAGAATTCTTTATTGGCCGAGTGTGATTAGACACACAAGGAATTTCTCTTTAGTGCGTAAGCTCTCAGTGTACATAAAAATACATTAATCAAGAATCATAAGATACAATACTTAGTTCACATTGATGTTCACTGTATATATATTATGAACACAATTGAGCCCAAAATTTCTTTTGTTATGTGAAACAGTTGTTGTGAGTTTTGTCCTATTTTACTATCTTTTTTGCCACAGTTAATTGCATTTGTTAAGTTAGTAACATGGTTATAAAATGAATCTGGCTTCCCCATTGACTTTGCTTGTCAGAAGTAGCAAAAGGTTATCAAATGACCCCGGGACACTGCAATTGTCAATAAATATGAACCAGTTGTCAAGCATCTGAATTTTGATCACATGACCATGGGGATGCTGCAACTGTCAGTGGTGTGAAATAAATGGTCATAAATCACCTTTTTTCCAGTGCCATTGTAACTTCGAGTAGTCACTAAGCAAATCTTTGTAAGTTGAGAACTATCTGTACTTGATAAACCTAAGAAATGGGCCTCAGAAAAAGAAGTGTCTCTATTCTCCTGTGTAAAACTATAGGATGTTTTATCAATTATGATTTTCATGTGGCATTTTTTCCATACAGAGTTTAAATATTCCCTGCTTTCATCGATTGATTCTCACACTTGCCCTCATTTTCATTTTGTTATTACTTTCTTTGAGAGCCTGTATAGTTATTCTATTTGTCCTAGTATTGGAGGATATACCATATTTCCTACATAATGGGCTCCCAACTGTAACTCTAGATCTGAAAGGCATTCCTTCATCATTGCAAAGCATCATCGCAACTCTGCCCTGGACTTAATCTTCAGGGATTTATTGAAATTCTGCAGAATCCAGCAAGATAGCATAATTTCATCCATTGCTGCATGTGCAATCATCTTCATGTCTAGGCAGGCCTAGGTCTTAATGGAGTTTGGCAGATGTTTGATAGAAAATGCAGGAGGAAAGAAAAGAGAAATCAGTAGAAACGATATGGTTAGAAAGTTTTCTTTCATTGGAGAGAAGCCTATATATGTATGTATGTATGTATGTATATATGTATATATATATATATATATAGAGAGAGAGAGAGAGAGAGAGAGAGAGAGAGGAGAGAGAGAGAGAGAGAGAGAGAGAGAGAGAGAGAGAGAGAGAGAGAGAGAGAGAGAGAGAGAGAGAGAGATTTGGTTAGGGTACTTTTTGTAGCAATTCTCAGCTTTTGAGAACTGCCTTGATACTTAATGACCAGAAATAGCCATGACTCAGGCTTTCATCTAAAATCAGGCTCGGAGAGAAGATATACAAATAACCTTTTGGCCATTTTATTCCTCAGTCTATAAAGCACAGTTGGAGTGCTGTGAGTAGCAGCCAGCAGGGTTAGTAATCCTCAGACTTCTACTGCGTGTGACACACACTTAATTGAGAGCTGTTGGTAACATTTGGATGTGGTTGTTTTCTTGAAAAGAACAAAGGCAAGGGGAGGCTGCTATCAATGTTTCTCTGCAGATTTTCACAGCTACCCCAGCCAGCCACACTCTGCTTGCTGCCAATAAACAGCAGAGGCTAATGCAATTACGGCTTTCCTCCCCATTAGTGTTTAGTGCCATCCATTTAGTGCAAAAGGCAGATTGCAGCACTAGGAGTTATCAGGGAAGAGGTCAAGGCTAAAACTGGAATTACTATTATCCTTTGTTAGCAGGCTAAAGCTTCCTTTCTTCAAACATTGGGGCGCAGAGCTGCATTGCTGTGACAGACCCAGGGTTCATGCAAATTGCACAGAGCGGGTGAAGCCCACATGTGTATCACAGATGTGATTTATATTATGCACGGGCTCTGCATGCAGTCCTAGTGAATGAGTGGATTCATTGGGTAAAGGGACAAAAAGTCACGTGATTTTTGTCAATGCTCACTAGTCATGGCATGAAGGTTGCTTCAAAGGTAACCACATGTAAAATAATTCACAAAATTTATGTAAAGATAATATAAATAATATAAAGGATCCCAAAGGTGCTTTTTCAAGAAGCAACTGGATTTTCTGGTTTTTCTGTGAAGACGTTTTGCTTCTCATCCAAGAGGCTTCTTCACCTTCAAATAATATAAAGGATCCGTCATCAGCTGCAGTGCTGGGTATTGGCAGGCTCTTTAAAACACTGTAATAGGACCACAAAAAGTCAGCAACCCATGCTAGCCTAAGAGAGTTTGCATCAACTGGTACACTGAGGTTTTCAAAGATTATATTTCATTACAAGCACCAGTATGATTAATGCTGGATACTTGGTATTATTTAAGCAACCTTCTTTTACTAAAGAAGAACAGTATTGAGACAGTTTTTGATTTATTCTTCTTTTCCTCTCTGATGATATTTTGCTTTATAGAGCACTTTATGCAAAATATTACCTACAAAGGTTCCATCTATTGAACTTGAACTCTATGTCTCTTGTTGGCAGTATTCATTGTGGGGGACAGGAGCAAAGAAACCCATTAGACTAAGCATCCAGCCTTTTTTTCCCCCTATTATCGTTTCGTACCACATCTTGAAGGATAAAGGGCATAAAATGTGTCAAAGCTGAAGGAAAGGTAAAATAAAAGGGCAGAAACTATCATGAAAGGAAGGAAGCCCAAGAGATTAGAATAACAATGAAATATAGTGCAAGAAGAATGCATATACAGTTTTTTAAACCTTGTTTCCATTTCAAATAATATAATATTTTCCTTCTCAAGAGAGGATTTATTCAGCTGCATGCTGGACAAAATTACAGAGATATATTTATGTAGCAAGTCACACTTCCTTCTCTCTGAATTCTCTTCCAGCATGTGAAATTTGAAAGGAGCATGCTTAGCTAAGACTACACAAGAAAGGTCAAGTTATAGATCCCAGTGATGCTGTCTCATCTCCATTGTATGTCCAACAAGTGATACTTTTTGTTTAAAACTTTCACTTATAGTTTCACATTTCTCAGTAATAAGATCACATCACATCTTATGGTGCCATTCTAATGATGAGGAAGAATAGATCTATATTGAACACTTACGGTAAACTCTGACTTGATGACACATAATCAATCAAACATAATCAATGATAAGGAGGGATGGTATGGTTTTTAAGTTGTTTGAATCAGAAGCACCTCACTGCCTGCTCTTTTCTTTGCCTTATGATCTTGAAGCTAATCCATATTCACTAGAGGTGCTTTTCATATTCTGACCTCTTGACTTCAGATACTGTTAAAAGCCCTGCTCTTCATTTTACTAAATTCGCGGGGACTAGCTGACTCTGAAGACTTTCTGTTTGTTAAAAATTATCCCTCATTCTGAAATGGACTCAAGTTGGATTTTAGAATATAATCCTATATAATAGTACATCAGAATAATTTCCTTCTTCTTCTTGTGCCATATCCATCATCGGGCATTGGTGATCAAGTTGGCAATCCTATTTTTATCAACAGCCGCACAAAAAAGTGCTGCCAAGTTTTGTCCAAACCAGTCCCTTAGATTTTGGAGCCATGATATTGTTCTGCCTGGACCTTGTTTGCCTTCAATCTTTCCCTGGAGGATTAAGTGAAGTATGCTGTATTTTTTGGGGTGTCACATGTCACATCACATGTCTGAAATATTCTAACTTTCACTTTGGTTTTGATTATTTCCCTTGGCTTTCCCAGGTGGCTTATCACTTCCTCATTTCTGATTTTGTTAACCAGAATAAGTTCCACTGAACTGAATACAATTTATTTGTCAGCAGACATATAGGATCTAACATATTATTTCCAGGGTGCACCTGCTTGGCTACTGTGGGAAACAGAATGCTAAACTAAATGATTCTATGGCTTGATGGAACATTCACAGGGTTTTGTAATTGTCATCTCCTATTTATCAGGCTCTTAAACCCAACATTCAAGAAATAAACAACTGCTGAGAATCAGGCCCTGACAAATTCCTTTTAGGCTAAGCCTCAGGAGAACCTTCATTGTTTTTAATTGTTGGTAAGTATTATACAGAAAGTTCCAATGAGAAAACAGAGTGACTTAATGGCTTCAGAGTGAATAGTAGTTTCAGATCAACAGATCATTATTTTCACAGCAAGCCAAGACTGATTGACTTATTGACTCTTTTTCTGCTTCTCTTTCTTCCTTTGCTGCTGGCTCCAATTGATGTTTGGAGGGAAGATGTTGTTCCCTAAGCCCCTTGTTTGTGGAGTTCCACAGGTTCCATTCTCTCTCTTCTCTTGTTCAACATATAAATAATACTGCTAGGACAGATTATCTGCTGATTTTCCCAAAGATGCTTTTTTTTCAAGAGGCAACTGGACTTTCTGGTTTTTCTTTGAAGATGTTTCGCTTCTCATCTAAGAAACTACTTCATCTCCAGAAAGTCCAGTTGTCTCTTGAAAGAAAGCACCTTTGGGACAACTATGACCTGGATGACTGAGAATCTCCATAGACATATCTATGGAGTTCAGTATCATAGTATGCTGATGATACCCAATTTTATCTTTCAACCCTAGGCCAGCTGAGTAAGGCAGTTAAATATTTCTCCCATCCCTGGAGGCTGCATGGACCTGGATGTGGAAAGACCATTATTACTTCAATCCTACCAAGACCAAATGATTGAGGACATTAGAGCCATCATAGAGTTATATTCTTGGATGAGGTTGCACTTCCCCATCCAAGTGTGATGCAGAATCTCAGGGTCTTCTTGGGCTCACAGTTCCTTCTCAATGGTATGGCATTAAACAATGCAGTTAAAAACTGAACAGCGGTAGATGGAAGTATTGACTCATCAGTACCAAACTTACAATAACACAGTGAAAAGCAACATAGAATATAGAGTTTAGCGAGAGCATTGGTTAAACATGTGATGTAATACTTAATATTAATACTTAATACTTAAATACAATACTTAAAGGAGAATGTTTGTAGCTCAGGATTGAAATAAGAGTTGCAATAATAATACAATGCTGTACATAGGATAATGTAGAAAAATATGCCTGTTTTTTTCATTTTGAAGTAATTTTGGGAATTTTCTGAATGGTTAAACTGAATTAACATACTTCTTTTCTATTCATTGAAGTGCCCTTCTCTCCCTATCATTTATTTCATCTCCAGAGTGCACTACTATTAATAAATATTTGCCACAAAACATAAATATATTTACCTTATGGTTTATTCAAATTTTAGTTATCTGGCATGAAATAAGTTGAGGTCTTCTTAAGGTTCTTTTTGTTATTGCTCAAATAAACTAATATTCAATATATTGCATGTTCTGCTCAGGCAAAAAAAAGTACCACAAGTGTCTTGTTGCAAAGGTCACTGGAAAAAAAGAGAAGCTTTGCAAAAAAGTGTAGTTAGTAAATTAGTAATAGTCTAATCTTACTTTTGTTTCTGGGCCAAACTGAAAATGTTTTTATGTTTTTATTTTTATAGAGGGATCAGCAGTCTTTTTCACCAGGCAATTGTGAAGAGCAGAATTAAAGACCAGGGCTTTAATTTCAGTTGAGACTGAGAGAAAACTGGACAGGAAATACTTGTTTGAATTTTTAAGGCCACTTTAATTTCATCTGAAGTTTGAAGTTTGAAGTGGTCTGGCCAACTTTCTGAACCTTATCTTTGAAAAATCCTGAAGAAATGTGATCACTGAAAGAAGAAAAATGCTTCTATCTTCTGAAAGGGGAAAAGGGAAGGTTCAGAGAAGGGCAAATTAATAACAGTGTAGGAAAAATTTTAATCTATTCATTGGATTAGCAACTTTAAAACAATGTAGTATTACTATATATGTGTGTGTGTCTCTCTGTGTGTGTGTACAGAACTATTACATCTTTATTTCATTAAAATGACATCATACTCTATGATATTCTGTTTAGCTACATGTTGGCTGAATGGCAGTGACAAATCAATGACTTGGAGAGAGTACAGTTGACACAAATCCTTCACCATTTGAATTAATTGAGTTCTTCACTTAAATTTTTAATTTAAAAATCAGATTCACACCTCAAAGTTGAGACGAAAGTTTGAAGAGGGCCTGGCTAACAGTCAGAGGTTGTTGGTGTGGAGTTAACATGCACGACTCCTTATCACATACACACATTTGTCCATTCCAAAGGGAATAACACTAAGTTTTACTTTTTTACTGCTATTGAAGAATCAGTGGGATTACGTAAAATATCTTAACAGCAATTACCAGCTCTATCATTTGGTGACTTATGTCATAATACAGTCTGATCATATGGTATACAGCATACAGTACATATTCATTATGTTTATGTGTATACTGTAGGTACATCCATTCCAATGACTTCACTGCATTACTCTAAGAATAACACAATGTTCTCAGATGTTCTATTTTCAAGGGAAGAAATAGTTCTCTCTTCACAGAGGAAAGAGAGAGCTTGGAAAAAAGTTGACAGAGACCTCATTCTTGACAGTTGAAGAAAAGTGTAAATGTGTTATATTAAAAGCTGGATAAGTCATACTCATATGACTATAAAATAGAAGAGGTAGCTCAAAAGCTGTCAGCAATAATGAAGCTAAAATAATATTTATGGAAATATGATGCAAGAAATAGCAGGTCTATGCTAAATTGAATCTTCCTCTTAATTTCGTCTTTTACCCACTTTGGGTGTTGATAGAAATTGAGTGCTTTGAATAAATAACAATTTTTGAATCTTTGGGTGCAGCATCTACCTGTTTTATTTTTGAGCAAATAATTTGACAAACAAGTGAATAAAAAGTTTACCTGTAGTATGGAAAGGCCAGCACCTGAAGATTTAGTGCCTGACACACAGGTGATGGAATATAATATTGAACTGTGAAATATTCCTTATTTTGTAAGTATATACAATTTTTACAATTATAAGATGGAGCAGTCTTTGTATCAACAAACGTGCTTTTTATGTTGAAAATCATACCCTGGTTTCTCCCACAGTATATTTCCTAGGGTCTATTTTTAAGCAGTTTTTCAAAATGGTGCTTTGAAAAGTCAATACAGATTTAAAAGGTGATCTCACTGATATAAACTGTCTATGTTCACAGGGCCTAAAGCATACAAATCAATGGAACCTGTATAGCTGAAGAAGTTCTGCATTTGAATTCAGCTTCCCTTCATTTGGCCCAGATATTATTGGTAGAAGTATGAACTATTTTGATGAAGCTGTCTGACTTTTTATGCATTGTTACACAAGCCAGTAGGATTGGTACCCTTTCTTTGTTGGTCACATTAGTATCATTCAGCAATGATCTATGCATAGGATGTTTGTCAGTATATTCTTACTTGATGAGATGGATTATGAGATGAATATCTACACTTCAATAATTTCTCCCATTCCAATGTAGAGCTTATTGATTGTACTTGTAGTCCTGATTAATAAAGTATTTGTGCTGTTAAGCCATAATGGGAAACATATTGGATGACAGGTTGTTGATATTAAATATGTCATTTATGTATTTTAGTCTATTATATTATTCCAAGATCTACTGCCTTAGTACCTTTCATATAAATAATGCTTTAAAAAACATTCTGATATTTCTTTTCCTTTCTCTATCACAAATAGGAGTTGAACTGCCTGTTACTCAGCCTATTGTTCTTCTTTTCTTTTTCTCATCTTCAGGGATGGGAAAAACACATCAAACATAAGGTGTTTGTACATTTTTAGTATTTTATGTTCATAGAACTAAAATACCTAGTCTGTCCCACAAACTGTTTTTCTATGGAAGAAACAAAGAAGGAATTAGCAGTTTTTCAAACAGATACTCTGTTTAGATGACAACTAAAACTGTTACTTCAGCAGGTCTTTCAGCAACATCAAAGCAGTAAGATCTTGATATTAGCTGAATTGAGTTCAAGGTAACTCAGTAACAGATATAAAGTGCTGCTTGGTCACAGTCATTGCCTTTATCAAGGTTAATTTTTGTCAAGGACAGTATTGACTAGTGTTCACAAGTGGAGGCAACCTTTGGTCAAATTGTGATGCCTTCAATGTTGACATGACTTCTCCTGCTTCCAGAAGGTAAATTTGGTCATACAAAGACCTCAATAAAGAAGAACAAGTTTCTAATCTGTAAATGCTGTAACTCAAGTGATTGCCTGGGCATTGAGATGACCTACACACTTTCTTTTCTACAGGTGGCTATTTCTATTTTGAAGAGATGTGATAGATTCTTGACTCTCTATCAGTCTTGGGGAACTGAGGGTAAAGTGGAAAGAAGCCTTGACTATTCATAATGGGACTACAATCTTTTTCTTAAAGCCTGTTCCCCAAAGATGGGCAACTATTAAGACTGAAAATGGGAGAGGGCTTTATATCTAGTACCTCACTGTGTGTATCAGGGTCTCCTTGAAGAAGGTATACTTTTTCCTGGACTCACATGATAACCATCCCACACCAAAAACAAACAAACAAGCAAACAAAAATTTCATGTAGATGATTGACTACAGAAATAGTGGGGAGGGGGAGATGGCATTGTGGCAGTACGATGTGCGATCTTAATTCTCTAAGATCGCCGTCAATATCTCAGCTGCTGGTTGGTCCTGTCAGACCTAAACCATCCCGTAGAGACAGTGATTGGTAAGGGCATGTCCTGCTGATCCCAGGGATATCGCAAAGTCCCTGGTTAATCCAGGAAAAGCCCTTTTTGCTGGCAGTGGAGAGGCAGCCATTCAAGCTGCTGAAGCTGGGACAGCTCCGGAACGGAAGAGATTGAAAGTGTGTCAGTTTGGTGAGAGGAACTTTTACTTATTATTTCTTGAAGAGAATACCCTGAAAGACTTACAGTGGAATTAAAAGTGAAGAGAAAAGTGTTTAAGCGGCGAGATTAAGATAGTTAAAGTGAAAGTTTTTTTCTTTTCCCTTTTTATTGGAATTTTGAACTTGGTAAGCTTCTTAATTTTAAACTGGACTGGTCCTTTTTAAACTTTCTATTCCTTTTTTTAACAATCCTCTTGAAAGTTTGTTTCTGATTAAGACTCTTATTTCTGATTTGAGATTTATTTCTTTTTAAAAGAAAAGACCTTACTTTTTTATTATGTTCCTGGCTTTGGATGTCTGAGGGGAAGTGAAAGTAAAGGAAAATAAGTAGCACTGCCACCTAGAGGCTTGGATACATTGTTTTCTTTTTTCTTTTACTTGTTATTGTATTCGTGTTATACTCAAGGACTCTGAGCTTTGCATTGGAAAAGATAGTGGGATGAGCATGACAGTTTGTTTACACAGGTGCTCATCTGTGAAACTATAGATATCTGGAGTCTGGAGTTGAAGTTGAAAGAAAGAAGATTGAAGTGACCTTGAAAACACTGATCTGGAAACTTTGAGCTGATTTATCAAAGAGCCTTGGATATTTAGTGGCAGAGGCTTGCTTTACATTAGAATTGTTTGTTACTTTTTGCCTTCTTTACTACTTCGCCTCTAGTTGGGTTTTTTTTCTATTTGGATTTCAATTTTCCAAACCAGAAACAACTAGAATGTTATTTTTTTTATTTTTGCTTTTTTTTGTTTTTTTGTTTATTAAGAGAAATACATAGACTATTTTTTTCTCTTTTTTTCTTTTTGATTTTTCTTTTTCCTTTCCTTATCCTCTTTTTCTTTTAAAGAAAAATCCTTTTTATCCCTTTTCCAATATTTTCCCTTGCTTTTAAATTTTTTTAAATATATTATTGCAACTAATTGGATTAAAGTACACAAGTGCCTGAAGACTTTTTTTTCCCCTTTTCTTTTTGGAGTGGCAACTGTTTGCCTTTTTTCCCCCTTTTTTTCCTTTTTTTGCATTACAAGATGAGTAGAAAGATAACAGCCCTAGCTTCCTCGATACCAATCTCCTCACCAGCTGGAGGACAATGATCTATACAGACAATGTTACAACAGGAGAAAGAGAAAGAGAAGGAAGTGACATTGCAGATGATCATGCAAGGAATTCAGAAGATTGAGCAAAAAATTGAAAAGACAGATGATAAAGTGGAAAATATTCAACAGATGATGATGAAATATGAAGACAGGTTCAAAAAAATTGAAGATATACAAAGAGATAAGAAAATTGGAGATATTGATACTCGATTGAGCAATGTCGAGAAAGGCAGGAATGAACCATTGGGATGGGAAATTGATAGATCAGAATTTTGTTTGAGATTTCAAAAAGTGGAAGAAGGAAAGGTTGAAAATCTTGCTGAAATAATGACAGAAATACTGGCAGAAGCATTAGAAAAGATGATGGATGGGATGGATGAAGTGTTCTGTGTCTATACAAGATATAAATGAGAAACAAGTTACCAAGAGAAGTACATATTAGATTTACCAAGAAGATAATCAAAACACAGATACTACAGGTGGCAAGAGAGAAAACATTAAAGTACAAAGCCAAAGAAATTGTGGTGCTGAAACAAGTACCAAGAAGGGTAAGAGAGATGAGAAGAGAATATACATTTTTGACTAAAGGGTTACTTAAAAGAGGAATAAACTATAGATGATTGATGTCAGAAGGTCTCTTGTTCATTTGGCAGGAACAAAGACACAGAATTGACACAGTTGGAAAAGCGGAGTTATTCTACTTAGAATATTTTAGAGGAAAGGAGGAAGAAGAAAAAAAGAAAAGTCACTAATTGAATTTCAAGAGGAGTGTATAGCAGTAATTGAAAAAGAAAAAGAAGAAGGTGCAGTAGGTGGTGTACTCAGAGAGCAATGAGAACCAAGATCTACTAGAGCAATAAAACCCTCTTATAAAACTTAACATGGATGAAAGGAAATTGATTATGATTAACATAAATGGACTTAATTTGGCTGCTAAAAGAAGAAAAGTATTTCATAAATTAGAGAAATTAAAATTTGATATAATTTGTTTACAAGAAGTACCTATTAAAAAACAACATGAATATATATTGAAACAAAAAATTAGGAAATTATTCCGTCGCTGACACAATAATAAAAGAGGTGTGGTTTTATATATTAGAGATACAATTGCGGCAGAATTAATTTATACAGATGATGATGGAAGGATTTTGATGGTGGAAGTAATGGACAATAATGTTAAAAGACTTTTAATTGCAATTTATGCTCCAAATGATAATCAAGAAGAATTCTACAGGAAATTACATATGAAAATAATTGAATTGGACTATGTTAATATTTGTATGATGGGAGACCTTAATGGAATAATTAATGATCAGTTGGACTATAAAACGCAGAAATCAACAAAGAAACCTAGAAAGATATTACCAAAATCTTTCTTTCGAATGATAGAAGAATTAAACTTAAAAGATGCATGAAGAGAGAGAAATATGGAAAGTAAGCAATATACTTTTTACTCAAACAGATATGCATCATGGTCTAGAATACATATGATATGGATGTCAGTAGAATTACTTACTAACATATGAGAAATTGAAATAGAAACAAGTACTTGGGCAGACCACAATCCAATGACAGTTATTTGGAAAGGATATAAGAGGAGATCTAGATGAACTTTAAATAATACAATACTAAAGGAAAAGGACTTTAAACAGAAAATAGAGAAAGAATTGGTTTTCTTTTTTAAAGAAAATAGAAAAAAGGATACTTCTCTACAGAATCTCTGTGACACGATGAAAGCCTACACAAGAGGTTTGATAATTGACTATACAAGGAAAAGAAATATAAAACAGAAAAAGACTTTTAAAACTTTGGAGGATGACTATAAAAGACTGGAAAAAGAGTTACAGAAGTTCCCGCAAAAAAGACATTAAGAATAAAATAGATATAATTAAACATAAAATGGGACTAATGGAAAAAGAGGAACTAGCACAAAAAATTAAAAATGCTAAACTTTGAAGATGCAAACAAACCAGGCAGATGGCTAGCCTATAAACTGAGAAAGGAAAGAGAATCAAGAAGGATTAATCAATTAATAAATGAAGAAGGACATGTTTGCTATGGAAATGAGGAGAAGAAAAAAATTATACAAGATTACTATGGAAAACTGTATTTTCAAGAGAATATTCAAGAAGAAAAAGTTAAGCAATACTTACAGAAAGCAAATTTAACTCAGATACCTAAAGACATTGAAACAATGCTAGAAGGGAACATAACAATGATGGAACTAACAGAAGCCTTAAAAAAACAGAATGTTGGAAAAGCACCAGGTCCAGATGGATTGCCAGCGGAATTTTACAAGACTTTCCAGGAAATACTGAATCTCCATTTGTTAGAAGTTATGAAGTTATGTTAAAGAAAAGAATACCCAAAACATGGTCAGAAGCATATATTACACTTATAGCAAAGGAGAATACAGACCTGCAACAAGTTAAAAATTATAGACTTATATCCCTATTAAATTCAGATTATAAAATCTTTGCCTCAATTTTGGCAGAAAGACTGAAAAGATACTTAAATAACTTTATACATGTTGACCAAAATGGATTTCTGCCAAAGAGACAAATTAAAGATAATGTGAGAATAATTCTGGACACTTTGGAATATTATGAGGCACATCCGAAAAGCAAATGGCTTTGATGTTTCTAGATGCACAAAAAGCCTTTGACAACGTGAGTTGGCGATTTATGTTATTGCAATTGGAACAAATGGGCTTTGGTAAAAAATTTACTCAAGCCATTGAAATGATACATTATGAACAAACTGCAAAGATTATGGTAAATGGAGAATTAACAGAAGCCATAGATATAAGAAAAGGGACAAGACAAGGTTGTCCACTGTTGTCTCTGCTGTTTGTGTTAACTTTGGAAGTGTTGAATAGGAATATTAGAGAAGATAAAGAAATAAAAGGAATGAAAATTAAAAAGGAAGAGTATAAATTGCAAGCTTTTGCAGATCATCTGGCATTTATATTAGAGGATCCATTGGAAACAGCACCTAAATTAATAGAAAAGATAGAAGAATATGGGAAAGTAGCAGGTTTGAAAATAAATAAAGATAAAACAAAGATATTAACAAAAAATATGTTAGCAAGACGAAAGAAAGAGTTGGAAGAAGTTTTAGAAATACAGATCACAAATAAGGTTAATTATTTAGGGATAAACATTACACCAAGATGTAGCACACTGAATGAGGACAATTATATTAAACTCAAACAGCAGATTGCGACAGATTTGGCAAAATGGGAAAATTTACAAATATCATTGATCGGAAGAATATCTACAATTAAGATGAATGTATTGCCTAGAATTCTGTATTTATTCCAGACAATTCCAGTCCAACTAGGGAAAGAGTTTTTTGAAGACTTAAACAGAATTGTGCTGAAATATATTTGGCAGGGAAAGAAAGCAAGAATAAAACTTAAACTGTTACAAGATGCAAGAATAAGAGGAGGGTTTGCCTTGCCCAATTGGGAGCTGTATTACCAGGCGACAAGTTTGATGTGGGTAAAGGAATGGATAACATTAAGAAAAACTAGACTATTGACTTTAGAAGGGCATGACTTGCTGCTAGGATGGCATGCTTTCCTTTGGTATAAGGGAACTAAAACACAGGGGTATTTTAGAAGACATTATATTCAAGAGGCACTGTTTTTGAAATGGGAGAAGACAAAAAGACAATATTATTTTAAAATTCCATTATGGATATCTACTATTGAAGCTTTTTCCTGTCCAGTAATATATAAAAAGGAACAAACAGTTAGATATGGTGAGATATTGAATGAAAAGGGTGAACTTAAATCTATGCAAGCATTGGAAGAACAAGGTGTAAAAATGAATTGGTTTTCATATTTGCAGGTACAATCTAGATTTGATAAAGATTTTAAAACAGAAGGTATTTATGATAAGTTGAGTGATTTAGATAAAATTTTGATGGGTACTGATGAAAAGGTAATTAAAAAACTTTATGGACATTTATTAGAATTAAAACTGGAAGAAGAACAAGTTAAAGAAACAATGATTGCTTGGGGGGGAAATTTTGGATATGGGATTGATTTAGAGAAGTGGAAAAATTGTGGTCTCAAAATTATAAAATAACAATGTCAACTGCATATAAAGAAAATTTGAATAAGATGTTTTACAGGTGGCATCTACCCCCGATGAGAATTGCGAGAATGATTAAGAATAAATCGGATAAATGTTGGAAATGTCATCAGATACCTGGCTCATATTACCATATGTGGTGGATGTGTTTGGATGCAAAAAACTATTGGACTAAAATCCACACATGGTTGGAAAAAATGATAAAACAACACATAGACTTTATACCAGAGATTTTTTTATTGGGAATTAAAGCGGAAATATATAATAAAGAGTTGAAGTATTTGATTGTAAATGTTTTAACAGCAGCTAGAATTGTGTTTGCTAAGAATTGAAAAAGCGATAAAACATCTATGCAGGAGGAAGTTATTAAGAAAATTATGGACTGTGCTGAAATGAGTAAATTGACATTTGAAATTAGAGAACAAGAAGATAAACAATTTTATATGATATGGGATTTGTTTTATCAATGGTTGGACAAAAAGACATGGTAATATAATAGATCTGATAATTTTGTAATAAGTTTAGCAGATAGATATAAATATGATATAGACATATATCATATGTCTATATCATATTTTATATGACCAACCTCAGAAGGACAGAAGGCTGAGTCAATCTTGAGCTGATGGGACTTGAACTATTGAACTGCTGTCAGTCAGCAGTCAGCAGAAGTAGCCTGCAGTACTGCACTCTAACCACTGTCCCACCACGGCTCTTAGCAGGAAATAGATGTAATTTTATATATATATATATATATATATATATATATATATATATATTATGTAGGTCTTGGTGTAGATTGAGTACCTTGAGAATACCTTGGCAACGTTTGACGAAATTCATCCGTCATCTCAGGCTGGTGTCTTCAGCTTCTCTCCAGGAGAACGAAGCTGAAGACACCAGCCTGAAGATGACGGATGAGATTTCGTCGAACGCTGCCAAGGTATTCTCAATCATACACGGACAAGACCAATACACCAAGACCTACATACCTTACCCTGAAAATCAAAACAAATATATATATATATATATATATATATATATATATATATATATATATATATAAACATTATGATTTGGAATCTGAAATCTGATTGCAACTTTCTGCATCAATTCAAATATCTTACTGTTCTATTGTGCAAATATCTGTAAATGCACAGTCCACCTGAACTGTGTTACTGGTACTGATAAGATACATTTTCTGTGAAAATAGCTTTTACAATTTGGCAAAATTGACATATTTTTAATCCTTATCAGAACAGCAGCTTCAAACAGAGCCCATGAAAAACAATCAAAAGCAGCTGAACATAGAGAGTACATAGTCTGTATCTTTTTTCTATGCTACTAGTTGTTTAACCTAGATTTAAGCTATGTTAGCAGTTTTATTTTTATCTTTCTCACATCTGAGAATACAGGCCATTGTGGTTTAAATACAGTCAAGATAGATGTGATGATCACACAGGGGCTTGTAGCTACAAGGGAACAAGCTAGGCTTTCAATCTTTTTAAAAAATTGTTTGTGGTACACTGCAAGGTATCTATGCATTTGCCCAGGATACCATGATAGGTTAAAGAGAATGTCAGGCAGAATCAGTGTGTGACTGAGTGTGTCAGACAGCTCCAGAGCATAGTGAATCTTAGTGAACAGTGAATCAAGAAAACCACAAAGCTCAGAGAACACCAATCTTTTACATTTAGCTGAAGCAACTTCATTTTATCTTTTCCTGAGAAGTTCCAATTCATCAAAATCAAATTAGACAGAGATGGAGAATAACAACCATAAATAAGAACATTAATGTTAATTGCCATGAAGTGATTCATATTTGACTCAGCAACCCAACAGATCAATGAAAAGCTAATGTGTTGTGAAAATGAATGTGTGATCGATGTAGCTGGCAAAGAATAAACTATACAGGTCTCTGTTGAAAGAATCTATCATTGGGACTCTTAACTTGTGTTATGCAGATTCTTCCCTAATAATAACCCAGGTTGAGCTGTATCAGTTCAACTGTGGGCACATTGATAGGAGGAAGCTAATATATATTCAAATAGCTGTTATGTCATTGAACCACTGTTATAAATCCTGTAGTTTTACTGGATAAAATTTCAGAAGTGGTTTGCCATTGCCTGCTTCCTAGAGCTGAAGAAAGTGACTGGCCAAACTGGCTTTGTGTCTAATGTGGGATTAGAACTTATGGTCTCTTGGTTTCTAGCCTGATGCCTTAATCACTACATCAAACTGGTTCTTGACTGGCAAGACTGACAAAATTGATGTTAGCCCTTCAAGGTAGTCTAGGTAAGAAGTACAATCAGGAACATCAATACTATCTTTACAACAGTATAGCAATAGCACTTAGAGTTATATACTGCTTCACAGTGCTTTACAGCCCTCTCTAAGTGGTTTACAGAGTCAGCGTATTGCCCCCGACAATTGAGGTCATCATTTTACTGACCTTGAAAGGATGGAAGGCTGAGTCAACCTTGAGCCTGGTGAGATTCGAACTACCAATCACAATCAGCCAGCAGTCAGCAGAAGTACCCTGCAGTACTGCATTCTAACCACCGAACCATCACGGCTATATTGCAAAACAAATAATTTTCCCCTTCTCTCTTTTAAGTTTCTGGAAAACTAGAGAGGATTCCTTCCCTATGGGAAGTCACCTGAGATTGACAGCTATATCAAATTAAATATATGCACACATATAGAATTTTAGTATTTTGAACAGGAGATGTGATCTATATTTATCTTCTATCTTTGATATTATATAGTCTAAGATGACATTCAATGTGTAAAAGTTACTAAATTGTGTAGTAAATATTTCTTTTTAAAATTAGTAATGCTGAACAAAGGTTTTACATTATCTCTCTCTTTCTTTCTCTGTCTCTATCTCTTGCTCTCTCCTTCAGTCCTCCAGTCTTGTCAACTGAAATTGTAGGAGTTGTAATCTAACACTACATAGGAACCAAATGTTATAAAGTCTAACCGCAAGTGACTTAGTTTGGTTAATGGCCAACTGCATAAAGTAGATGATTGATAGGATATTGTGCTCAAAAATAATTCCTTCCATCTTGAAAGGGATATGTACACTCAAATTTACATCCAGATACTTACAGTCAATATGGGACACCAAATGGGTCTGATTTATTTGTCTCCATTTTTGGTATAACTCAAGGTGGTGTATCTAATTATTGACCCTCAGAGGCGCAGTGGTTAGAGTGCAGTACTGCAAACTACTTCTGCTGACAGCCAGATGCTTGCAATTTGGCAGATCGAATCCCATCAGGCTCAAGGTTGACTCAGCCTTCCATCCTTCCAAGGTGGGTAAAATGAGGACCCAGATTGTTGGGAGCAATATGCTGACTCCATAAACCACTTAGAGAGGGCTATAAAGCACTATAAAGCGGTATATAAGTCTAAGTGCTAATGCTCTTGCCTCCTATTTTCTCCACAGCAAGCCAATGGGGCAGGTAGGCATAAAGAGATCAATTGGTCCCAAATCACCTAGTCAGCTTTCATGCCCAAGGAAGGAGTAGAACTCATGATCTCCCAGCTTTTAGTTCAGCATCTTAGCCATCACATTACACCAAACCAGCTTTCACATATAATACAAATACAATAAAAACTTCTTTTATTTATTTATTTTATTGTACAAACATTGACATACTGACTGTTGAGCAAACTCTCAAAGTAAGGAGCACAAAACCAAGGAGAAATTGCCAGCATTTTACTTAGGGATCTTGGGAACCTGCTGTACAGGAAACAGAGACCCTGGACAATAGAAAAGCAAAGATTTTTTACAAAAGTTGAGAGCCATGAGGCAGAAAAACCTTAGGCTCTTATATGTTGGCCAGTTAGGAAACTGACCTTGTCAGGGTACCAAGGGTTAGTTCTATTGTTAAGCAAAATGGGTCCTTCAGAAGTTCATTGTTAAAGAAGATCTAATATTGAGGTCACCAGGCTGATTGAGGATGGAATGTTGAGGCTTCTTGACATTGTACTTTCCATATTAGAACAGTTCTTTGGGCTGTGTTATGAATTGTGAGAATCTATTCTTTGGTTTAGATGGCTTTGCAGGAGGGCTTTGTCTGAGGTCAGGAGGGATCTGATATGATTAGAGAAAGAGATGAACTGTTTCTGACCCTGATTGTGACCAAAAGTTGGAGATGGGACAGTGCAGTTCATTTTGTTTGTTAGATTTATTTTTGTCTCTACTTGCTCTCTTCCTACTTGGTAAATTGCTTCCTCTCCTTCTGCTTGCTGGAACATGAATGCCAGATCATATACATCCTAATTTCCACAGTGCCATTCTGTTTTAGCTTTCAGTTCATTTGCTTGTACAAACACAGCAGGCCATCTGAAATCAAGGGAAATCAGACTGCTTTCTCAGTCTTTTCCGTAGTAAAAGAATTTGGCTTTGGAGCCCCACTAGTTGATCATAAGATACCATCTGAGAATCGTTGAAATAAGAATTATTAGATGGTTAATCTAGTACTATTCTTTGGAAGAATTATTTTATCATTAACAGAAATGAATTGTATATAAACTAATGAGTAAAATCTTCTATTTTGGGGATATATATAAAAATAAATTGAATTACGTGGTTAAAGACACTAAGCCTGTCAGCTGGAAAATTGACAGCCTGGATTCGAAACCTGAGTGCCACATGGTGGGGTAAACTCCCGTTACTTGCCAGCTCCTGCCTACCTAGCATAGAACATAGAATAATACAGTTGGAAGGGACCTTGGAGGTCTTCTAGTCCAAACCCCTGCTTAAGCAAAAAGATCCTATACTGTTTCAGACAAGTGGCTGTCCAGTCTCTTCTTAAAAGCTATCAGTGATAGTGCACTCACAACTTCTGAAGGCAAGGAATTCCACTGGTTAATTGTTTTCACCATTAGCAAATTTCTCTTTAGTTCTAGGTTGCTTCTCTCCTTGATTAGTTCCATCCATTAGTTCTTGTCTTGCCTTCTGGTGCTTTGGAAAGCATGCAAATACGAGTAGATAAATAGTACCACTTTGTTGGGAAGGTAACAGTGTTGCATGTGCCTCATAGTCATGGAAATGTCTCCGGACAACATTGGCTCCCTCGGCTAAGAAACAAAGATGAGACACAACTGGTCAGGGGAAACCTTTACTTTTATGTGATTTGGGTTTAGGGTAAGTTGTTTTGTTTCTGGTCTGACTAACACACACACACACACACACACATAGAGTAGATAGATAGATAGATAGATAGATAGATAGATAGATAGATAGATAGATACATACATACATACATACATATGTACATACGTATCAACAGTGGTTGGCTGCTGCCAATTCGGACCGGTTCGCCCATACTGGTAGTTCCAACCACCTGCTGGGCCTGCCCACTCGCCCAGATGCTATCCTGTTGTATATATCCAGCTTGCTCGCCCCATCCATGCAGCCCAGCTGATTATTGCACCTGATCTACTCACCACAGCTGCCACACACAGGAAATCTCCTTGTTTTTGCAGCTGCGCACAAGCTCACATTTTTGGTTCTGCACTAGGCAAACCAGTTGTTACAGTCTGGGCAGCCCACCTCTGTATATCAGGATCCTATCTATCTATCATCTATCTATCTATCTATCATCTATCTATCATCTATCTATTTATCTATCTACACACACACACACACACATCAGGATCCTATGACGGATGAGATTCTACGTTGCCAAGGTATTCTCAACCTACACGGACAAGACCAATACACAAGACCTATATATATATATATATATATATATATATATGAGAGAGAGAGAGAGAGAGAGAGAGAGAGAGAGAGAGAGAGATTCTGATATGTGTGTGTGTGTGTGTGTGTGTGTGTATGACAGACAGACAGACATGGATATGGATATGTTAGATTTATTTACATCACTTTTCCTCTAATCTCAAAATTTAATCAGTTGAAACTTGATGTTCTGTATCTCTTTTGCTGGCTTGAGAGGCATTTAAAATTATGTGTAATGTCCATAATATCTTGTCCGTTCCTTAGCAAGGAGACACTGATCTAAGAGAATATATTAATTCATTATGACAATTTTTTATGAAGCGTATTGACAGTTCTACTAGAATAAAGCTGTTTATGAAAGCACTTGTAAGATTGTAGTTGTATCACCGCAGGGGGAAGAAGAAATATGAAACATAAATTTCTAATTGTTCATCCATAATGAATGTTCATAAATGAGCTGTTTTATTGTTTACTGAGATTTTTTCCTTCAGTGGAGGAAATATGATATGAAATATGATACTGGCATTTTATGTACAATGCTTAATAAAGACTTATAATTGGATGTGCATCATTAAAAAAAAAGTTCATTCACCTGGAATAGCATTCATTTAATATTCTTCCATAATAAGGCTGAAAAAGGAAATGAATCATTTATTCATGCAAAACTAACTCACATGAATAATTTATTTACCTATGTTTGATGATGCGGAAGAATTCACTTTTCTCTGGTATTGAGATTGTGGCAGTGATGTTTTCATCACTGCTGAAAGCCGCTTTCTTTCCAGTGATTTATCTGGAACTGGTCTTAAAGAGGCAAAAATGTTCACTTATATGGGCATCATTGCCTTCACTTCAATGGGCTTCATTTATCTTGCTGTCAAACTCTTTGGGTTATACAGTATTACGATCCCATCACATTTCAATGATTCTTGCATGGATGGGATCATTCTAGGAAAGTGATGGAACCGCTAACCAGTTTAAAGGACATGAAAAGGGAAAAAAACCTAGTAAAATATGAACTTCCATTCCTTTATGTTGTTCATATTTCTGCTACTTTTTCAAAATACTTTTTGAGCCCAAACTTTAAGATGACACTCTCACATTGCAAAGTGATACATTCAAGTGTCCAGGATATTTTGCCTTTTGTTAATAGAGATGAATATATTAAGAATATCTTCAGCCTGTCCACCTAGCATAATGATTTACTTCCATACATGATGCTTAGGACCTACCGTATATGAACAATTTGCAAAATATTGTAGATGTGATACCTTTACTAGCCCAACAAGAGTTTTTCAAAATTATTGTACATTTTTAAATTTCACCTAAATAATTGGATCTGATATTTCTAAAAAAAGAATCATAAGAACTTAAATCCATACTGTTTCTTTCCAACACACTTTGTGAAAACATTGATGACACCTGACACTTATTTTAACCTTCATAGGCAACCTAATACTTTAAATTTGATAAAACAGAATGTGAAGTCTTTCCATCACTCCAGGTAAACTGTCTCTCCTTTGTTAACCAGGTTGTCTAATGAAGAATTCTTAAAGCTCAAAATCTTGCAACAATTTTGTAAAAATAATTGACCCAATACAATACTTCCATGGGTTTTATTCCCTACCCGTAATACAACATAGTTACTATTGTGCTTTTTATTAATGTTTTTATTAACTTTTCTATTTTGAGTAACAGGCATAATTACCTCCCGTGTGAATTACTGCAATGCTCTCTACATGGGGCTGCCCTTGCGGCCCACTCGGAGGCTTCAACTGGTGCAGAATGCAGCCGCACGGGTTGTGATGGGAGTATCCCGATACTCCCATGTTACACCCCTCCTGCGTGAGCTGCATTGGTTGCTGGTTGCTCTCTGGGTGAGATTCAAGGTGCTGGTAATCACCTATAAAGCCCTACATGGCTTAGGGCCGGGGTACTTGTGGGAGCATCTACTGCCAGCAACAACTTCCCAGCACCCTGCATGCTCACACAGACAGGGCCTCCTCAGAGTGCCATCGGTCCGACAGTATCAGCTGGTGACCCCCAGGGGGACAGCCTTCTCTGTGGGAGCGCCCGCCCTCTGGAACCAGTTACCCTTGGAGCTGTGGATGGCCCCTGACCTTTGATCCTTCCGTCGTGACCTGAAGACTTGGCTCTTTCAATAGGCCAACCTGGACTGAGGCGGGGGGTTTTATTGGCTTATATTAGCTGGTGTCGGTTTTAATTGAATTATTGCGATTTTTATTTGATATTTTTTAAATTTTAAATTTTGTATTGTATGTTTTTATTGTTGTGAGCCACCCTGAGTCCTTCAGGAAAGAGGGCAGCATATAAATCCCAATATAAATAAAATAAATAAATAATGGAATACGATGTTATTAGTAATAGCAATCGTGATGACTTTGAGAAGCTGTCTTTGTGATTAATGCATATCACTATATATAAAATCCAGTTGATCACCTTCTTGAGACACAATGGATCTCAAATCATAACTTTTGTTGCCTAAATCATGATTGCTGACTAAGCACAAATTTACTGTCCAAGAAACAGAGACATCGTTGTGTGAAGAAAATAGCTCATTGAAAGATCACTCCTTTAAATGTACAAAACCACAGGTTCAGACTGACACATGGCTATAAAAGTGTTTTTCATAAATCTTTGGCTACACACATATTCTTCATTTTTCAGCCCAATATGGTGAACTGGAAATCCTCAAAGTGCTATTAGGAGACAACTTTCTTCAATATATGCCTGATTGTAGCCCAAGCAGGAGAAGTACAACCAACAGTTTCATGCAAGCTGGAGCTCCACCTCTGACCATATCTCAATATTATATCAAGAGTTAGGGTGAGAAATATACATTGTGACCCCAAGTCTTCTGCATGGGCATTTTGGGTAAATGCAGTATTGTAATAGTGGAACATTATGCTGCTGCCAGGGTTGAACCATAACATCATGGTCTGATATGCTGGTAAGAAACAGCCAATTAGTAGCCCCATTCAGGCATTTCTATGCACATGTAAATATCTGGTAAATGATATTGAAATGACATTTAATATATCATGTGTCATCGTTCTGAGTAATGAACTCCAGAAAGTCAGGACTCTGACACTTTGTTCAGGTTCAAGAGATCATACATCATATCGGCACTTAGAAAGCTAGCTCTAAATTATTTCCTTGTTTAGGGATAGTTAAAAGAATAAGACCTCCCCACCCCCTCTTGTCCCTCAGGCCACATGGGCCAATCTATCCTGATATAGGTTCCTGCTCAACTTCAACAGGTGTCCATTGAGATGACTTTGGTTCACCTGCTGGCTGGTAAATGTTATGGCTAACCAACTGAGGCACCACATTCCTGAGTTCCCCTCCTGTTTCTTCACCCCTTCTGTCCTGAATGGCAACCAAGAAACTAAGCAGAAATAAGTGTGGCTTCAGCTAAGGTCATTTTGCAGGTTGACATCATGATTCTATCATGTAAAGTGATGCAAATAATGTTCTTACAGCATTTGTCTGATGACATCATGCTATACTACACGAGAAAAGGATCTGGTGTCATTCCATTCTCTCTTGTGCATATCAGTGCAAACAGTGCTGTCATCCTCTTTCCATTCTCAATACACCAAGTGAGATCACTGAGAAAAGTATGAATGAATGTTTCCAACTAGCCAGGTATTAGATGAAGGGCAAATTATGGTTACAACACGCGTGAAGGTTAGAGGCATGAGGAGGTGTTCTTTCCCCACTTGGAAATCTCAATTCATTCAACAAATGTCTAAGCAAGGTTTATATTAATTTGCCTTCCTAATTACAAAGCCAATGGAGGCTATATATGCCAATATGGCTGTCATAAATCTGTTATTCTTCAGAAATCCCACTGAAATCCTAAAAGGTCAAAACTGCATTGTAGTTCCCCATTATGGAAACATATCATAGTTAATGCTGAAAGAAAAATCTTACCAGTTGTATGCACATACTTTTAATTAGGCCAAAAAAGCAATTAAAGATTACACAGATGCCTTCATTTGCCTTTACTGACAAGAACTTGTTGAGATTCCAATTACTATTAAAAATGTGTTTCAAAAGAATGTTAGAGCTTTAAATTAACATAGAAACGCACCTGACTAAGAGCATCCCTGGCCAGTGAGATTAAAGAGAAAAGCAGTTTTGTTTTTCTTTTGATCTGCAATATTTAAAAAAAGTAAAACTAAATGAGTAGTGGCAGAGTGGCTCTACATAAAGATAGAGGGCATACCTACACCAGGCAGCAGATTTTCAATTATTTATAAGTTCTAAATTTAATTTATTATAATTTAAATGGATCTAGACATAGTCAAACTCAGGATACTTCTGTGCTGTCATTGTTGTCATCCCTTATTTTTTAAAGCAGTATAATGCTGGCTCCCACTGTACAACATCAAAAAATGCAATACTTCCTTGAACTGGTCAACATGAATATCAAATCATTGCCTTGAGATCAAGTTGCATTAAAAAAAACTCTGTGAAAATGAGGAAGAGGAGGAGGTTTGTCTAGATGGGAGTTGCAAGTATGCTATCCAAACTGGGCCAGTGCATTCCTCCCATTGTCTCCTTCCTAGGGCCAAAAGAGAGGGACTAGTAAAAGGTTATCCATCTGGCTTTGTGTGATGACCCGGGGTAAGGCACAGAGGCAATACAGTCAGCTGATATTTCAAATCACCTCTATATTGCTCCAACTTTCCCCCAAAGGTTCCCACAGTATGGCAAGTCCCAGAGCAAAGTGATCTCTCTCTCACACACACACAAACACACACACACATAAACACACACACACACACACACACACACACACACACACACACCTCCAGCAGCCTCTGGCTGAAAGTAGTCCAGCAAAAGGCTGTGAGCACAATGGCTGCAAAGTAAGAAATCCAGCGGGGCAAGAGAATAAGTCAATGAATCCTGGAAGCAAAGGAACAAGGCAATTAATCCAGGAAGCAAGAAACAAAGCAAGAAGTCCAAGAAGCTTCAAATGTCGGCAATGACACATAAAATCCTCCATGAATGCAGCATTTGTTCCTGACAAACATCCTTCCCCACAGCATCTCCTTAAGTCTTAACCCCCAGGTGTGCCTTGTGAAGAGAGGTGGGGCACTCTCCTCCCAAGTTGTCAGATTGGTCTGCACTGTTTCCACCTCCTCTCCACTCTCCATGCTCAGGAATCAGGAGGGGGCAGTTCTTGACCTCCTCCACTCCTCATTTCCACTGCCTGCCTTCTGTTGGTCATCATAGCCCCATTCTTCCCTGCTAGCAAGCCCGTCCTACTCCTGAGGGGGCTTGGCCTACCTCCTCCCTACATTCCTCTGAAGCCAACGAAGCCACCCCCTTGGTCTCCCTCAGCTCCAGCTCTGGCTCATCTTCCTCCACAAATACACGCTCCAATGCGGTCATGACACTTTGTGCCTAAGGCAGGACTAGAACCCAAAGTCTCCTAGCTTCTAGCCTAGTGCCTTAACCACTACACCAAACTGGCTCTTAGTACAAAATGAGAAGTGTGCATAGTTTAAGATCTCCAACCACTTTGAAATATTTGTGACAATGCAAAATGACCTAGGCCCATCCATGCCTGTGGTTAAAAGTTCCAACCAAGAATACCTGTCATTGGGGCTCACTGCACCTCATTATAAGGTGGGCCTTTAATAAATGTATTCTAGGTGTCCGGATCAGATAGGTAAAAAAATCTCTTAGAAGGGAATCCCTATGCTACCTGAACCTTGAATTGCCCTTGGAAATACACTGGTACCCAGTACATCATTCCATGGTGTTAGATGACTGGCCAGGAATTATTTAGGCCACTGCATTCTGAATCAGCTGAAATTTCAATGAGGCTGAAGTATCTAGATGGGGTGGGATAACTTAGTCAAGCAGACCCCTAAATGTAAGTGGTAGTTTGTATATTACCATTCCTTTGTAAGCAACCATGTTGGTATTCAGCAAAGAGAGATGAACGGAACTCAGTAACATTTAACAGATGATGGGCCCCTGAAAAAACATCCAGGAGATTGAAGCCTGGTAGGAATAACTCCCTCAAACAATCAAGATAGGATTCAAAAAGTCTACTCCAATTATCTTCATCTTGGCTCGAACCTGTGGTTTCTTTAGCGTATCCTCTGTAATCTTAATTCTTCTTATATTTATAATTGTTTTACATTACTATTTTTTTATTACTGTGCAAGCCTCCCAGAGTCACTTTGGACAGCAAGATGGGTGAAATATGATATGGTATGGCATATGATGGCAAAGAAAAAGGGGACAGCAGAGAATGAGGTGGCTGGATGGAGTCACTGAAGCAGTCAGCATGAGCTTAAATGGACTCTGGGCAGATGATAGAGAACAGAAAGGCCTGGAGGAACATTGTCCATAAGGTCGCGATGGGTCAGACACAGAGGTGGTATTCAGCAGGTTCTGACCAGTTCTGGGGAACTGGTAGTGGAAATTTTGAGTAGTTCAGACAACCGGCAAATACCACCTCTGACTGGCCCTGCCCCCATCTATTCTCTGCATCCCAAGTCCCAGCTGATTGGCTGGGTCTTCTTTTGTTGCCCTGCACTGGAGATCGGAGCTGGAAAGCAGGTTAGTGGGATGTGGAGGGAATGGGGATTTTGCAGTATCCTTCCCCTGCCATGCCCACCAAATCACGCCCACAGAACCGGTAGTAAAAAAATATGAACTCCACCACTGGTTGGACATGACTTCATGACTAACAACAACAAGGCATATGATATTGGTATATGATATAATAGTATAATAATACAATACAACATAATATAAATGCTTTTCCAGTCTAAGAATATGGGAATCTGCAGCATTAGATAGAGATGAACAGTTTTGTCCAAGAATAGATGGACAAAATAGATGCTCCGCTTTTCTTCAGCCACTAAGCAACTGGGCCCAGTCTGTTCAATGGGACATTCATCAGATCTACAAAGCTAATGCTAATACTTCTATGTTTTTTATTATTGTCTATTTGACTAGGGACAAACTCTCTTTAAATAGTTATTAGCAGTTCTCAAGGCCTTGCTTAAAAAGTAATTTTTTCTTTTAATGTTAATTGCATTTTTAATTTTGTTTATAGATTGACATTCCTTACCTCAGCCCAGTGGTAGGATTCAAATTTTTTTACTACCAGTTCTATGGGCGTGGCTTAGATGTGGCTTATTGGGTGTGGCTTGGTGGACGTGGCAGGGGAAGGTTACTGCAAAATCCCCATTCCCTTCCCCACCCCACTAACCTGCTTTCCAGCTCCATTCTCCTGTGCAGGGCAACAAAAGAAGACCCAGCTAATCAGCTGGGACTTGGGAGGCAGAGAATAATGGTGGTGGGGCCAGTCAGGGGTGGTATTGCCCGGTTCTCCAAACTACTCAAAATTTCTGCTAGCGGTTCTCCAGAACTCGTCAGAACCTGATGAATACCACCTCTGCCTCAGCCTCATGAATGGAACAGGGAATGTGTTAAGTTTGCATGAAGAGTCAGACGCGAGGAGTTCCAGCAAAAGGCTTTATTAGTGACTACAGCTCGAATGGACCCGTTCTGTCTTGGCTACGGCTGCTTCTTATAGCCTGCAGCCGTAGCTGCCAGCCAATGGGAGTGCAGGGATTCTTCCCGCACTATTCAAACCAATACCATTTGACATTTTACAAGAACAGTTCAAATAAACCAATAACATTCAAACCTACATACATAACAGAATGAGAACCTGATACACAGTTGAGCTCATCATAAGGTGGGGGAAATGGATGGTTACCTTGCTGGAAGCTCTAGCAGTAAAGCCAAATTTATTGTTCACCAAATTTATTTTTATACTTTGGTTTTATACTCTGGCTTTGAGATAAACAGCCAGTTTGAGCTAATGTACATACATTGCTAAACCTGATTTTAGCAAGTCTTGTTTCATTTTTGCAAATATGCCACCTAATAAAAATGCAAGCACAAAGCGTACATGGCTTTTGTGACTTAAATAGCAGATCCATGAATTCTTGAATATCACTGTAAACAGCTACGAGAAAAACAAGATTAAATATTTCTCACTCTGGTCCTGTAAAATTTTTTGCTCCCTTGAATATTCTGTTTATATTTCAAAGGAACTTCCTGTTTATTTGAAATGAAAACATCCTTTAAAATGAAAGGTTTTTTTTGGTGAGACCAGTCTATCAGGGCAATCTGGTCTACCCAATTATGGGACAAGTCTACATCCAACCCACCTTGAATTCCTTTGATTCCATTGATTCCATAGTGGTTTAGTGGTTAGAGAGGGCTGTAAAGCACTATGAATGGTATATAAGTCTAAGTGCTATTGCTATTCTTATTTATTTATTTATTTGTTTGTTTGTTTGTTTGTTTGTTTGGTCTTATATGCCACCCTATCTCCCTAGGGACTCAGGGCAGCTCACATCATAAAAAAATACAGTAACAAATTTAAAAAGTTAAAAAATTATTAAACCAATACGACCAAATAAATTATCTAAAACCAGAACAAACATTTAAAACTAATCCAACCCCGCCCCCCTTAGTCCAGGCCGGCTTGTTCAAATAACCAAGTCTTTAGGCTGCAGTGGAGGGAGCAGAGGTTGGGGGCCAAACAGAGCTCCAGTGGAAGCTGGTTCCACAAGGTAGGCGCACCCACAGAGAAGGCCCTACCCCTAGGGACCGCCAGCTGACATTGTTTGGCCGACGGCACCCCAAGGAGGCCCTGCCTGTGGGAGTGCACCAGGTGATGGGAATTCGATGCTGGCAGGAGGCGTTCCCGCAAGTACCCCGGCCCTAAGCCATGTAGGGCTTTATAGGTAAGTACCAGCACCTTGAATCAAATTGGCTATCTACCACCAATTTGCTTTGACTGTTGATAGTTCAGATTCTTGTAGAGTGCATAAGCTTGCAATAAACCTTTATATTCATTTGAACTGCCTGGACTTTCTGATTTTTCCTGCACTTGACAGTTTCTCTCTAAAGTGGGAAGGTTTTCTCATTCATTCATTCATTCATTCATTCATTCATTCATGTGAACTTGGCCCAATAAATTGTTACAATAAAATTATTACTGCTGTCTTGATTTTTTAAAAAGAAAATGCAGTGAATATTTTTATTTACTTATTTATTAAATTATCTGCTCTTCATTTTGAAGAGACTCTATTGCCTCTGTAGTATATATTTCATACATTTCATTTAACTGATTTTTAAATTATTTTCCCCCAACTTATTCTGCTGAAAAATTGTGTGCTTTTAAAGGTTTGTGGTCTTGCTTATCAAATAATATTGCTCAATGAAATCTAACATTGAATTGCAGGAGAGGAGAAAACTAATTATGAAGAAAGAAGAAAATGTGGTTCAAAAAAAACTTTTAAAGACATCCATTCCTATTTCTGCATGTGTTCATTAGTTTACTCCACTGTTTGTATTAAATAAGTGATGCCATTGGCTTGAGGTAAGATGACAAACTGGATGCTCATTGGTTCATTTGATACAGATTTAAAGAATGAGTCGCCAGATTTCCCAGGCTCAATGGTACCATTTTAGGAGAAGAGAGGTTACTGGTTCAATGTACTCCACGCTCCTAATTTCATGGCCAAGTTAATTATTCCAGGGAAGCCTATATTCCTTATGGACTCACTAAATGAGTTTAGTAATGTACACTAAAAAGAGAGAGAAACTTTGATCTTTCTTTTTATGCTCTATAGAACTTACTGGACTACAGGAGACATAAAAATCAATACTGCTAAATTTGACCAAAGGTGTCTCTAGCGCAACGTTGTCTTCCCACATTACCAACCTGGTGGTGGGTAGAGAAAAACTAGATTTTCAAATAACTTACTTTATTTTATTTTTTTGACAAAGCCCTTTTTTTCTTTGAATGTACTTAACTATCAATCTATATGCATTTTCTTACTTTGATGAAGAAAATGACACAATGACTCACTTGGTTCAACACTAGGCTTTATTATTCCTCCAATTGCCTTATTTGAATATCTCTTACATGACTTTGTTTAGAATGCTTGGTAGCTGCAGTTGGTGCAGTGGTCAAGGTTTTGGTGGAACATCTAGTCATACATTGCTAAGCAACTATACTGTCTGAAATTAGCTATGAGTTTATGAGCCACGGTGGCACAGTTGTTAGAGTGCAGTACTGCAAACTACTTCTGCTGACAGCCGGCAATTTGGCAGTTTGAATCTCACCAGATTCAAGGCTGACTCAGCCTTCCATCCTTCAGAGGTGGGTAAAATGAGGACCCAGATTGTTGGGGGCAATATGCTGACTCTGTAAAGCACTTAGAGAGGGCTGTAAAGCACTGTAAAGCAGTATATAAGTCTAAGTGCTATTGCTACTAATTACTTACCACCTTATCCATCTTACACTTTTAAATTCTGTACACTCTATTACATATACTATATAATGTTGACATTGACTTTGAAGGAAATGTGTGCTTCAAATCATGGTGCAAAGCAGCCTGTTTGAGTGTCTGGGAAAGTATTTGTCTATTTTTTTTTACTTCCCCTTTACAATTTCATTCAACATAACCGATGACTGCATTTGATAACAGGCAGAAAGAGTGAGGGGTTTTCCAATACGGACAGAAGTTATTTTCTGTTTTCAGACAGATCTATGAAATAGTACTGATTTCCCCTAAGGAACTAATTAGGGAAAGCCTGGTTAATAAATTTCCAGACAGAAACAGAAGCTGCTGGTCAGTAAAGAGCTATAACCACACTACAAACATCAATTAAATGTGGTATTGAAAACATGATAAGTTAAATTTAAAAAATGAGGGCAAAATATTGAAAAACAAACATGTTTTCCAATAAAGGGTACAGGAGTTAATTCATTTGCCTCAAAATTAATACTCCATAACAATGTATACTTAGTTTTTTTTTAAATGATGAAATTGAATTTCAGATATATTATGATTTTTTTTTACTACTTCAAAACTTTTACTGATTCTGGTTGGCCTGCTATGATATAGGAGAACTATTTATATAGTTCTTATAAAATAAAGAACTATTTCAATATAAGAAAATATATATAGCTAAAATTGTGGAGTCTTTTGTACTCTCTGAGGTACTCCGACACTGCTTATTTCCAGTGGCTGCTTAAGGACGAACAGTCGATAACTACAGTGGAGGTGGCTAGATTCTGTGCAGCAGTACTGGGGATTCATCAGAAACACATGTCTAAACCACCATAGTATCTTATACAACAAATGTGGCAAACCTGTTGCACTGCTTATTCCTTTCCCTTTTAGAATTAAATTGACTACAGGCCACACAGTTTATGGATTGTAATTTTTGGTATAGTTAGACCATGTATAATTGACACACAGGATTTTATTACAGATTTTAGCTGTTATTATTTTATACTAGAATTTTAATTGTATATTTACTGAGTGTTTTTATTTGGGGGCGGGTGTCTCAGGTTTATGACTGTAATAAATTGAATTGAATTTAATCTCTGAGGTTGGATGTTTTCTTGAAGATGTTTTATTATCCAGTTAGGCAACATCAGCAGTACTAGTGAGTATAAGGTTTGCTCTTTGTTTATATTCAGTGCCTTGCCCTACCGATAAGGATAAGAATATGCTTTTCTCTTTGTTAGTTCCTTCATTGGTTTCTTTTCCTTTTCCTTTCTCTCTTTTTGGAATGGTGGTTATGTCTATAGTTCATTGATTGTGTTTATGCCTATAGTTCATTGATGGTCTGAATGTCAAGTTTCCAGAAATTCTCAAACATTTTTGGATTTAGTTTGGTCTAGGATGCTCAGTTTCTCAGTTGAAATTACAGTTGAATCATGTGTTGTCAACTCAGGAGTTTTCATCATGTCTTCTTACTGCTACTCATGAATGTACTCTGCTAGTCTTCTGCTTATCTGTCCTACATAATGGCTGTTTAGTCCTTACATTGTATGTTGTAGATGATTCCTATTTTTTCTTCTTGGCCTACTAGGTTATTTGGTTTGCTGAAGATATTTTGGAGGGCTTTAGCTGGTTTGTGTGCTATGTTGATGTCTGATTGGTGTGTGATTTAATAATCTGTTGGTTATTTCTGACATGTTTTTGATATTAGTAGTGTTATCCTTTTTATAGCTTGTGTTGGTTGAATTGTTGTGGGTTGAGTGGTCAGGCACTTTGGATAAAATTGCCTAAGTATGGAACACTTTATCAGTCTGGATTTTTTTTTAATACAGAATAAGCCACTGTATATAAACAGTGTAAAATTAATCTCCAAAGTATTTACTTCTATGTAAGTAGAAGCCATTAGTTTATAGAATTCCAATAACACCATATCTCTCAGACTGGCCTTTAATTTCAAGACACTATTTATGTTCTACAGTTTTATAGTAAACTATGAATTTGGTATTAAGATTCCTTATTTACAACAGCAACTTCACTGGGATTCAGTGAATCCCAGTGCATTCTAGATGCTGCACTATGACTAGGAGCTACTTTAGGAAAATCTATCCTTTACCTTATTTTTATGACATGTGTCTCCTTTTATTAAAAACTGAGGTTCATATAGCACCATCATCAGTATGAGCAGAAATCTTTAGGAAAGATGAACTGGCTAGTGAAGTCACTTTTTGAAGCTCTCTGATCTTTCAATCTATATTAGGCAAATAACAGCTGCACTGTATAAGCAACAATACATTGGCTGAATTGATTTTTCTCTCTTGTTTAGCTCTTAATGTTTTGTGCAAATGTTTTGTGAATGATCAGAGCTTCTAGTAGTCCATAAGGATTGGACAGTATTCTGCAATTGATGATTGATGGTATATATGGCCTTGTAATATGGGCCATACAATACTTTATGTTGTAGAAGACAACTACTATGTAGGACAAACAGGCAGAAGATTACCAGAGCATTGAGGGGGAAAGTGTGCTTTAACAACAGTCACTGGTGTTTTTTTTACTTCAATTATAGTTGTAATGAAAACTTAGTTGTAACTTCAGCAAACATGTCATTACGACTTGGCCTTGACTATCTAATCTCTCCCCACCTCCCTTCCTCTTTGGGGTTTATAACATTTGCAGTCCAGCAAGTCTCTATTTCATCTTATAATAAAAGGGTGGAAATGCAACAACAGTATAATGAAATGAAGTAGCAACATAGAGTAACATAGCCACAAAAATGACCAAAGAAGAAAATACATTCAACCTTAATCTGAGGGAGAGGTTCTAATTTATCCAAAGTTCCCTTCTACAGATTTTTAAAATTTCCAGAATTCCCACCCAAACCTGCTGCATTCTACAATTCAGGGTGGGATTCAAGAGCATTCCCATGTACAGTAAATTTCAATACTCCAGAAAATGGTGACTAGGTTATGAGATTAGCTATTAATTCAAACATCACTGCCATCAGCTAAGAGAAGAATTAGCAAATTGCACTACATAAATCACACAGCAGTGACTTATTTCCCTAAAATCTAAAACTAGATTACAAACTGATTCTAAATGTTCAACCACCACATTTTTTCTTGTCCCTGAACTTAAACTTCAGTTACTTTGGTAGTGAAGGTGATGAAAGAGATTGAACCATGGGTTAAGGATGAAATGAGGACAGGAAGTTGTGTTACAGCACACTTAATGTTTTCACGGCTTGAGGCATCCACAGGAAACCAGTTCTGTAATTTCTCAGCTCCTTTGCTACATTGTACTTTGTTACACTTACACAATTATGGAATATACTCACACTGCACCCTCTGTAGCTGATCTGTAAGCACAGAATAATGCCTATATTGCTGCATATCTATGCAAGTGTAGCAAGATCAGGCTAGCGCTAGCCAGTACTCAGTATTCAGTGAAGAATTCAGTGAAGAATTAGCCTTCCTGGTAATCTTATTTCTTTATCTTTCTGAGAAGTTTTCTAGAATAAAAGTATACTGAAAATACAAAAATTTGTAGGAAATGCTATGTAAAACCAATAAAGCCAGAATCGAGTACTGCTTCCCAGTCTAAGATCTATTTAACACTATTCCTCTTGATTCTCAAAGTCAAAGTGATAAAAGTGGTTTGCATGTAATCCAGCTGTCTGGATTTACAGATAAAACTTTCCTCTTTCTCCAGGTTTAAGGTAGAACACTTTTTTATGTGTATCAACATATCATTACTAGTTTAGTATATACTGTAGTTATGGTAAGGTACTTCACCAGACCAATTACCTCCCAAGCAGGATAGCCTGGGGTAAATGGAGCAAGGTCTATTTATTACATAAATGATGCACAATTTTTTACTGGTGCTCACTGCTGTCATCTTCTTTATACAAGTGCACAAAACCCTTACAAACCAGGCCACGGAGCCAAAAGAATTTAGTACATTTTAGTTCCTTCATCACGTGGAGAAAAGACCAGGCACTTCCCACCATGGTTAATGACCTTTGAAAAAAAAGGGTCATAAAAATGGGTCTAGTCACAGGGTGACACACTTTACAACCTTCATAACTTATGAGTTTAATGGGCAAGCTCCATTATATTTGTCTATG
The DNA here is from genome assembly GCA_009733165.1 of Naja naja. Classification (NCBI taxonomy): domain Eukaryota; kingdom Metazoa; phylum Chordata; class Lepidosauria; order Squamata; family Elapidae; genus Naja; species Naja naja. Next base: position 56,084,921 of record CM019149.1, on the reverse strand, counting down.
GAAATTCTCAGTAATTAAAGTCATGGTTGTCCCAAAGGTGCTTTTTCAAGAGGCCACTGGACTTTCTTTGTTTTTCCTTGAAGATGTTTCATTTCTCATCCAAGAACCTTCTTCACTTCTGACTGAATGATAGGAATGCAAGGAATATAAATTCTCTCATTCTCACCATTCAGTCAGATCTGAAGAAGCTTCTTGGATGAGAAGCAAAGTGTCATCAAGGAAAAACAAGGAAAGTCCAGTTGCCTCTTGAAAAATCACCTTTGGGACTCCATTACATTCGTAAGTCGAGGACTACCTGAAATTAATTAATTAATTAACTGTACAAAGCAATCTGCCTATCAAGATGCCTATCAAGAATTTGAAAATAGCATTCATATGCAACAGAATGACCCTTCTTAGTACCTGTTTAAATAATTCAAAATTGATTGTTAAGCAATGCTTTATGGTGGATTAACCATGATGTATAACAACATAATTAAGTTTCAAACGCTTCTGTAATGTGAAAAAATATACATCAGTACATGACCATTAAGCAAGAAGAGTGACAAACAAACCAGGCGACAGAGCCAAAAGAATTTAGTTTTGCAACTGGTGGCCTGGAGGTTCGCAATAAATCCAACAAGATGATTTACTCAAGGCCTAAAGGACTCCTAAGGAAAGCTTTTTATCAACCTACTTTAACAAATCACAATGGCATAGCAAAATGATATTTGCACTAAATTTCATGTAATACTAACACATCAGAAGTAAATGAAGATAATTTTTGCGTAGTTTTCATTTTGAACCAATAGATTAAACCCTTTTGGGATTGCTTCAATTGGCTGAAACTGTTCTTTGTAAAAAAAATTGTCTTAGAGAAATACTTTTTGTCTTAGACTTAGAGATATGTTCAAACCAAGATTATGCTATCTGTTAAATTGTGATGATTGGTATTTGCCATCTTACTACAAAAGACCACTTTATAGAACATTCTCTAATGTTTTCCTATTTATTCATGAGGACATCTAACCTTCTTATAAAAGAAAATAGGGTTGAACTGTAGGGCCTTGGTGCACTCTGAGCTGTTTGTTTGTTTGTTTGTTTGGTTGTTTGTTTGCTTGCAGACAATTTATTCCCCAACTAGATGACATCATCAGTGCGAGTGTGGGTTTTGTTTCTTATTTATATACAGTAGCATGCCCTGTCAGTTTTGGTGGGGTGTTGTTTTCATCTTGGTATTTCCTTCATTAAGGTATTGTTTTCTGCTTGATTTTTTTGTCTAGCATTAATCCCTGCTTACCTGAGTGTTGTCTGTTGGAGCAGTTGTTCTGGTCTTTTGTTTCCTTCTTAGTTTTTTATTGTCTGTTTTGAATGGTGTGTAACTATGGTTTATCTCCAATTAAGCTAAGGCAAACCAAGCTACTGTATATAAACAGGGAGCAAACCCCACAAAGCACGGATGTTATGTAGTTGAGTAATTGTGTGTCTGCAAGCAAACTATGAAACTCAAAGAGCACTCCAACTATCTTTGTCTTGTCTTTGAATGGAACTAAGTGTATACATTGTAGAAATTGCAAAACAATAGTACAAAATTCTAGGCAAAATGAAAATAGCTTTTTATTGCCGCTGCTAATGATGAGCCCTGGTCCTGAGAAATTTCTCTCCCTGGAGAAATTTTGTTGGTGCAAAAATTGTAGAACATTACCACACAGCTGGGCTTCAGCCTATATTGTAGGTTCAAGCTGACACTTCAACCAGTGTATATATTTATCATCTGCTAGTCTGTGGAATATCATTTGAAAATATCATGCTTGGATTGCTCAAATTTGTACACTGATTTATATTGCCAATAATACTGCCTAACAATGTTTTCCATATTTGTTGGTAGCCAATCATTGCAGCTCATGCCAATAAACAGTAAAAGCTTTATCTGGAATAGTTCACTAACTGTTATGTCCAGAGTACAGTGAAAAAAAGTGATTTTTCATTTGCTTTCAGAACACAATCATGGAGTTCTTATTTTAGCATGGTCTTTACATTTTAATGAACTTATATGTAAGAGAACTTTTTCAGAGCATATTGCTCAGGGGCAAAATTGTTCTGGAGGGGCATGGGAGATGGAAAATGAGCGATGGAAGATTCCCCCCCTCTACAGTTTGCCAACAGCAATATGGGAATGGAAATGAATGTAGTTGTGGGTTGCCTGTTGTCTGTCTATCTTTCTGCCCATCCATCCTTCATTTGTTCATATAATTTAAGCTCCACCTTTCTTGATTACTTTTCTGAAAGCATAAAAACAGGGGTACATCCCATCCATTTACACTGGGAGCCACAACATATTTACCCACCCTCCCACTGATAGCATTGGACAATTCATTTCAGCAGTAGAAAGAAAATCAACATACCTGCAGTTATTCTTTATTTAGGAACACTTAAAGGTCTAAAAAAAAGGCTTTGAATCACCAATGAATTCCTGCTTCCTCTTCCACTGTCCTCAGAATGTTGCTTTTCTTCTTCCTTCCCTGTATAGAACTGCCCCAGTTTCAATGATACCATTAGATAAGTTTAAATCCTGGATTTATCTGTCTTACAGGAGGGAAGGACTCCTTTGGTTATCCATTTTATTGCAAGCTTTTATCTTGCTGACCATGGATAAGGGCTTGACCTTTGATTTCTTAGCAACCACTTGGAAGTCCTTTTCTGTTACTGCTTTCTGCTGTATTTCCTAGTGTTGGGAAATAAAAAAAACATTAAAAGGTAAAGGTAAAGTTTTCCCCTATCTGGTTGTATCTGACTATAGTAGGCGGTGCTCATCTCTGTGTCCTAGCTGAGGGAGCCAGCGATATCCAAAGATCCTTCCATGGTCATGTAGCCAGTGTGACTATACACTCAGATGCATGGAATGCTGCTACCTTCCCACCAAAGTGGTACCTATTTATCTATTCACATTTACATGCTTTTGAACTGCTAGGTGGGCAGAAGCTGGAGCAAGTAATGGGAGCTCACCCCATTGCACGGTGCTCTAGTATTGAATCCAGGCTGTCAGCTTTCCAGCTGACGAGCTCAGCTTCTTAACTGCTGAGTTATAACACCCCCAAAAGAACATTAGATAGTGCCATTGGCAAACACATTTTGTCATTTTTGGCAACATCATAGTTTATACCAGGTACTTATGGCTTTAGCTTCATTCAAAATTATTGTGTACAGTTTTTTTTTTAAATTACATTTATATGCCGCCCTTCTCCAGAGACTCAGGGCGGCTTACAATTTTTGGGATGCAACCCAGTGTGCTCAGCAATAGCCTTCATTCCATTGTATATGCCTGCTTATTACTAAGCGGCATTTTTACAAGGTCAGCTAATTGCCCCCAACAATCTTGGGTCCTCAATTTACCTACCCCGAGAGGATGGAAGGCTGAGTCAACCTTGAGCCTGGTGGGATTCGAGCCTACAGCAGTTGTAGGCAGCTGGAACTTAAGTGCAGACAATTAACAGCCTGAGCCACCAAGGTAGTTCACCAGTTCAGTATCAATGTACTGTTCTTCACAAATTAACAAAGTTAGTGGTTAATTTTTGTAATTTAAATTAATATTCTTGCCATATTTCTGATTATATTTAAACATAATTATGAAATAATGCATACATATGTAACAAAAAAGGATAGCAACAATAATTGATTAGTCCAGATTTTGTTCACAAATGCTCATTTTGAAGTATCATAGAATTTTATCCATCTATTTCTCTTCTTTCACTTTGTGAGCAACTTAAGAATTACTGGGAGGCAGTGCAATGAATGAATGAATGAATGAATGAATGAATGAATGAATGAATGCTTCCATTCCAGGATTTGTGGGCATGAATAATTATAGTTTTCTTCAATTGTGCATTGTACAATTTTTTGCACTGGCAACCTCTTTAAAATTGAAAAACTTGATGACAAAATAGCTGTTCCACTAATTTTCATTAAGTGTACCTTTTCTGAATATTTCTAAAGAAATTTTATGAAAAGCTGTGTCACTGTAGCAAAAAATGCTGGGAATATATGCTAACAACATCTACTGTATATCCAGTAGAGCCGCCAAAATATGAAAGTCATCCCAGCTGCCCAGTCAAAGCAAGTATTCATCTACATCAGGCAGCATTGAAACTGGTATATGAGAAGATTCTGAAGAACAACACAGATAACTAAGAAAACAAACAATTGGATCTTAGAACAAGATCCAGAGTTCTCACTAAAGACGCAGTGGTGCAGTGGTTAGAATGCAGTACTGCAGGCTACTTCTGCTGACTGCCAGCTGCCTGCAATTTGGCAGTTCAAATCTCACCAGGCTCAAGGTTGACTCAGCCTTCCCTCCTTCCGAGGTCGATAAAATGAGGATCTAGATTGTTGGGGCAGAGGTGGTATTCAGCAGGTTCTGCCCAGTTCTGGAGAACCGGTAGCAGAAATTTTGAGTAGTTCAGAGAACTGGCAAATACCACCTCTGACTGGAGATTTTACAGTATCCTTCCCCTGCCATGCCCTCCAAGCCATGCCCACAGAACCGGTAGTAAAAAAAAAAATGAATCGCACCACTGGTTGGGGGCAATATGCTGACTCTGTAAACTGCTTTGAGAGGGCTGTAAAAAGCACTGTGAAGTGGTATAAAAGTTTAGGTACAATTGCTAAAGACACAAATAACCGGGCTCAAAATTGGTGTGGCACATTATGCAAAGGCCTAGCTTGCTGGAGAAGTTTATAATGCTGGAAAAAATAGAAAGAAAAATAAAAGGCCAGCTAGCTGCAAGACGGTGAACTTAAATACTGTGGCGATCAGTGAAAACTTTGGAAGACTTGAAGGGTCAGGTTGGAGACAGATCATCCTGGTAAAAATCTGTGTGGTTATTAAGAGTCAATTTCAAGTTGGTGGCACATAATCAAAACCAACTTTACCAGAAGTGGTATTCAGCAGGTTCTGACCAGTTCTGGAGAACTGGTAGCGGAAATTTTGAGTAGTTTGGAGAACTGGTGGTAACCTTCCCCCAGAACTTGGGAGGGAATGGAGATTTTACAGTATCCTTCCACTGCCATGCCCACCAAGCCACACCCACCAAGCCACACCCACCAAGCCACGCTATGCCCACCAAGCCATGCCATGCCCACTAAGCCATGCCCACAGAACTATAGTAAAAAATTGAATCACCATGAACTGTACATTTAAAAATTTTTCAGGGAGCAGGTTGTCTGGATAAACTAAGATGCTCACCTATATACATTTATACCTGTGTACATTTTTACATGTGGGGTGGAATTGGAATTTATTAAGAAATGTCCTCATTTTCCCCTTAAAGAGCAGGAGAGATTTATCCTTTAGAAAGAATTCAAACCTTAATTGTTAAGCATTGACCCATGTGTTTGGTGATGATGTTATATGTTTCATAGACAAAGTTACCAGAAAACCTTGTTACCAGAAAAATCTTCTGCATATGAAGCATTTTATCCTAATTTTTTCAAGACTTTTTTTTGCATCAATAGAGGTAGCTCTTGAGGGAATGTAGGTGAAGGGCAATTTCTAGCAAGCTACTGCAAAAATCAAGAATAAACATGGCATTGTTATTGTCCTTTTCAGCCTGTTATATTCAAGATGCATGAAGGCTTTTGGAAAAAAATCTCCCTCATTATTAATGAGCTGCCTGAAAGAAAAGCATAATCTATCCTCTAAGGCTTGTATAAGCTTAGAGAATCAATTCAATTGCTAGATTCAGATATCACAGTAACCTTCTGTCAATTTTAACCATGGTTTGTGAAGCAAGTTAAAATGTCCTGGTTCACACAATGCTAAATCATAAAACATGGTGTACATGTCAGTAGTTGAGATCTATACATTGCATATTCATAAAATAAATAAATAAATAAATAAATAATGCTTTACCAACTCCAGTGACAATGTTGACATATCGAAGTAATATGTGAATCCAGCTACAGTGTGACATTATCTTCAGCTTTACTTCTTACCTAATGCTAAACATGGGAGGAAACAGGGTAATGTCTATTATCTGTCTTATTTTGATACCACAAATACAACCCCAAATTTTTATTTGCTTTATTTATAGTATATGAATTTACCCCATTTTTATTAAAAGCAGCCAGAAAGCAAATCCCAATACAATTGCAAATTTTGAATTATAAAGCAGGATGGCACAACTGCAGCAGCACCATAAATGACACAGAAATAAAATTCAGCTGAAAGTCTGAATGAACAGGTAAATCTTTCACTGAAATTGAAAGCTAATAAAATCTGGTGTCAACCTGGCTAAATAGAAAAGACATTCCATAATCAGGAGCATCTTCTCTCAGGTAGCTACTATGTCAATTTCTCACAAATGTAGTACCATTAAGAGGCCAGCTTTGCTCAAACTTCATGACCAGACAAATACATTCTGGATAAGAGAATCTTTAAAATATCTTAATCTAACTCTTTATATGCTAGTTCAAATACAGTGAGTTTTGCTCAGTTGCATATAAGAGTCAATGACAGTAAGTGTAAACACTATATGGGGTAATATAGCAATAGTACTTTGCACTGACTACATCTTCTGGACCACTTCCAAAGGCACCCTGATTAGTACAAACTTAAGACTATCACAATGCATTGATTTCTATGGGAAGACTATCCCTTTCAGGACAATTGCAGCTGATAAACCAGTTGGGGGTGAAAAAGACACGTCTAAGCAGGGATGGGATCCAACCAGTATAACTACCGGTTCTGTGACTCTGCATTGCTTGTGCATGTGTGCGTGTGCGAGTCGTGAAAGTCGCGCGAGTGCAGTTTATGACCTGCTGAGCTGCCCAGACAGCTGAGCAGCGCTGCATGCAAATGTGCAGCAGTTGGAAAAGCCCTTTTTTCCTGCTTTTTCAACAACAGCTGTGTCGCGCAAAGCAGCTGCATTTGAAAATGCAGGAAATAAAGGTCAGGTAACAGCCCAGGCAGGCAGGCGGGCCAAAACAGCAGCAAACATAGAACTGGGTCTACGTATTCTCTCTGTTTGCTGCTCTTCAGAGCAACTGGTTTTACAGAAGTGGACAGAACTGGTAGAATCCCACCCCTGCTTCTAAGTCCAGAGAATGCTTGAGTGTCTATTGATAATTATATTGTAGTCATCTTTAACTTAAAGACCTCAGATGAATTGGAGGATTCTCAGTGACCAACATAGTCTTAATATGTGAGAAATAAGACCATTCAAATTACCAATCAACAAGAGAAGCAGCTGCTCAGAATTTAAATATGGCTCCAAATGAACGACCAATCACATGACCAACTGACCACACTGGCACACACGACATTTATAAGCTAAGGAGAATAGGCCAAGAAAATTCTGCTGATGTTACCTAGTGTGGTAATGAAATGTTCAGAAACTAAATTGAAACAAGCTTGGAGAGCAAACCACTGCCAAAAATCTAAAACCTGAGTTACAAGTATTTTCTATTATTTTGAAATAGTTTTAACATGTCTTAAATTTAGGCAGATTGACTAGAGCAGGCATGTCAAACTCGCATCATCATGGTGACATCACATACCAGGACTTTCCCCCACTCACTAAACCAGGGGTGGGTGTGGCCAGCGCATGACACATCCAGCCTGCAGGCTGGGAGTTGACAGCCCTGGACTAGAGTATCAATAAACCCAGAATTGCTAACACTGATTTGTATTTATTTCAAGTACCTAGTGGACAGGAAGGAAGAAAAGATAGTGTATTCTGTGGATTATGATGAGTGACACTGTCAGTTGAGTAGCAGCTAAACCAAAATGCACAAGCAACTTGCTTTTTCCTTTCAAATGGTTTAAAACAAGCAAACAGGCAACTGAATCAATCAGAGTTAACACAGAAGCTCCTCACCTAATGAGATTAAGTGGCAACCAGGTCAATCTATTATAAGTGCTCACAGAAGCGCTTGATTGGTTCAGTTGTTTGACATTTTCTTTTTGAATAATTTGCTTTAAATGACACTACTGTAATTTTGAGCAGTTATACAGCAGCAGGCTTTCACAGTCCATCTCTAATTGAGTCCTGTTAGTGTGGCACTATTGGCAACAGGTTTTTCCATATTGACAAACTATAGACAATAAAATGAATATGGATGAAGACATCTGTTGCATGATTATGATGTTTCATGCATGCACTGAATTTGACAAAGGAGAAGGGGTCATGGGGTTGCTAGTTTTGCCCTAATGGCCTTATATAGTCTACCAACTGCAACCAAAGATGTCGAATGGTGCCTATGAAACTATTTATTTCCAAACCATTTGTAATAATTTCTAAGCCAAATTTAGCTAAGAAAAATCAGTACAGGTAGACTTCGACTTACAGCAGTTAGTTAGTGATCATTCAGATTTACAATAGCACTGGAAAAAGTGACTTATGACCATTTTTCACACAAACATTGCAGCATCCTCAGGTCACATGATCAAAATTCAGACTGATTCATATTTATGATGGTTGCAATGTCCCAGATCATGGGATGCCCTTCTGCAGCCTTCTGACAAGCAAAGTCAATGGGGAAACCACATGCACTTAACAACCATGTTACTAATTTAATAACTGCAGTGATTCACTGAACAACTGTGGCAAGAAAGGTTGTAAAACTCACTTAACAAATGTCTCATTTAGCAACGTAAACATAAATTGTGGTCATAGTTTGAGGAGAACCTGTAACTGAATATAATAAATTTACTCTTGCACATAACTCATGTTTCTTTCTAAACGCCACCTCTCCATTTCTAATACTTATGGAAAATTTATTCTATGAAATTATCTGCACCAAGTATCTAGAACCCCCAAACAGCTATTTATGTATTAAATCCCTGTTTTTACACTTATCTGCTTGCTGCACTGACACTGTTGGGGCGGGGGGAGTACATTTATCTTAACAGCTTGAATATCTTTGCTATTGTCCCTTGACAAAGGAAACAGAAGCTTCAGATATAGTCATGCTTTCCCCATTTCCAGAAAGTTAAGCTGAATTATATTTGCTAGCTGGGAAGATAATTCTCAGTGATGGCATTTAATTGGCGACAGCAGCTGAGTTTTAAAACACATAAATGTTAGCATCCATGAAAAATAGAAACAGCAGCATTGCATTTTCTGAACATACGCAACAGCATTGGACAGTGTGAAATAGCAAATGCTGACAAAGGAACAGCAATGAGATACTAAAAAGCTGAGTTGTGTGCTTTGCTCAGACTATCCTCTGTCCTGTGTCCATCCCACATAAGACCAATTGACCCAGATGTTCTGATCTGTCATCCAATAACATTTGTAAAACGAAGTAAAATTTAATCGGTGGTAAGGGCCATAGATAGAATAGGAAGGGCATCTAAGTCTTTTGCCTAAGACAGCAAAATGATGCTTATTAAGAGTCAGGCTGGAATTAAAATAAACTACCAGCAACAATAAATACCCATTTTGGTTATTTGTGGTAGCGTTTTCTGTGCATTGATTGTGACAATTGACTATAGTTCTTGATAGCCACATGTTAGTTTTACTACTGCTGGAAATAGTTATCCCAGTTAAACTGAATTATGCACTGTACATATTGCTACACACTGTATATATAGTATGTATCACATACATATGATACATATCTATATACATCCTTTTATAACATAGCATTTTTAATGTCATCCCAAAATCGAAGAAGAGCTATTGATATGACTTGCCTTGCAAGGTAAAAAAATAGAAGTATCTGTATGCTGTCACCCTTGGGAGTAATACATTTTAAACCTGTTGGGGAAGAAACTAAGCTAGTCCATCATTGACCACTGTTTTCCAGATGTCTTCAAGCTTAAGAACTGAAATTCTGGGTAGTTATATCTAGAAGCACTGAGAGTTCAAGTCTAACACATCTTGATGCACATTAGAATGGGCTATCACAAAGATTCAAGAATTGATTTGGGTTGGTGGTAATAATGGCAGAGAGTAACTGGAATTGTGCTGTTTCTGTCTCAACAAAGAACCATTTTACTTACTTATTCCTGGTTTAGTTAGTTTGCCTATTTCGATTAGGTCAAACATGGCTTATTTTTGCCAATATAGTCTATTGTGGAATCAAATTCCTGTAAAATAAGAACATTGAGCTTATAAAGAATTAATATTCATAGGCCAGTAATGGAACCACTGAATAATTGAGAGTTACTTCTAATTCTAAATTTCATATATCATTTCAGCCATGAACAAGGTATATTAGCTATTATGCCAAAAAGAAGATAGCATGCAGGCACCAAATGCGTAATTACTGAGCTCCTCCATGGTTATCACAAAAGTCTTTTGCTCTAAAGAACAAGATAATGAGGATTAATGTGTCATAAGACTGCTATGGGGGAAACATTAATATTGATGAAAAACAATGATCTTTGAGGAGTATTTTGAGCAGATAGCATTACAGACCATTGTTTACTAAAAGCCATGCATTTGGCAGCATACTGACAATTTGGCAAAATTTTAGGTGTGAGAAGGTGGAAGCAAAGCTTTTTGCTGCACTGCTGAACAAGATGAGGAAAAGCTGGCATCATTTGCCTGCAGCAAAGAGAAAACTGCTGTACTAGTTTGTTTCCCATTTTAGAATCCCATTTCAGATCCCAAGGAATATCATCATTTTAGAGGAACTGATACTATGAATATGTGTCGCAATAGGTTCTTCAGAAAGGGTTTTGCAGATTCACATGGTGTCTCCAGGGATTTTGTGCTGCTTATACTGATTTCCTGTGTGATATTAAGCCTTTGACCTGCTCATATAACTGGTCTCACAATGGCAAATCATTCAAACTATCTATTCAGAGAAAGATTTTAAAAAACAGAAGGGAGGTATGGTATAAAATTAGCCCAGCATTAGGTGCATAATGTTATATTGATGACTGGATTTGTAAAATAGTTTTTCAATCAAACACAGGAAGGTAACTCAGATTGAATTGTGGGGTCCTTGGTGTTTTAAGAGCTTGGTTGTTTGCTTGCAGACATTTCATTATCCAATAAGGTAACATCACTAGTGCAAGTGAGTGTATGGTTAATTTTTCACTTTATATCTCATGAATGTAAAATCATAATCAAATAAAAAAAGAAATGACACTCATAACAGCAATTCTCCACAATTGTAACGTGGAGCAGACGCATAATGGCTGGATACCAGATTTACACATCATCCCGACTTAGTACTTGTGGAAGGAACAGGTCTTTAAGGCTCTCTAAAAGGATAGTACAACTATGACCATATACAGGTGAAACTCGAAAAATTCGAATATCATGCAAAAGTTCATTTATTTCAGTAATGCAACTTAAAAGGTGAAACTAATATATGAGATAGACTCATTACATGCAAAGCAAGATAGTTCAAGCAGTGATTTGCCATAATTGTGATGATTATGGCTTACAGCTCATGAAAACCCCAAATCCACAATTTCAGAAAATTAAAATATTACATGCAACCAATAAAACAAGGATTGTACATAGAAAAATATCAGACCTCTGAAAAGTATAAGCATGCATATGTACTCAGTACTTGGTTTGGGCCCCTTTTACAGCAATTACTGCCTCAATATGGCATGGCATGGAAGCTATCAGCCTGTGGCATTGCTGAGGTGTTATGGAAGACCAGTATGCTTCAATAGCGGCCTTCAGCTCTTCTGCATTGTTCGGTCTCATGTCTCTCATCTTTCTCTTGGCAACGCCCCATAGATTCTCTATGGAGTTCAGGTCAGGCGAGTTTGCTGGCCAATCAAGCACAGTAATCCCATGGTCATTGAACCAGGTGTTGGTGCCAAGTCCTACTGGAAAATGAAGTCAGCATCCCCATAAAACTCATCTGTGGAAGGAAGCATGAAGTGTTCCAAAATCTCCTGGTAGATGGCTGTGTTGACCCTGGACTTAATGGAGCACAGTGGACCAACACCAGCAGATGACATGGCTCCCCAAATCAACACAGACTGTGGAAACTTCACACTGGACTTCAAGCATCTTGCAGTGTGTGCCTCTACATTCTTCCTCCATACTCTGGGTCCTTGGTTTCCAAATGAGATGCAAAAGTTGCTCTCATCAGAAAAGAGGACTTTGGACCACTGAGCAACAGACCAGGTCTGTTTTTCTTTAGCCCAGGTAAGACGCCTCTAATGTTTGTTGTTCAGGAGCGGCTTGACAAGAGGAATACAACATTTGAAGCCCATGTCCAGGATCCGTCTGTGTGTGGTGGCTCTTGATGCACTGATTCCAGCCTCAGTCCACTCCTTGGGAAAGTCCCCAACCCTTTTGAATGCCCTTTTACTGACAATTCTCTCCAGGATGCGGTCATCCCTGCTGCTTGTGCACCTTTTTCTTCCACACTTTTCCCTTCCACATAACTTTCTATTAATGTGCTTTGATACAGCACTTTGGGAACATCCAACTTCTTTTGCAATTACCTTTTGAGGCTTTCCCTCCTTATGGAGGGTGTCAGTGATGGTTTTCTGCACAACTGTCAGGTCAGCAGTCTTTCCCATGATTGTGATTCCTACGGAACCAGACTGAGACACCATTTAAAGGCTCAGAAACCCTTTGCAGGTGTTATGGCTTAATTAGCTGATTAGAGTGGGACACTTTGAATCTAAAATATTGCACCTTTTCACAATATTCTAATTTTCTGAGATTGTGGATTTGGGATTTTCATGAGCTGTAAGCCATAATCATCACAATTATGGCAAATCACAACTTGAACTCTCTTGCTTTGCATGTAATGAGTCTATCTCATATATTACTTTCACCTTTTAAGTTGCATTACTGAAATAAATGAATTTTTGCACAATATTCTAATTTTTTGAGTTTCACCTGTAGACTTCAACCATGGAGGTTTACAGATTAACAGACTTGGAAGGTACCTTGTAGGTCATCTAGTCCAACCTCCTGCCCAAGCAGGAGACCCTACACTATTTCTGACAAACAGCAGTCCAATCTCTTCTTGAAAGTCTCAAGTGATGAAGTTCCCAAAACTTCCGAGGGCAAACTGTTCCATTGGTTGATTGTTCTCACTGTCAGAAAGTTTCTCCTTATTTCCAGATTAAATCTCTCCTTGTTCAGTTTCCATCCATTATTCCTTGTCTGGCCTACAGGAATTTTAGAAAATAGCTTAACCCCTTCCTCTCTGTGACAGCCCCTCAAATATTGGAACACTAATATCATGTCTCCCTTGTTCCTTCTCTTTACTGGACTAGCCAGGCCCAGTTCCTGTAACCATTATTCATATGTTTTAGTCTCCAGTCCCCTAATCATCCTGGTTGTAATGTATGCAGAGTTAATCTGATTGGTTGTGGAAAATATGCAGAGTTCAATCTGCTTGGTTGTTAAAATGGTGGGAATTCCGAATACTGCCATTGGCTACAAGCTGCAGCAGCCGGCTATATAAGCTGCCAAGACCAAGCCATTCTGGCGTAGTTCTGAGCTGTAGTCACATTATTAAAATGAGCTGAAGCACTTCACATCCTGTCTTCTTCCGAACTTAACACTGGCAACGAAGGTGGGATCGTAACGGACAAGAAGACAATGCAGAAGAAAGAAACAAGATGACTGGGCTGAACACGCCACCAGCCCAGTTCGACCCAAAGAACGAAGACTGGGAGTCTTACGCAGACTGATTCCAAATGTTCTTAGAAGGAAATGATCTAGCTTCAATTTCTGAACAACAGAAAAGAGCGGTTTTCCTAACACACTGCGGCCCTGCAGTGTTCAAGATGGCAAAGGCTCTGGCTGCACCAGCAGACGTGAAAGCGATGGCATGGGCAGACTTGGAAAGGCTATTGAGGGTGCACTACACACCCCAAGTATCATGCCTGATCTGCAGACACGAATTCTACTGCCGCAATCAATGAGAAGAAGAAAGCATCAGTGACTTTGTGGCCAGCTTATGAAACCTTGGGGGTGCCTGTGACTTCATCATGCTAGAAGAAGCCATGCACGATCATTTTGTCTTGGGGCTTAAGGACCAGACGTTACAAAGTAAACTACTCATGAAACCAAACATTATGCTAAAAGAAGCCATCGACGAGGCAATAGCAGCAGAAGCCACGCAAACCTCCATAGCCACAATGAGGAAGATGAACAGAATAACCAACCATCCAGAGGGTGAAAAAACCACAACAACGCATTTTGACAAACTAGAGTCAGAATCAGAGTACAGCGGAGAAGAAGAAGAGATAAACAGACTCAGAATGGAGCGGAAATGGAATGCCCAGGGCCTGAAGAAGCGAGACTTCTGTTGCACAGGATGTGGAGGGAACCACCCCGGCACAGAATGCAGGTTCCTGGAAGCCATTTGCCTCCATTGTGAGAAGAAAGGGTACATCGCAAGAGTCTGCAAATCATCCAGAACTCCACCAAACAGAAGGAAGTTCAATCCAAATAACAAGGACAAAGAAGTAAAACCCGGCAGCACAAGCGGGAAAAATGAAACACATCAAACTGTAACAATTGGTCATTCTTCTTCACTGAACAATAGGAAGGTGCATGTCAAGGTCTATATCGAGGGAAGACCATGCCAGATGGAGGTAGACTCAGGATCATATCTATCCATGGTGTCATGGGACACTATACAGAGACTCATTCCAGAGATCCAGAAGAACCAATTCAATAAACAAGCACTAACCCTCAAAGATTACCAAGGAAACAAGATTCCAGTAATCGAAACAAGAAAATTCAACGTGAAATTCAAGAATCACACTAAACTTCTACCATTGACCATCGTTGATAAAGACCGCCCAAGTCTTCTAGGACTGGAATAGTTCCACCCCCTGGGCATCGAAGTAACCGGAATCAACCATGTAAGTGACTCAGAATGGGAAGAGTCATTGAAGAAAGAATTCCAAGAGGTCTTCAGCGACGGATTAGGCAAGTACTCGGGCACCCCTATTACTTCCAATTTAGACCCCAACGTACAACCAATCCATTTAAAAGCCAGATGAGTGCCGTTTGCACTCAAAGCAAAAATCGATGAACAGTTAGACAAACTGATAGCTCAAGGGGTACTAGAGCCCACAGACCAGTCCAGATGGGAAACACCCATAGTTACCCCTGTCAAACCTGATGGCTCTGTAAGAATTTGTGGGGACTATAAGGGGACATTGAACCATGCACTGCAACAGAGCACATATCCGGTTCCAGTGGTACATCATTTGTTACACTCCCTAGGTGGGGGTACTGTTTTCGCTAAATTAGACCTTGCCCAAGCATACCAGCAGTTAACAGTAGACAATACGACTGCAGAGGCACAAACGATTGTGACCCATCGGGGTGCCTTTAAATGCAAAAGGTTACAGTTCGGAGTAAGTGTGGCACCAGGCATATTTCAAAGCCTTATGGAAAGAATATTACAAGGTTTAAAAGGGGTAGTACCTTACTTTGATGACGTCTTAATCTCTGCTAAAAATGACACTAAGCTACGTGAGACACTCAGAGAAGTATTGATCAGGTTCAAAAAAGCAGGACTAAAAGTCAAAAAAGAGAAATGTACACTAAGAACAGACAGAGTAGAATTCTTAGGTTACATGATTGACAAACACGGTATTCACCCCACAGAAACAAAAATTCAGGCAATCAAGGAAGCCCCCAGACCTAAATGCAAAGCTGACCTTCAAGCATTTCTGGGACTTATTAATTTCTACCATATGTTTTTGCCACAGAAAGCAACAACTGTGGAACCCCTACATAGACTGCTCGATAAAAAAGCTACGTGGGTCTGGGGCAAAAGAGAAGAAGCAGCTTTTAACAGTATTAAGCGCCAAATCGCGTCTGATTGTGTGTTAATACAGTTTAGTGAAAACCTGCCCATGGTATTAACTTGTGATGCTTCCCCTTTTGGAGTGGGGGGAGTATTGAGCCACCAGCTACCGAGTGGAAGAGAAGCTCCCATTGCATTCTATTCAAGAACATTGACAAAGGCAGAGAGAAACTATAGTCAAATGGACAAGGAAGCGCTGGCAATAGTATCAGCTGTCAAGAAATTCCACGAATACATTTATGGAAGAAAATTCACCATTGTCACTGATCACAAGCCTCTCCTCGGAATAGTGGCCGGCGATAAACCAACTCCTATCATCCTTTCACCCCGAATGATGAGGTGGACCGAATTCCTCACTGCATACTTGTACAGACTCGTTCACCATCCAGGAAAGGAAATAGGGCACACAGACACATTGAGCCGCTGCCCATTACCTATGAAGACTGAAGATCCAGCACCTGAGACTTACACCTTTTTCTTAGAAACAGTTGCTAAACTACCTGTGGATGCTACTGAAATTGCAAGAGAAACTGCTAAAGACAGTTTATTGGCACCTGTTGTCGATTGGATAAAGAAGGGTTGGCCACAGCAAGGACTAATGGACATCTGCAAACCATTTAAGTCCAGACAAACCGAACTATCTGTTTTAAAGGGGTGTATTCTATGGGGAAATCGAGTGGTTATTCCTGAAAAGTTACAGAAGAAAGTATTGACTATGTAGCATGAGGGGCACCCGGGGATTGTCAGAATGAAGGAGCTATGTATGGTGGCCGGAGATTGACAAAATGGTTGAAAACTGGGTTGCTGGCTGTACGAATTGTCAGGAACTGAGGCCCACACCACCTATCGCCCCTAAACAGGAATGGGAATGTCCTAGGGGGCCATGGTCCAGAATTCATATTGATTTTGCTGGGCCAACTAAAGGGCATACCTTTCTGATTGTAGTAGATGCATATTCCAGATGGCTCGAGGTTATTCCCATGTCATCCACCACTGCAGAAGCTGTTATCAAACAGCTAAGGAAACTTTTTGTAACTCACGGGTTGCCCGATGTGGTTGTTTCCGACAATGGTCCCCAATTTATTGCCACCCTTTTTGAATCATACTTAGCACAGCAGGGCATAAGGCATGCCCTTACGGCCCCTGGGCACCCCTCCACTAATGGCCGGGCTGAAGGTATGGTTCGGTTTACTAAAGAGAAACTTCAACAGTTGGGTCCAGGGGATATTACTGAGAAAGTAGACAAACTGTTCAGTATCCAACACATTACCCCCAACCCCTCCACTAATTTAAGCCCTGCAGAGCTCTTAATGGGCAGGAAACTCAGGTCAACCCTCGACCGCCTTCACCCCACTTACGCAGCCAAGAAACCTGTAGATTCTAGTAGCAAAACTCACATTTTTCAAATAGGGGATCGAGTTTATGCTAAGAACCTTGTGGGTGAGCCTTTATGGATTCCTGCGGAAATTACCCATGTAACAGGACCCAGGTCTTACAGGGTACAAACGGAGGACGGGGTCATTTGGAAAAGACATATAGACCAATTAAGGTCCAGAAAGTCCCTAGAAACTTACCCTGGCATGTTTCAGGACTCATTACGCACAACCCAAGCCGTGGGGGAAGAAAGAGACCTTTTGAATAATGAACAAGTAATAGTCAACCCCCTCTTGAATGGAATAACATGACAAGAGCCATCCCAAGCCCTAACACATTCACAACAAATGCTAACTCCAGTAGAGGACAGCACAACTTCACCTATTCAAGGGGATACCAATGGGCTGGGAGTGGACTGGGAGGAGAGACCAGGTTGGAGTAACAGAGCTGGATCACCCGGCCAAAAGATTCCAAATGAGGGGATTCCAACAACTAACATTCCTTCAAAACAAATAGAAGTTCCTAGAACACCTGAACCACGCAGGTCCAAACGTAACCGTAAAAGCCCCACCTATTTACAAGAGTACATTAGATAGATGGGGTTTGAGTATGGGCTGGACCAGGTGGGGAGGGGTGTAATGTATGCAGAGTTAATCTGATTGCTTGTTGAAAATATGCAGAGTTTAATCTGATTGGTTGTTAAAACGGCGGAAATTCCGAATACCGCCATTGGCTACAAGCCGCGGCAGCCGGCTATATAAGCTGCTGAGACCAAGCCATTCTGGCATAGTTCTGAGCTGCTGTCACATTATTAAAATGAGCTGAAGCACTTCGCGTCCTGTCTTCTTCCAAACTTAACACTGGTTGCTCTTCTCTGCACTTTTTCTAGAGTCTCAACAGCTTTTTTATAAAGTCTTATTTTTAAATAGTATGTCACTTCCCCCTCCCCCCAAAAATGGTAGTGACTATCAGTGTGCTTCTGATCTACTACCTATTGTTACAGCATCCTTTAAAGATAAGGCTATTCACTCAAACCCTGAGCCTGGGTAAAAGCAAATATGTTTGCATTTCATTTTTATCTATAGAATTTGTTGTGTTTTGTTGTTTTATTTTATAATTTTAGTGATTTTTATTGTGTTATGGATCTACTGACATAGAGCGATTATAAATATTTCAGTAAAATAATGAATCAATAATGAGTAACAAATAGCATATATGCCTCAGTGCACAAAAATTACCCAGATAGTTACAGTAGAACAAATAAAAGCACAAGAGATAAATGTATGGAACAATAAAACAATATTAAATCATTAAAAGAGCATTAAAACCAGTCCCGGCAATTTCAAAGGTCAAATTAAAGAACTGTGTCTTAATTCACTTCTGAAAAAAAACCAAATTTTTCCCCTAAGAGAGGAAGCAAAACTGAATTCTCATGCTAAATTAAGATACAGATTTCCCAACTAATCATTGAAAAAAATCCCTTCTCACCTTTATGGGTGACATCATGTCTTTCTCAATCTTGAATCCTGTACCCTTAAACCCTTGGAGTTCAAGGGTTCTGTGCAATATCTTAGCACTTTCTGGTGCTGCACCTTCTGGACAGAGAGCTCTCATGTTCCCTGGGATCTGGTAGAACCAGTCTCCCATGTTAGGAGTCACAGTCCCGAGTGCTCCTACCCTCACTGGGACCACTTTGCCCTTTACTTTCCACATTCATTCTAATTCCTCTTTCAGGTCTTGGTACTTCTCCAACTTTTCATATTTTTCTTCCTGATGTTGCTGTCACTTAGCACCACTACATCTATCACCATTGCAATCTGCTGGTTCTTGTCTACTACCATGACATCTGGTTGACTGGCCAGTACCCGCCCTGCATCAGGATTTAGAAGTCCCACAGGATATTAGCCCTCTTATTCTCCATGATCTTCTATGGGATTGCCCACCTGGACTTGGGAGGGTCTAGTCCATATTCTGTACACAATGTCAGCTATTTGATTGGGCTGTTCAGTGCATGTTGTTCCTGTCTGGATCTTATAACCTGCCGTTGTATTTTGGACTGTCCCTGAGGCATCTCTACAACAGTCTGCACCATGATGCCTATCAAGTGTGGTAACCTTTGCTTCTATGGATCTTCTTTTTGTGCTGCTATGATCAGTGTCACAGTGCTGTCTTTTAGTTTCCAATCACTGATAAAAAGTCTGTCACTTCAGCTATCTATCAGTGACATATCCCATGCAAGGATATATTGTCTTGCCATGCCACTTTCTCTGCTTGATCTTCCTCCCATGTTTGCTGCTGCCTCAGGCATTGTCTCAGCAGGACATCTTTGGGTGCCATCTTACTGACATACTCCTAGATATTCTTAGTTTCATACCAAACAGTAGCTTTGTTACTCAGTCATCTGTACTCTTTCCAGTTGCTGTACAGTTTCTGAGCATTAGTCTTTGGGTGGAAACCTCTGTACATTCTAAGGAGCTTCTAGGTCTCCATATCAGCATCTTTCATGTCCTGCTTTGACCAACTCACTATATTGATAGGATACCTGATGACTGGCTGGGAATATATGTTGATGACATAGATCTTATTCTTCCCATTGAGTTGGCTCTTCAGGACCTGTCTTATCCTTTGGTGGTACTTAGATGTTGCTTTCTTCCTTGCTTCCTCATTGTGGTTCCCATGTGACTGTGTGATATCAAGGTAGGTGTAGCTGGTCTGTATGTCTGCTATGTGACATACTGATAATTACACCCCATTGGTCTTAACAACTTTCCTTCTCTTGACTACCATCCAGCCACACTTCTCTAGTCCAGATACCCAATATCCCCACTGCAAATTTGTTTCAGGTAAATCAGTGAGTTAATGTCTCATTCACTGTTAGATACAACTTGATGTCATCCATGTAGAGGAGGTGGATGATGGTAATTCTGGTATGAAATGTACAGAATAACCCTTGAATAACAAGGATATGCACATGGAAACGTTTATGAGAGTAGTTATGAATAATTATTCAGCCACAAACGGATACACTAAATTGAGTTAAAGTTTACTCTAAGAAATAGCACAGTCCAATAAACGGTCCAGGTCATATACATTGAACAGTCCAAATAATATCCAATTACAAAGTCTTCTTACCGGTTGCCTTTGTCATTTACAGTAAACAAAGATATCAAAGTATAAGCACAGCATAAATACAACAGAGAACCTTAGATAGCAACAGAATGTCAGAGAGAGCACGCTATGATCTCTACCTCCCTCTTATGGTAATTTGCAATATAATCAACCAATCGGAATATAGTATAAATCAATACAGTGATTTTGTCTTAAAGCTACAAACATACATTGTTGGTTTATATATTGCCAACCCAACTAATTGGTGTACAGATTCCTAACACTCTTGAACTTGTGTTATGAACACTCTTGAACCTGTGTTCATATCCAGTTATTGTGATTATTTGGCTGTGGGGATTCAAGCCTTTACAGAACAGTGGCAGGAACAGTGCATCACCTTGATGTATGCCATACTTGATGACCATTATTTGAGCTGTGTTGGCTTAACTTTCAGTGTTGTCCTTCATAGTCCCAATGAGTTCTTGAGGAAGATGTTTAGAGTCCTGTTGACTTCATATATAATGCCAGGCATTCACAATTTCATGTGTGTGGCATTGAGTCATAGGTTTTTCTGTAGTCAATCTAGGCTGTGCTTAGGTTGGTCTTTCTAGATGTTGAGTCTTGGGTGATTGCTCTATTTATGAGCAAGTGCAAGTTTGATCTTCTGATGTTGCTCCCAATGCTCTTCTGAACTGTATTCATGCACTAGCCCATATAGTCCTATAACTTAGTGGCTAATTAGCTTCTCTATTATATCTCCTTAGCCTGGTAGCCAATGCTGTGAGCTTTTATTTAGCAATTTCTAGGGCTTTGGATAGAGTCAGACCCTTGTCTTTTTTCAGTAGCTGAGTCATATCCTTAATCTTCACTCTTCTATAATTCCACTAGCTGACTAACCTCTTTCCAGGTTGCCTTGATCTTATCCTCTAACTTCATTTTCCAGGGGGGATATACTGTTGAACATAGCCAAGCAGGGGCTACAGCATATACCAGTTTGTTTGGGTAATGGTAGGAGTAGATATTATTGTAAGGGCTCTATTGGCATCTTCTAGCATATTATTTGATAATACTTTTCTGCTGAGCCTTGGCAAACAGTTTCAAGGGTTGACTGTAACTAGCTTATCCATGATCTGCCTGATATCAACAGTTCTGTAATGGAGAGGTGACAATGATGTTCCAGCTTCAGGACTTGGGAGAATATCCAGTTGTTTTTCCAGGTCTTCGTGAATCTGGGATGTAATATTTAGTTGGTTTATCTCAAGTTGTAAGACAGCTTTGTTTTCCCTATGTTGACATGTTGATAACTAGCTGTTTTTCAGTTAGAGTGGATGCAGGTCTTCATAGTTTCATACTATGTTTCATATACCATCTCTCATTAGATCTGCTACTGTAGTATCATTCTACCAGTTCCAGGTTCTCCTTGTCTTATCCATATATAGTTTGTTCCAATAGTCCACTTATCACCAGATTGTCCTGTTCCCCAATATCTGATATGGACCTTGCTAATTCTGGGCAGTTTCCAAGCCAGCATGAGTTTCCAAGTTTATGTCACTCTCATATTTGAGGTGGGCAGGTAAAGCATTAGGGGGTCTTTTACCAAGGACCCCTAGGGATTTGAATACTGGTTTCCCACATTAAAGGCAGTATTGTAACCATGATGTTATCTGGCTCCTGAAAGAGGAAATAAATTTTTAGCTGTGTGAAGCAAGATAAAGTTTTTCCCAGCTAACTATTGAAAACTGCACACACACATACACACACACACACACAAAATTAGCTGTCATTACATCTTATGGTAGCCTTACTGAGCTATGTGCTATATAAAAAAATATTTTCTTTGATCTGTTCTGAAACACTTTTAGTCCAAATTCAGTGAATGCTTTTAGATTCCATGAGGTTATCCACATTAGTCATAAATCATCATAGTGATGGCTAGGTGATGCTATAAATCTCTAATGTGGATAGCTGCCAGTATTATAAGATAAACCTATCCACTTTTTCCACACCATGCATAATAATAGACTCCTTTCTCATAGGAAAGCTACTTCAGCCTCTTGATTATTTTGGTTGCCCTTTTCTACAGGTAAACAATAGTCATCATTATAAATTCTTGTTATCTAGAGTCTAAAACTATTTTACTGCACAATTGGCTACATTGAAAATCTAGCTATATTTTCTATATATTTTCACAGGCTGTTATGAATAA
This sequence comes from Naja naja, assembly GCA_009733165.1. NCBI lineage: Eukaryota > Metazoa > Chordata > Lepidosauria > Squamata > Elapidae > Naja > Naja naja. Next base: position 56,062,486 of record CM019149.1, on the reverse strand, counting down.
TTAAAAAAAAACCTCTGAGTCTCACCCATTACTTTATGATTCCATTAACCTTTACTCTTAGTTCCTTAGACTTAGAGTACCTTGGCCGATCATATCACCGCCAACCCTCTGGGTAGATGAGATCAATTTTGCTTCTTCACAGAAACAGAAATGATGAAAACTGTTCATTTGAAAGCTTGCAGCATTTTTATACCCATATTCCGCACCCAAAATCCAGAAAGTCCACACTATGCACCATTAACTCAGAAAAAAGAACCCATGTCTGCAAAACACTGCCTTTTGTTAATTAAGCCTCTTGTTGCTGGAGAAAATGAAGAATCATTAACTGCTGATGCCGCCCCAAGGGTACAGAGCTGTCTTCTATCTCGAGGGATGGTACGGATAAAAAGCTGTTTATTTTCCTATCTTAGTTAATCCAATTATTTTAAGTAGAATAATGCCCACGGAGGTTTGGCTAGAGCCAAATGAGAGAAAGATGATGCAACTGCTGCCCTTCTGGGGTTCGTTCTGAAAACCCCCTCAAAAGCGTTTCAATTCTATGAAATGCAGATGATGCCATTAAACATTTATTTCCCTGTCAATGACTAATTGAAAAAAAAAATCCAGGGATCTGGTTTTGTTTAGCCGGTTTCAAGATCTTGACATTATGGAAGACAAATTTTTATGTGTGAGTTTTTCCATACATTTCATAGCCTGCCAAGCTACACCGACTATTTGACACACATGCTTTCTGAAAAAGAAGGGAACTTGAAAGAAGCAAAGAAAATAGAACCCAATAATTATAGAATAGGAAATGACCATTTAGGCTATCAAATCCCTGCTCCCTATAGGAATTTAAATTAAAGCCTATCCAGTCTCCACTAGAACACATTAAGTGAAATGAAATTTATTCTCAATATTCTACAATCAATACTCTTCAAAACCTTAACTAATATGTATTAACAATTGACCATCATTTTTTGCTTTAGTTTGTCCAATGATATAAATGAAGATATTTTCAGGTATGTGCATTTTGGATTAGAGTGGTGGATTGTAATCAAAATCACTGGCCATAATATGTGCATATATGTGTAGAGAGAAAATATAGATTATAATTTCCACTATAAGTTCCTAATAAGGAAAGGAGCAACATCCCTGCCTAGATAAAGTATGTGCCTTCCTTTTTTCAGGAAATCCTATATACCAGCCTTTCCCAACCAACTTTTTAGCCTATCTTGGCACTCAAGCCTGGAGTAAGACTATGAACAATAAAGAAAATTGGGCCTTTTGTTTTACAAATAGAACTGCAATTTGGGGAGGTTTTGAGAGTTTAACCTGAGTAGCAAGCAAAGGGTTGCTTACCCTTTGTAATGTCATCCTATTATAACAGAATAACAGAGTTGGAAGGGAGCTTGAAGGTTTTTCTAGTCCAACCTTCTGCTCAAGCAGGAAACCTTATAATATTTCAGACAAATGGTTGTCAATCTCTTCTTAAAAACCTCCAGTGTTGGAGCAATTATGTCTCATTGATGGTCATATTTATACAACTGCCAGAATAATTCCAAAAACCAACCAAGGCACTCAAAATGTGAATTAATCAACATGAGAAAGCATCTTGATATAACAATACAAGCTCCAGTCCATGTAGTTTTGTGTATCAGAATCACAGTGCAATGACAAAAGAACTGGACAATTCATTGCCACATTCATTTTGTCATTTGGCTCTCCTTTCCCTTCCCTTTAGATTCCCATGGAGGGAATTCAGAATGGCATTTAAGATAGCAACTCTGGGCAGTTAGTCCCAGTGTAATGTTGCAAACAGCTCTGTACCAGGTTGAAAATGGAGGATTTGTTTATCAATATTTTACTTCCTATTAAAGTGATATAAGAACCAGATTTTGGTCTGAGTACTACTAACTACCATTCAGAGAAAGCATTCTCTGACTAAATGGACTAGATTCTCTATATTAATGGAGAATAGCTTTATAGATATAGTGGAAATGAAGTATGATAACAAAACTGTAGCAGTTTTATGATTTACTTATACCCTTGATGATATTGATTCATAAAGGCCAGACAAGGTATTGCACTTGGGTTTCTTTTATATAAAATTTTTAGTTACTGAGTTCTAAGAGTGATGAAAGATTTGAAATGCACTATAGCTTAAACAGAAGTTGGGAATGATTAAGCTTTAAAAATGGCAACCTTTTATGCTGTTGTTTTAGAATAATACATCTGTATAAGAATTCTGGAAGAGTGGCAGGCTCTAGAAAATTTATTTTTGGAAAATGCTTGGAAAGCATTTTAGACCTGATCCTGTGTTGGGCACTCTGGTGACTAGAACTGAAGTCTCTGAGACACTTTTTTTAATGTCCAGGAATCTCTTTGTACACATATACACACATATTGTTGTGGCTTGCCGGCAGCCTGTGCAGACGCCAGTGGAATTGAACAGTGGGGAAGAATGGGGACCAGTCCAGGAGTCTGGGGAGGACTTGGACGAGGGTCCTGCGTCTGATGCAGAGATGGGGCCAGGACCATCTGGGAGTGGGGTGCTGCCTTTGGAGTCTTCAGAGTCTGGCAGCAGCGAGGCAGAGGACCCAGGGGAGCCTGTTCCCAGTGCGCATGTGCGCAGAGCTGCTAGACAATAAGAGCAGCTAAGACAAAAGGGGCAACTCGGGAGTAAGGCTTGGAGGTGATTGGCCCTCCCCTAAGGTATAAAGGAGGTGCAAAGGTACAGAAACCTTTGCAGGAAACAAAATCATCTGCTCTGTTCAGATTAAACCTTGAAGCTCTGTGTGGACTTTGTATTTTGGTTGGTTTTTTACATTTAATTTGCACTTGTAGGCAGCAATTCAAAGGACAGAAAGGTGTGTGCTTATCTTGAGACTATTTGGACTAAGCGTGTGCTTAATTATGGTCTCAGAAAGCCTTGGTCAGAACACATATATACAAATACATACACATAGAAGAGCCATGGTGGCGCAGTGATTAAAGTGCAGTTTTGCAGGCTAATTCTGCCCTGACTGGCTCAAGATTGATTCAGCCTTCTATCCTTCCCAGGACAGTAAAATGAGGACCCAGATTGTTGGGTGCAATATGCTGATTCTGTAAACCACTTAGAGAGCTGTAAAGCATTGTGAAGCGGTATATAAGTCTAAGTGCTATTGCTATTACTACACACACACGCACACGCACATGCACACACACAAACACACACAGAAACCTCAACAACATTCAGCAACTTACTTGGCAGGGGAGATACCTTGATCACATTCACTTACTGATATGGGTTTAAAACAAATAATTTATAAGTAATCGAATATTGTTAAGGTTTCTGTTAAGTTTGCATGAAGAGGCAGACACGGAGTGCTTCAGCTCTTAAGTTTTATTGTGACTTCAGCTCAGAACGGACCCAATTTGGCTTAGCCGAGGCAGCTATATATAGCCGGCTGCCTCAGCTGACAGCCAATCAGAGTGCAGGGTTTTCCTGCACTTTTAAACCAATGATTTCAAACACTTTACAAGAACAACCAATCAATTCAAACTCTGCATACATAACAGTTTCTGTTTCTGCCTTTCCTCTACTAAGCTTGTTTAGCTCAGCAGTTCTCTTGTGAGATGATAAAATTCAACTTGCTGGTAATAAAAAAGGGAAGCTCAGATGATGCCATATAGATATGTGTTCTGGAAAGTACTGCATTTGAATGAAAATAAGCTTGTGTGAAGGAAGAGGTAAGGCTGCAGAGAAGGAAGGAAGAAAGGTAGAGAAGGGTACTTTTCAGCATGGGAAAACCATGGACAAGTAAGCAGAGAAGAAAAAAAGTTGAGCAGCAGAAACTCAAAAGAAGTATCAGTAGCCCTGGCAACAGGCCTATTTGGGCAAGAGGTGGTGAGGGAGTCAGAGCAGCTGCTCAGCAATTCTGCAAAATGCCGTTTCTTCCGGCAGCTTCTTGATACTAATAAGGTTAGAATTGTTACTTCAGCATGATTTTCTTAAGAGATGCTTTCATGACCTTTGGGTCACTCTATCGTGTGTTCAACTGAAAAATCTTCCTTAAATACACATGCTTTAATAGCAGGTGATTTCTTTATGGGTCATTCTGGAATTGTCTCAGCATCAGTCTTTTTTTTAAGCCTATTTTCCCTCCTGTATGTTTCTTACAACTTGTAATATAGGCAAATGCATGCTGGTTTTCCTGTTGATACTATAAGTATTTGAACTGCTAGATAGCAAGTAGATGAATAGGTACCACACATGCAGAAAGGGAGCAGTGTTCCGTGTTTCAGTGTATACTCTGTGCTGCTGCAGCATGATATCCTGCTGGCCACATGATCACAGAAATGTCTCCAGACAATGCTGGATTTTTTGCTTTAAAAATGGAGATGAGCACCACCCACTAAAGTCTGCCACAATTAGGGGGGTAAAAGGATTGTAAGTACCATGATGGCCATCCATCACTGAAGCAACATTGGAATGTGTTCACTGTAAAAGTGGCCAAAAGGAAACATCTGAGCAGATTAATAAAGCTAAGATTGATAGGAGACAAAAACTACATAAAAATGAAGAGATGTAATCCGACTGAAAATATTCTCCAACTATGCAGAATCTTTTCAGAAAAAAAAATTGGAAAATAACTTCTGGGAGAAATAAAGACAGTTTTAATTTTAAAAAATTGAAATATCAAATAGTGCACATCTAGTATAAATTCTGTGCATCTCTCTCTGTATAGAACACACACACATTTCTAGCAGAGCCTGACTAGGACATAAAAAAAAGAATTCAAATGGGATCAAAAATGCTGACCTTATCTGGACTAGACTGATAGTAGATACCAGCAGCAAGTAGAAATAAAATTGACAATTCTTTATTCCCTGGGTGATGAGTGAACAGAGAAAGCAAACAGGAGTGCCAATGGATTTCAGCAGGAAAAAAAGATAAGGAAGAGAGAAAAATGGCCAAAGAAAATGTGCTTTCTGGTGGATTTTGTAATCAGCTATGAGGAGCGAGTGCCTCTTGCTGAGTAAACAGAGGCTGTAAGAAGAATATAAGACACCGAGGATCTAGGAATAAGAGGTAGTTTAAGTCCTGAAAGGTTGCTTGATTTTGGGTAGACCATTTAATTTTGTGTCCTTTTTTCAGAAGTTGAGTATTTTTGTGGCGGTTTCAAAATTAGAGATGAACTGTGTATAAAAATTGGTAAAACTCAGAAAATGTTGAATATCTTTCAAATTTCTAGACACTTACTGTGGGACAACACCTTATACCTTTTGTCAACTCTGAAGCAAACCTGGCTGGTGCCATTTTGGAGGCTTCAGGTTTGCCACAGTGGGAAGAAGGAATAGGGAGGGGGAACATAGTTAGATGGGGGGTTTGTAGCCAAAACAAAATATTTTCTTGTGGGAACCAAGGACATTCCAACAGGTGGCTGGAGAAGGAGGGGTGAAGTAACCAAGCAACTGGCCAGCACCTTGATTGGACAACATGGCTGATTGTTTGGGGAAAGGGGGAACTTTTATTTTTTTAATCAGGTGAAAACCATGGGAACTTTCAGAGTCAGTTTCCACCAGTTTGTGCCAATATGATACCTGCGATAAAACTGTTGTTTGAGGAATCTACCTGCCTCAAAACTCTGCTTTCTATGGGGCTATTACTTGGAACCCTGATACCTTTACAGGATCCACTTCTACTCCTTTTTTAGAGATCAGATAAACAAAGAGTTCAACTGGAGAAAATTAAATGCACATTTCTTCTCCTTAGGAAATACTTTGTGCCTGCAAAGGCATTCTAGGATGTTTTGTCCCATGTACAGATGGGTCTTCTGAAAAGAAATATCCATATATAATTCAGGTATATTACTACATATTTGTATAAAATATTGTAAATATTGCATTTTTGTTAAGTGAATGACTGTGGTCATTAATCCAGTTTCCCTTATTAACTTTGCTTGTTGGAACTGCCTGGGTTGGAAACTGATCGCCAATGGTGATCATCTGACCCCGGGATGTTGCAACCACCACAAGCACATCAGTTATCAAGCACTCAAATTTTAATCACATGACCATGAGGATACTATAATGGTTGTATGTGTAAGGATTGGTTATAAATAACTTTTTTCAGTGCCTTTATAACTTTGAACAATGCTGAATGAATTGTTGTAAGTCAAGGACTACTAGTAACTCAAGGACTATTCAAGGCTGTTAGTAACTTTCTGGAATGCAAGGCATTGTCTTACATATTGCATGAGTGTTGCTCATGTGGGAGAAATCTGGACTGGTTTTTTTGGCATGGCCCCTTTTCAACCTTTGTGAGTGATGAATTTGGAAAATGTCTGGTTATTAAGAATTATGGGAACACAAAATTAATTTCACATTGGACTTCTTGAATCATCAGGCCTGTGTTTTGCATACCACATTCTATTAATTAAAATTACCATTATTCCATTGTCAGTGGAATGTTAATGAATGTTAGTATTCTGAACAAATTTTAATCAAGGAATTTTCTTTTGTACTCTCTAATAGACAAACACTCCAAGAAATATGAACTCACAGTTTGATTGGCCATATGGAACTGATGGATTGTGTTTCTGCATTGATTGCTAATGAAAAAAAACCAGTGAGGAATGTTAGAAGGAAGCTATACATAAAAATGGAAATGAAACATCTTCAGATACATTCCTAGAGCTTCTGCCTGATTAAATCAATCAGGAATTTTATTTCATATATAAGGTGAAAAATTGGCCTTCTCTAAAGTAAGACAAATGACCAGGTATTTCTTTCTTGTATTTTTTCAAGTAAAACTTCTTCCCACTCAGGAAGGCCATGTATCATAGAGATTTGTACTCTCCCTCAAAATCACATCATATGAGATAGGCGGCCATATAAATTTGCTAATCTAATCAATAAATAAGGGTTATACCTATGATGATGCTGAGTTTGATTCATCTGATTTCAAACCTTCCAATTCGTTCATTCATTCATTCATTCATTCATTCATTCATTCATTCATTCAGCCATTCAGCCATTCATTCAGCCATTCATTTAGAGGCCAGCCAGCTCCACAAGACTTTAGGTTGGTCATAGCACTAAAAGTAATAAAACAATAAAATGGAAATAAACTAAAGATTGTGACAGAAATTACTTAATCAGATAAAACTGAATTCATTTTGAAAGCAGCTTTGTTGGCACTGTACCATCTGATTTAAAATTGGAGAAAAGCCAGTTTGGGGAGTTTTTTTTTCCTGTGACAATGTAGCTGTACATTGTCATTGTAGCTGACAATTGTACTCATTGGCAAGAATTCCTATGTTGCCCCTCCTCCTGACCATGATGTCCAAAGTGGAGATTACTTCTTCTTTCCCTGGTTCATGCCTAGAGGCTCAGCCTTTCCTGGACCCTTAAATATATATATATATATATATATATATATATATATATATATATATATATATATATATTTGTTTTCGTAGATTTTCACGGGTAAAGGTATGTAGGTCTTGGTGTATTCGGGTCTTGTCCCGTGTAAGATTGAGAATACCTTGGCAACGCTTGATGAAATCTCATCCGTCATCTTCAGGCTGGTGTCTTCAGCTTCGTTCTCCTGGGAGAAGTGTGTGATCGTGGCTGTTTTTCCCTTTTAAACTCTAGAGTTGACTGTGTTGTTACTTCTTGATTGGTTTGTGGAGTTGATGTATGCAGATTGGATGGCTTTTTCCTGAGACCCTGTGTGGCTGAGGTGCTGGCTGTGTGTCTCTCAGCCTTTGTGTTGTAACGACCTGGGTAATGGGCTGTGTGATGACCTTCTGAGTTCTATTGTTGTGATGTCTCAGGAAAAAGCCATCCAATCTGCATACATCAACTCCACAAACCAATCAAGAAGTAACAACACAGCCAACTCTAGAGTTTAAAAGGGAAAAACAGCCACGATCACACACTTCTCCCAGGAGAACGAAGCTGAAGACACCAGCCTGAAGATGACGGATGAGATTTCACAACGCTGCCAAGGTATTCTCAATCTTACACGGGACAAGACACGAATACACCAAGACCTATATATATGATCTCCTAGCTCTTCCATTCCAGCTGTTTATTCCTTGATGAACATGTTGGGATAAGTGTCCAATTTGTATTAATCAATTAAATGGATCCCAGCTTGGCTCATATGGTATTTCTTCTTCTTTCAGTGTTGCTACATTTTTAGAACTGAAAATCACATGACTAGTTTCTAAATGGTTCCGAGAATTGGGGAACTGTGCAATGTGGAAATGCTCACATGGACTACTTTGTGTAGGTTTCGTGTGAACCTAGATGTTGTCTTTTTATGTTTTATTATTTAGTGTGAATTGCAAACATACCCAATTATGGTTTAATTTTGTTAAAAAAAAACATGGGATGGGTCCAGGTTATCTGAGAAACCAGCTTACCCTGATGGGATTAGCCGACCCTGTGCCAGCAGAAGGGGCATGCTGCAGACCCCATCAGCTAAGAAATTTTGACTGGTGGGATCCAGAAGAAGAGCTTTTCTGACATGTCTCCTGCCTTCTGAACATCTTGCTCCCTGAGATCAGATCCTCTCCCATCTCTTAGCCTTGAAGACCTTGAAAAGGCCTTGAAGATTTGACTGTGTCGACTAGCCTGAGGTTCATGGAGGGTTGGCATGTTTAAAAAAAGGCTAATGGAGCATAGAATACCACACCTGTTCCCTGGGCACACTTTGTTCCCTCCCTCTTCATCCTGCTTAGTTTTATTTTAAATGAATTTTTAAATTTAAGATCTTTATTGTTTTTAATGGTTTACATTGCATTTTATTCAATGTTTTTAAGCCACCTAGAGTTGCCTTTGGCAAGATAAAGATATGAGTTTGATAAACAGATGTTATAAGGATAGAGATGATAGATAGATAGATAGATAGATAGATAGATAGATAGATAGATAGATAGATAGACAGACAGACAGACAGACAGACAGACAGACAGACAGACAGACATACAGCTTAGTGCAATGTGTTAAAACCCAGTTTTGGGATCTGGGAAGACAAATAGAAAAGATTGGTTACTGACAGAGGAATTATTTCAAGTTCCACTTGAATTTTAAAGAGGAAACAGATTTTAAATTTTGTGAGTTCAAGTTAGAAACTTTTCCTTATCAATTATCCTTACCACTGTTTCAATTAGACTGTATCACAATATTGCATAATTATTGCTGATAGCAATTGTTTTACTACCATTGGCTTTTTTGAATAATTTACAGCATGGAATTTATGCTTACATATACTGATAGCTATGCAAGATCAATCTTAAGAGCTTTCATTATCATCAAGGAAACAGTGTCACAAATGGTTGTACTCTGTGCTATTTTGGACTTGAGAATTCATTGAGGAAGAAATTAGATTCTCTTCTCTATTATTCCTTAAAATAGTTCCCAGCTGGGCTCTAACACTTACACTGGAATTCAGGGCTCATTCCTTGTTCATCTTAAGCTCTGCTTAATTTCTAGGCAGTCTCTTTAGATCACATTTCCTTGCTCTGGGCAATAAATTGGCAAGTATTTCTCCCTGGTTGATAGTGATTAAAGTTATTCTTTCATAGAATAAATGTTACTGGTGAGCTAAGTGAGCTTCAGTATGATAGGTTTAAAAGTAAACACTCACTGTACAGTACTAACCCCTTTGCTCAGTTAGGAAAGTATAATAATTTCCAGGTGATACTAAAAGCTCTTCATGTTGGTCTGGCACTCTCATAAGTTCTTATTAATTGGTATAGATTAACAGAGACTTCTTAAAGTGTATGGTTAGAACTCCTTGTACTCTCCAGGCCTAAAGTAAAGAAAAGTAGAAACATTTGCCATCTACTTAAGATATTTCAAGTTTCTCTAATGAGTGTTCTGGTGTTGTTGAACCACTGAGGAATACATAACAACAGCTCATGTCTCTCTTGGGCATGTTTGTCAACCTTAGTGACTCTAAGATATGTTGACTTCAATTCCCAAAATTCCCCAGTCATCATTAGCATTAGGAACACTGGTCTAGTTTGCATATTGCAATGAACATGGAAGTTCACTACCCATAGCCAAGGAACACACATCAACATATTGTGTTTGTTGCATGCAAAAAAAAGGTTGCTTTTAAAGGTGCATTTTTTGAATCTTTTATGACAATGTAACAAACAGCAGAGGACAAGTGAAGAGAAGAAGGCAGGAAGAACCATGGTGGCACAGTGGTTATTCCAGGAGTTCGATTCTGACTCAGTCAGGAAGGTTAACTCAGCCTTCCATCCTTCCGAGGTCTGTAAAATGAGAACCCAGATTGTTGGGGGCAATCTGTAAACTGCTTAAAGAGGGCTTAGTAAAGCACTGTGAAGTGATATATAAGTGCTATTGCTATTGTTGTATAATCCTAAACAGGTTGATTAGAGAATATGTCCCATTTAAAAATTAGTAGAATTTACTTCAGAACACAAGTTTGATGTAGGGATTAAAACACCAGGCTAGAATCTGTGTCACTGTGGGTTCTAATTCTATCATCAGCTTTTATTTATTTATTTATTTATTTATTTTTATTTTTTATTCATATTTATATGCCGCCCTTCTCCAGAGACTCAGGGGGCTTACAATTTTGAGCACAACCCAATGCGCTCAGCAACAGCCTTCATTCCATTGTATATGCCTGCTTATTACTAGGACTTTTTTGGGGCCCCCAAGCGGCATTTTTACAAAGTCAGCTTATTGCCCCCAACAATCTTGGGTCCTCCATTTACCTATCCCGAGAGGATGGAAGGCTGAGTCAACCTTGAGCCTGGTGGGATTCGAGCCTGCACTAATTGCAGGCAGCTGGAACTTAAGTGCTAGGCGTTTAACAGCCTGCACCACCAAGGCTCTTTTAGCTTGAAGCTAGTTGGTGTCTTTGAGCCAGTTACTCTGTCTCAGCCTAACCACTTTCAAAAATATTGTCAAGAAAAATTGTCCAAACAATTGCCAAGTCAACAATGACTTGAAAACACAAACACAAAAACTGAAAACACAACAAAATGAGAAAATATGCTGCTCATCTACTTAATTTTAACACCTGGCATAATTGGTCACTTTGGACATCGAGCTGAGTGGCATATAAATAAATAAATGTTAAAATGCCAGAAATGTAGAAAAATTAAAAAAAAAACCTGCTTGCTTGCTGCCCTCTCTCTCCCCTATCTACCTATTATCCATTTATATTATATCAGACTATATGCTCATGATTTACCTTTTTCTCCAAATCTTACTTATATTCCTTTTGAAAAGGATGCTGATGCTGTTGTATAATTCAAACTTTTCAGGATAGCATAGGTTTGAGGAAGCTTCTCCAATGAATAGCTTTGCTGTACTTGAAAGGCTAACAAATGTTAATTTCTGAGAAATATTGCCTCCTTTGGCAGATGCATCTGGCTGTGTGGATAATAGGATAAAAGCTCAGGGCAGACTCTTTGTTCCCTGTATGTTTAACAAATGCTAACTAGCTACTCCTCTTGAATGCATCCAGTGAAGGAAAAGCTTTGTTCAAAGGTGCCTGATTATTTTCAGAGAGGCCGAAGAGTTGACGGCAACAATTCAGAGGCTACTTTACTCTTATGAAGCTGCTTAGGACACAATTCAACAAGGATAATGCTCTGCTACCCTGGCAGATGAAAGGTTGCTGGCTTTTTCAGGCCAAGTTGATTCATATGCTCCTTTACCTTCTGAGCAGGAGGGGTGAAGGAGGCATGATTGGCCTGAGGCTGGAAGAAGAGATAATAAGCAAGAAGATGAAAAGAATGTCCATGAATGTTATCTTTCAAAATGTAGGCTGAATGACAAAGCAACACACGGAAAATCTGGTTTGCAAAGTCACATCAAATGTGGTCTGACAAACATTTATATATATAAAAAACCCCACTCTATAATGTGTATAACATCTGATTGCAAGATCGAGTGACATATCTACAATACCCTTCCAGTAATTCAACCTGCATATTAAGTTTCTGGCAAAAGATAAAGTGCAGACTTTTGATTATTCTGTGGAAAGCTCTGGTATCAATTTCCTCCAGGGAGATTTTCAGACTCTGAAAATCTGTTTTTAAATGAAAGGAATACTCGGGGAAGGTAGCATTTATTTAATTACACATATAAGCCTAACTTTAGCAATATGTACTTAAGTGCTAGAAACATTAGAATATGTACTGTAAATATTTACATTGTTGAGTCAGCAATATAAAACTAATATTTTGTTCATTTACAGTGATTAGTCTAGTACCGTACTAAAGAAACTGGGATACTGTGAGTTCTAGTTCTGCCTTAGGCATGAAAATCAACAAAGTAATCTTGGGTTTGTTATAGTGGGGAAAATAGGAGAAAAGAGTATTAGATATGTTCACCACCTTCAGAGAGCACTGACACAAGAGGGGGTGGTCGTGTTCTGTCCAGGATAAAAACTTACTTTTTCTACTGGTTCATTTCTTTCCACCATCCATTCTCTTTCCTACTGATCCATCTTAAAATGGCAATTTAATCTTAACTTACTGAAAAATGGCAGCAACTAAGGAAAGTGGAAAGGGCTGTGGTTATGTATCATGTTTGAGGAAAAAGAAAATTGTTGCAAAATTTTGAGCCATTCTTTTACACGGGATTTCCTTTCTGAGTTGGAATGTGTGTGTGAGAGAGAGAGTTTGAGTTCTTGGTTCTGGCCTTTCCCATCTCCTACACAACATTTCTGACTGCATAAAATCATTTTTATGCTAAGATATTATGTATACAAGATATTATGTATATATTTGTATCCTGGGCCAAGCAGAAGGAGCAATTGAAATTCTGACATGGAGTCTGGAGACTGTAAGGATCTGGATTGAGGAGCAACATGCTTAGAGTTAATCACAGTAAGATGCAATGGCTATTGATTCAGAAGCCAACCAGAGCAATATAATTCTGCTTTTGGTACTAGCAAATTAATTTAGGTCTGGTCTTGCTCCCTGAGGTCTAATCCTCCACACACTGCAAGATGCATGTTTTTTTAATGCATGGAATTCCAGTGATTTTTTTTAATAATTCAGGCTGTACAATCATAGGGCTGGTCCTCAACTCATTAAAGCAGTTTGTCTTTTCCTGGGATTACATGACATCTTCAGGATGCAGCTGATTCCACCAAAAAAAATTGCTTTGAAGAGTTGTAGACAGGTGTTCTTGCAGGCTCCAGAATACCATTTTCCAAATTATTTTTTGAAGCCTGGATAGCTTTATTACAAACAATGGTCAAAGCTTGGCTGCCTGCAATCAAAGCAGGAAATGAAATGCAGGAGAATATGAAAAGCAGGTAGAAAGCAGAGATAATTAGGGCTCAAATAGAAAAGCTTTTTATTTTTTGAATGGCCTCCTGGGTCAATAATTGCATCTTAACAAATAAAAGAAATGCAAGTAGCTAACAACAAAATAGAATTGAGCTTTGGTTCCAGGTGACCTTTTTTTGGGGAAAAAAAAGATGTATCAGAGTTCCGGCCAAATTAGTTTTATGGTGTTATCTACTTTTGTTGATATCTTCACATATTGCCTTCTAATAGTCAGAGTTTGGCTAGTCACTATATCTCACATTCTTATTAAAAGAAGAGGGGAGATGCATTTCTTTCTAAAAACACAGCTGTATTAGGTCAAACTGATAAAATATTACACATGAGGCTGTTGACAACCTGTTTGTTCTTTCCACAGGCTTGGATGTTTGAAACATTTGCAATAAGAAATAGGATAATATCTTGATTTTGAAACAATAACAAGTTTACTCTATTTGTTTTTAAAGGAAATGATGGTAGCAAAAAGCTGCAGTATTAGTGTGATGTGTTGGTGCATGCTTATGAAATACAAAGCTTCCTTTGCTTGAAATAGCATCTGTATTTCTGAATTTGGATAATTGAATTTGGACTGTGTTTCAGCTTGGTGCTTACAAATATTTGTTTTGTCAGCTACCCCTCTGTTTTCTTGGTTTGCCCCAAAGAATCATTCTGTAAATCCTACTTGAGGATATGACACTAATTCTGCTGATGGCTCCTAATCATTACTCCTTTTTTAAATGTGCGGTATATCCTGCAGGACAAACTCTGTGACAAAGAGTCAATAATACTTGAAGGAAGATTTTCATAAACTGAGAGATGGCTTGGCTGGGTTAAATGCTCATCTTGTGGTATGTGCCAGTCATTTCACCAGGAGGCATTTCTTTTAAGAGATTGTAATCAATTCTTCCCAGAAACCATCAGGTACTTATAAAAAAAATATAGTGGTCTCTGTTTTATTCAAAAAGTTTTCTAGGTCACAATAATACTATCTTTTACATAGCTGGACCAACTTTTTTGGACACATCCCATGCACACAAAAGGAAGATAATTGATACATGTATACCCATACACCACATGCATTTCTTGCCTCTCCTTCGAACTTCAACAACCAAATCAGGAAATGTGAAGAAAAACAAGCATAGCATGGAGATTGGCCAAGGCCCAAGGGGAAGCAGTGTATTGCAAAGGATAGGAAAGAGATATTGGAAAGAAAATAAGAGAGGAAATAAGGCAAAGGGAAGGATAACTAGAAGGAAAAAAATGCAAGAGAATAGAGAAATAGCCCAATTTAGGAAATGCAGTTTGGTGACAAGGCATCCTCTGAGATACTCTGTGAGGGAACTGGGTGGTCTCCAAATTTTATGATATATTACATACATAAAATTAAATCTACTTAGAGCAGAGCAGCAGTTGTTGGTACCTTCTACTCATTCCTTTGTTTCATCTATTTATGCAAATTTAACACAGCCCTCACAGATAATTATGGAAGGGAACGTCATCTTCCTATAGGTAAATTTCATATAAAAATTCCTACAGTAAGCATTAAAGGTAGGTGGAATTGTCACATCATCCTGAAACAGCATATAATCATTCATTCATTCATTCAATCAATCAATCAATCAAGGCATGCTCCAGGTCTGGGACAATTTTGTTTAAGGAATTTCATTTTACCCTACTGGAAGGCAGATCTAGCTAAATGTTTTTGAGTCACAGTGGTGCAGTGGTTAGAGTGCAGGAGTCAAGCTGAATGAAAAGATAGGATTTCTTTTATACTAGCTTGTCTTCAGTGGGTTCATGGGTCTCAGTCCTTTTACTGCCCTCTCTGATGATTACTTGTAAAGGAGAGAGATGTGAGCACACAGTGGTCGCAAGTGATTCTATTTATTAGGAAGAGCTTGTACAGCAGTAAGTGTGGAAAATGAACCAAAAGTCATTTGGCTGATTCCTGAATCTGTCATTAATCACTCCATGACAGTGGATGTAATTCTGTTTTGCCTCAGTGCCAATTTGCCTGTGACCTCCCTGGAAAGAGGAAGCTCAGAGTTCCCTTTATTAACTTTCATGGTTCTTGAGTAAATCTTGTATTAACCCTGAGGTAACCCAGGAAATTTTATGTTACTTGAGGTCTTGTTAACTCACAAGCTTGCCTTTTACCTGGTGCATATGAGCAGTAGTTTTGCATGCCTGTAAATAAGGTTATTTATCCAGATTCAACAAGGGGCACTTGCCACTTAGGGAACCATGTGAAAGGGGAAATGAATAAGCGCGCTGCCCAGACTCTCCCAATGATTGTGAGAATTTTCTCAACCCCCACTACGTATGCCTTGGTCTACCGAAAAGCCTACTGGGCACTGTTGGGAACAGAGAACTCTGCCTCCAAGTTTCTCTTCTTGTCTTTTATGTCTCACTTGTCCCAAGCAATCCAGCCTCTTTACTGTGATAGTTCAGGCAATGGACAACCAGCAGGCATGATTAGGACATGTCGGCATTTGTTTCTCTGCATCACTCCTATCAACCAGCTTGCTGTGGATAGAAACAGGACTGGTCTCTACCTATTGCAGTCCTGTGGAAACAATTTTCTAACTGCAAGGTAATGCAGAATAATATTGTTATAACTATAATGGGTTATAGGAAAACCATAATGGGTTATAGGAACAATTACTAGAAAATTTACATGAAATCTGTCTAATTTATACAAGTGTTTAGTATTGCTGTTGTAGTGGATTTCTCTGCTGGGCAGTAGTTAAACTAGATGATTGCTGTTTTGTTATATATTATACATATTAGCCCTGATCACTAGATGCATTAACAGATAAGGAGAGAAATAACAAAGGCTGTGTAACTAGCTCTAGGTTAGGGGTATCAAACTCAAGGCCTGGAGGCGGATCTGGCCCACGGATGCTTAGATCTGGCCGGGGTCGCCTGGAAACAGCAAAGGACTGGCCTGCAGTGCCTCTGCCACAGAAAATGGAGCTTGGGAGGGCTGTATGTGGCCTTTGCAAGCTCCATTTTGCTGGCAGAGGATTGCAGGAGGCCATCGTAGCTGAAAACGGAGCTTGGAAGTCCATTTTGCTGGCAGAGCACTTGGGTGACCCCAGGTGCCCCGACACAAGTGATGTTGAATTGGCCACACCCCTGCCCCACCCCCTGCCCCTAGAGCCAGAAATGACTACACATATGTGTGAGGAGAACCTTTACTTTATACAACAGTATGGATTTGCTGTATGCCTTTTGGTGAATTAGTTTTACAATATGTTTATTTATTAAATGACAATTACACCTAGCGATGCCAAAAAACTAAAGCTTAATTCATTTCAGAAAAAATGTTTACTTTTGTAAACTAATATTAAATAACTTACATGATTAATTCCTTTAATTTATTTAGTTGAAATCCTCTGCTGTCACTGCTTTAAAACTGTCCTGCATATAGTACAAACATCAAATGTAATTTGTTGTTTGATGTTCTGTTTAGTTACTTTTCTCATGTGTTTGACTACACATCCTTTGGGAACAGAGAGAAACATTCAACCACATTACACCCAACTGAAACAGATGCCTAAGAACCAAACTCAGAGCCTGTAGGATCTCTAATTTGTGCTATATTTATCCTCCTTTGTTAGTGGATTGGCAAATAAAGGTGTGGAGGAAATGTGAGTTTATAATCAGGAGTCGGTTCTTGCATCCAAATAACTGACTTTTTGTTTATTTGTTTGGCATTTAAAGCTGGGTGGCTGCTGAAGTAAAAGGAATTGGCAATGGGTGTTCTTGTATGTCGCTGTTCTTATGTCATTCGCCTTGACATCCAACAAGCTTCCTGACAGTAGGATTTTTTAAGAATGTTTTTGCATTAAAAAAATAAACACATAGGAAGCTGAAATCCTAACCTCCAGAATGATTTTGTTTCCAATAATACCTCTGAAAACAAAGAAGTTTCATAGATATTCTTAGTCAAAATAATTATGGCAACTGCCTCCTCCCTTTTTTGTATGTTTGGAAATGTTTCCAACTGCCCAGGAAAAATAACTCCAAAATATCTCAGGGACATCCAGAAATGCTGCTGAAGGAATGTTTGGCCATATTTTTGGCCGGTAGTCATTTCATGAATGTACCTTCTGCAACCATTTTAAAAAGGTCATCATCTACAGAATAGCATTAACCTCATTTCCTGAAAAATTTGACATTTCACTGATACAATTCATGTATATGGTAAATAGAGTATCTTCTTTTCCTCAAACTGTGAAGATCTTCTATAGTTTGCAATGAACTCTTGTATTACCCACACAATTTTATATTCAACTCTGAAATAATGTTACCTATTTCTGTCCAAATATGTATAGGATTCATTCCCTAAAGTTCCTGTTTACAAAATCAGTGAAATGTATGAGAGTCATTGAAGGAATAGGTGAGAAGATGTTGCAGTTTGAGAAGATTTTACTGTTTTTTTTTCTTTTGCCTCGAACTAATCTAAAACTCTGTAAATTTCAAAACCCTGGAAAGCATCTCCATTAATATGTAGGTTCATTCTTTTAATGGATTTCCTTGCAATGATTCTGTTGCAATCATATGTTTAGAAGCCATAAAACGTTAAAAAAACCCAGGCTTGCATAAGAGTGCAGTCTGTTGTAGGACCTGAAAATCACAAAAACTTCACTGCCTTAATATCGTAATGGAAAATAGTGAATAGTGAATTGTGCCTGTCTAAGATCATCAAGTTCAAATTCTGTTCAAAGTACTTTAGAAAAAAGTTAATGCATTGTGATGGTTGTTCCCATGTTGTGCTGTTTTTGTTTTTGTTTTAAATCATCTAACACTGTCATGGGGAACCATATCTCCAATTTACAAGTTTCTGGATCTACTTCTGCACAGGATATTGCTACCGAAAATAAGACCCTGTCTTATATATTTTTGCCACCAAAAGGCACCAGGTCTTATTTGGGGATGTCATCCACTGACTAACCTCACTTGCGCATCACCCCAGCTTCCTTTTTGCTGTCAGAAGCCTTCAGGAACTTCCTTTTCTGTGGCCAGCAAATCTTTCCTGAAGGCCTCTGCAGCCAATAACAGAGCTCTGAATCGATCCAAAACTTTATTATTAACTACAGAGGCCTTCAGGAAAGCCTTGCCAGACTTGCTGGCTGCAGAAGAAATGGGCCAGCAAGGCAGGTGTCGGGATGTGCGAGGCCTGGCTACAACTGTCCAAAGGTAAGTAGTAGGGCCTCCATCCCCACCCTAGCTTAATTTTTAGCCGTGCACTCTGGTGTGGGCGGGATATTGAGGTGGATGAACCAACCTTCCCGGACGGGGTTGTGGGTTGAGTCCTTGGAGATGCCCCAAGAAGGGATGGCGTTATGGCTCTGGGACCCACGGTCATGGCGTATGCTGATGTTGGACTCTCTCTGGATTCCTATGGACCTGATTGCCCTATGCTACCTGGGCATTTTATTTGTGATCACTGTCTTCCTGTCTGTTTTGTCATCTGGGACTCGTTTGACACTATTGGTTCGGTTCATCTGTACCATTTACCATCTATACCATTTGCCGGACTTATATTTTGCCTTTCTCTCTGGGACTTGGCTGCCTCCCACTGTAGTGAGAGGGCAATGGGAGATGTAACCCCCTGCAGTGAGGGGCTGGGGGCTGTTCAGGATTTTCACCACAAGTCACTGTGGTGGCAGAGCAGTGATTGGTTTATTTGGATTCTAACCATCAGCAGCTGTAGAGAACTGCTGATTGTGGATTGTTTCCTGACTATTTTTATGGCCTGTCCTTTTTATTGTAATTCCATTTCTGCAATATGTCCATCTAATCCATTACCTCTTGTATCGACTTGCCTTGAGATGTTTGTGCTATGCTTGCCTACTCCCTGTTAGA
This sequence comes from Naja naja, assembly GCA_009733165.1. NCBI lineage: Eukaryota > Metazoa > Chordata > Lepidosauria > Squamata > Elapidae > Naja > Naja naja. The sequence continues at coordinate 56,043,311 of CM019149.1, read as the reverse complement.
GCTATGGGCCCTCCAGACGGTTCCCCAGTCTGTGAAGTGGCCCCTATGCTATCAAGAACTTACCTTAATGGCGGATCTTGGGATCCGAGAGGTGGCATGTTCTAATGGGCCAAATTTTAAATTTGGAAGGAAGGGAAACTTTTGAAATTTTTAATTGATTGTCTTAAGGGGTTAGGGAGGGGGTAGATGGGTCTGTTCTCAGCCCGGTTCACGGCGGGGCAGGGTTGGGGCAGTGGGGCTCGAGTGGGAGGTGGGGTCCAATTCCCAGGTGGTTGGGGTTGGCGGGAGGCGTCGAGGCATAGGGCCATATCCTGTGTTGGGCCAGCGCACCCACCAGCTCTGGTGCTCTGACCCCTATGCCTCCTCCCTAGGGCAGGAACTGGGACCCCTGGGCTCAGGCTGGTGTATTTTAATGCCAGGTCTGTGGCTAACAAGTCTACCCTCCTCCGGGAGATCATTGAGGAGGAGGCTGCAGATCTGGCCTGTATCACGAGACCTGTTGGGCCCAGATCTGGTGGTGTCCCACCGCCCGCGGGCCCAGGGAAGGGGTGGGGGTGGCTGTGGTTATTAGAGACCTTGTTTCCAAGGGAGGTCACTATGCCAGAGATAGGTGGGAGTGAGACCCTCCTCCTGAGGTGGGGCCCTAATGGTCAGGTGGGCTTGCTGCTCACATACCTTTCCCCAGCTGTGTGACAGCAGCCCTGCCTGGGCTTCTGGGCGTCTCTCGGGGGTGGCGGTGGAGTTCCCGAGTCTTGTAGTTCTGGGGACTTCAACCTGCCTTCCCTGGGGTGCGTCGGGGGATTGCCCAGGAATTCATGGCGACTATGGAAACCATGGGCCTGACCCAATAATTCAGGGCCCTACCCATGAGGGAAATACTCTTGACCTCGTTTTTGTCTCTGAGCAGTGGCGGAGGTGAGGGCAAGCTATTTCTACAGCTCTGCCGTTCCATGGTCTGATCACTATCTCCACGCTGGTCTTCCAACAGGCGCCCCACTGCTGGGGAGCCACTTAGGTGGTTCGCCCCAGGCGCCTTATGGACCGGGCGGTTCCAGGCAGAACTGGGGTTTTCCCCCTTCCCTTGCCCACAGCTCTGTCGAGGATCTGGTGGTTGCTTGGCAACAGGCTGCGTCGGATGCCCTCGACAGGGTTGTCCCCATCGACCCCTCACATGTTGTGGATCCCGGTTGGCTCCTTGGTATCACGGAGGAGCTCCGGAGAGATGAAACGTCGTCGGAGGGGCTTAGAGAGCAGGTGGAGGTCCACCCTCCCAGGCGATCGAGACCAGCTAAGAGCCCATGTTAGGACTTACCTGGTTGCTATGAGAGTGGCGAGAAGGGCTTATCTCTCCACTCTCATAGCGTCCGCGATAACCTTAACTGCGCCCTGTTTCGGGTTACCGCTCTCTCCTTCGTTTGGGGAGGGAGCGGACCCGTCGGGGAGTAGAGCTGAGGTTTGGCCAATATCTGTCGGATAAGATCGTTCAATTGGTGGGTTGTCCTCTGATTTGCAGTGGTCTGAGATGGGATGCAAGTAGTCTGGCCAGTGTGATTTGGGATGAGTTGATCCTGTTTCTGAGGATGAAGTGGGCGGGATTATCACGGCCTGAGTTCCACCACATGTTTGTTGGACCCGTGTCCCTCCTGGTTAGCTTATGCCGCCAGGGAGGTCACCTGCGGGCTGGCTCCGGGCAGTTGTCAGCAGGGTGTCTTTTCCGCCTTGAAGAGGCGGTGGTGAGACCCCTCCTGAAATTGGACCCGAGATAACTTTAGTCCAGTCTCCAACCTTCGCTTTTGGCGAAGGTTGTTGAAATGTGGTGGCTCGGCAGTTTCCACTTTTCCTGGATGAAGCGGACTACCTGGATCGTATCAATCGGGCTTCCGTCCTGGTTACAGCGGAGGCGGCATTGGTGCACGATGATGGATGATCTCTGGAGGCCGGGACAGGGGTTTTCCTGTCCTGGTCCTATTAGACCTCTCAGCGGCTTTTGATACCATCGACCATGGTATCCTTCTGCGGCCTCAGGGGTTGGGTATAGGGGGCACTGTACTTCAGTGGTTCACCTCCTACCTCGGCGTGCTTGATCGTGGCGGGGACAGAGGTCCACCTCGAGGTGCTCTCTTGTGGGGTCCCTCGGGGTGGGTCCTCTCCCCCCTGCTATTTACATCTATATGGCCGCTGGGTGAGATCATCATCGGGGTGAGTTTTCATCAATATGCAGATGATACTCAGCTGTATATTTCCACCCGAACCAGATCGGTGATGCCCTCTCCCTGATGACCCAGTGCTTGGATGCGTGCGGATCTGGATGGGCGGAAACATGCCCGTCTCAACCCGGCCAAGACTGAGTGGCTGTGCATGCGGCATGGGCCCAGTCAGGATTATCCATCGTTAACCATAGGGGAGTGTTGCCCCTGTGGATGAGGCGCGGATCTGGGGGTCCTCCTGGATGCAGCGGCCGATTGGAGAGCAGGTGGGGGCGTCGCCAGGGGGCTTTGCCCAGCTCTCGTTTGGTTACTTCGCCCTTTTCTGGACGCGATGCCCTGCACAGTTACTCATGCCCTTGTTATCTGGGCTTCGACTACTGCAGCGCTCTCTATTTAGGACTACCCTTGCATACTATCCGGT
>CM019149.1:56029300-56039683 GCA_009733165.1 Naja naja | reverse complement strand
GGAAAAAAGATGTATCAGAGTTCCGCCAAATTAGTTTTATGGTGTTATCTACTTTTGTTGATATCTTCACATATTGCCTTCTAATAGTCAGAGTTTGGCTAGTCACTATATCTCACATTCTTATTAAAAGAAGAGGGGAGATGCATTTCTTTCTAAAAACACAGCTGTATTAGGTCAAACTGATAAAATATTACACATGAGGCTGTTGACAACCTGTTTGTTCTTTCCACAGGCTTGGATGTTTGAAACATTTGCAATAAGAAATAGGATAATATCTTGATTTTGAAACAATAACAAGTTTACTCTATTTGTTTTTAAAGGAATGATGGTAGCAAAAAGCTGCAGTATTAGTGTGATGTTGTTGGTGCATGCTTATGAAATACAAAGCTTCCTTTGCTTGAAATAGCATCTGTATTTCTGAATTTGGATAATTGAATTTGGACTGTGTTTCAGCTTGGTGCTTACAAATATTTGTTTTGTCAGCTACCCTCTGTTTTCTTGGTTTGCCCCAAAGAATCATTCTGTAAATCCTACTTGAGGATATGACACTAATTCTGCTGATGGCTCCTAATCATTACTCCTTTTTTAAATGTGCGGTATATCCTGCAGGACAAACTCTGTGACAAAGAGTCAATAATACTTGAAGGAAGATTTTCATAAACTGAGAGATGGCTTGGCTGGGTTAAATGCTCATCTTGTATGTGCCAGTCATTTCACCAGGAGGCATTTCTTTTAAGAGATTGTAATCAATTCTTCCCAGAAACCATCAGGTACTTATAAAAAAAATATAGTGGTCTCTGTTTTATTCAAAAAGTTTTCTAGGTCACAATAATATATCTTTTACATAGCTGGACCAACTTTTTGGACACATCCCATGCACACAAAAGGAAGATAATTGATACATGTATACCCATACACCACATGCATTTCTTGCCTCTCCTTGAACTTCAACAACCAAATCAGGAAATGTGAAGAAAAACAAGCATAGCATGGAGATTGGCCAAGGCCCAAGGGGAAGCAGTGTATTGCAAAGGATAGGAAAGAGAAGGGAAGAGGATAACTAGAAGGAAAAAAATGCAAGAGAATAGAGAAATAGCCCAATTTAGGAAATGCAGTTTGGTGACAAGGCATCCTCTGAGATACTCTGTGAGGGAACTGGGTGGTCTCCAAATTTTATGATATATTACATACATAAAATTAAATCTACTTAGAGCAGAGCAGCAGTTGTTGGTACCTTCTACTCATTCCTTTGTTTCATCTATTTATGCAAATTTAACACAGCCCTCACAGATAATTATGGAAGGGCGTCATCTTCCTATAGGTAAATTTCATATAAAAATTCCTACAGTAAGCATTAAAGGTAGGTGGAATTGTCACATCATCCTGAAACAGCATATAATCATTCATTCATTCATTCATTCAATCAATCAATCAAGGCATGCTCCAGGTCTGGGACAATTTTGTTTAAGGAATTTCATTTTACCCTACTGGAAGGCAGATCTAGCTAAATGTTTTTGAGCCACAGTGGTGCAGTGGTTAGAGTGCAGGAGTCAAGCTGAATGAAAAGATAGGATTTCTTTTATACTAGCTTGTCTTCAGTGGGTTCATGGGTCTCAGTCCTTTTACTGCCCTCTCTGATGATTACTTGTAAAGGAGAGAGATGTGAGCACACAGTGGTCGCAAGTGATTCTATTTATTAGGAAGAGCTTGTACAGCAGTAAGTGTGGAAAATGAACCAAAAGTCATTTGGCTGATTCCTGAATCTGTCATTAATCACTCCATGACAGTGGATGTAATTCTGTTTTGCCTCAGTGCCAATTTGCCTGTGACCTCCCTGGAAAGAGGAAGCTCAGAGTTCCCTTTATTAACTTTCATGGTTCTTGAGTAAATCTTGTATTAACCCTGAGGTAACCCAGGAAATTTTTATGTTACTTGAGGTCTTGTTAACTCACAAGCTTGCCTTTTACCTGGTGCATATGAGCAGTAGTTTTGCATGCCTGTAAATAAGGTTATTTATCCAGATTCAACAAGGGGCACTTGCCACTTAGGGAACCATGTGAAAGGGGAAATGAATAAGCGCTGCCCAGACTCTCCCAATGATTGTGAGAATTTTCTCAACCCCCACTACGTATGCCTTGGTCTACCGAAAAGCCTACTGGGCACTGTTGGGAACAGAGAACTCTGCCTCCAAGTTTCTCTTCTTGTCTTTTATGTCTCACTTGTCCCAAGCAATCCAGCCTCTTTACTGTGATAGTTCAGGCAATGGACAACCAGCAGGCATGATTAGGACATGTCGGCATTTGTTTCTCTGCATCACTCCTATCAACCAGCTTGCTGTGGATAGAAACAGGACTGGTCTCTACCTATTGCAGTCCTGTGGAAACAATTTTCTAACTGCAAGGTAATGCAGAATAATATTGTTATAACTATAATGGGTTATAGGAAAACCATAATGGGTTATAGGAACAATTACTAGAAAATTTACATGAAATCTGTCTAATTTATACAAGTGTTTAGTATTGCTGTTGTAGTGGATTTCTCTGCTGGGCAGTAGTTAAACTAGATGATTGCTGTTTTGTTATATATTATACATATTAGCCCTGATCACTAGATGCATTAACAGATAAGGAGAGAAATAACAAAGGCTGTGTAACTAGCTCTAGGTTAGGGGTATCAAACTCAAGGCCTGGAGGCCGGATCTGGCCCACGGGATGCTTAGATCTGGCCCTGCGGGGTCGCCCTGGAAACAGCAAAGGACTGGCCTGCAGTGCCTCTGCCACAGAAAATGGAGCTTGGGAGGGCTGTATGTGGCCTTTGCAAGCTCCATTTTTGCTGGCAGAGGATTGCAGGAGGCCATCGTAGCTGAAAACGGAGCTTGGAAGTCCATTTTTGCTGGCAGAGCACTTGGGTGACCCCAGGTGCCCCCGACACAAGTGATGTTGAATTGGCCACACCCCTGCCCCACCCCCCCCCTGCCCCCTAGAGCCAGAAATGACTACACATATGTGTGAGGAGAACCTTTACTTTATACAACAGTATGGATTTGCTGTATGCCTTTTGGTGAATTAGTTTTACAATATGTTTATTTATTAAATGACAATTACACCTAGCGATGCCAAAAAACTAAAGCTTAATTCATTTCAGAAAAAATGTTTACTTTTGTAAACTAATATTAAATAACTTACATGATTAATTCCTTTAATTTATTTAGTTGAAATCCTCTGCTGTCACTGCTTTAAAACTGTCCTGCATATAGTACAAACATCAAATGTAATTTGTTGTTTGATGTTCTGTTTAGTTACTTTTCTCATGTGTTTGACTACACATCCTTTGGGAACAGAGAGAAACATTCAACCACATTACACCCAACTTCTGAAACAGATGCCTAAGAACCAAACTCAGAGCCTGTAGGATCTCTAATTTGTGCTATATTTATCCTCCCTTTTTGTTAGTGGATTGGCAGATAAAAGAAATAAAGGTGTGGAGGAAATGTGAGTTTATAATCAGGAGTGGGTTCTTGCATCCAAATAACTGACTTTTTTGTTTATTTGTTTGGCATTTAAAGCTGGGTGGCTGCTGAAGTAAAAGGAATTGGCAATGGGTGTTCTTGTATGTCGCTGTTCTTATGTCATTCACCTTGACATCCAACAAGCTTCCTGACAGTAGGATTTTTTTAAGAATGTTTTTGCATTAAAAAAAATAAACACATAGGAAGCTGAAATCCTAACCTCCAGAATGATTTTGTTTCCAATAATACCTCTGAAAACAAAGAAGTTTCATAGATATTCTTAGTCAAAATAATTATGGCAACTGCCTCCTCCCCTTTTTTGTATGTTTGGAAATGTTTCCAACTGCCCAGGAAAAAATAACTCCAAAATATCTCAGGGACATCCCAGAAATGCTGCTGAAGGAATGTTTGGCCATATTTTTGGCCATGGTAGTCATTTCATGAATGTACCTTCTGCAACCATTTTAAAAAGGTCATCATCTACAGAATAGCATTAACCTCATTTCCTGAAAAATTTGACATTTCACTGATACAATTCATGTATATGGTAAATAGAGTATCTTCTTTTCCTCAAACTGTGAAGATCTTCTATAGTTTGCAATGAACTCTTGTATTACCCACACAATTTTATATTCAACTCTGAAATAATGTTACCTATTTCTGTCCAAATATGTATAGGATTCATTCCCTAAAGTTCCTGTTTACAAAATCAGTGAAATGTATGAGAGTCATTGAAGGAATAGGTGAGAAGATGTTGCAGTTTGAGAAGATTTTACTGTTTTTTTTTCTTTTGCCTCGAACTAATCTAAAACTCTGTAAATTTCAAAACCCTGGAAAGCATCTCCATTAATATGTAGGTTCATTCTTTTAATGGATTTCCTTGCAATGATTCTGTTGCAATCATATGTTTAGAAGCCATAAAACGTTAAAAAAAAACCAGGCTTGCATAAGAGTGCAGTCTGTTGTAGGACCTGAAAATCACAAAAACTTCACTGCCTTAATATCGTAATGGAAAATAGTGAATAGTGAATTGTGCCTGTCTAAGATCATCAAGTTCAAATTCTGTTCAAAGTACTTTAGAAAAAAGTTAATGCATTGTGATGGTTGTTCCCATGTTGTGCTGTTTTTGTTTTTGTTTTAAATCATCTAACACTGTCATGGGGAACCATATCTCCAATTTACAAGTTTCTGGATCTACTTCTGCACAGGATATTGCTACCGAAAATAAGACCCTGTCTTATATATTTTTTGCCACCAAAAAGGCACCAGGTCTTATTTGGGGGGGGATGTCATCCACTGACTAACCTCACTTGTGCGCATCACCCCCAGCTTCCTTTTTGCTGTCAGAAGCCTTCAGGAACTTCCTTTTCTGTGGCCAGCAAATCTTTCCTGAAGGCCTCTGCAGCCAATAACAGAGCTCTGAATCGATCCAAAACTTTATTATTAACTACAGAGGCCTTCAGGAAAGCCTTGCCAGACTTGCTGGCTGCAGAAGAAATGGGCCAGCAAGGCAGGTGTCGGGATGTGCGAGGCCTGGCTACAACTGTCCAAAGGTAAGTAGTAGGGCCTCCATCCCACCTAGCTTTTTTAGCACTCTGGTGTGGGATATTTGTGGATGAACCAACCTTCCCGGACGGGGTTGTGGGTTGAGTCCTTGGAGATGCCCCCCCCCCCCCAAGAAGGGATGGCGTTATGGCTCTGGACCCACGGTCATGGCCGGTATGCTGATGTTGGACTCTCTCTGGATTCCTATGGACCTGATTGCCCTATGCTACCTGGGCATTTTATTTGTGATCACTGTCTTCCTGTCTGTTTTTGTCATCTGGGACTCGTTTGACACTATTGGTACTTCGGTTCATCTGTACCATTTACCATCTATACCATTTGCCGGACTTATATTTTGCCTTTCTCTCTGGGACTTGGCTGCCTCCCACTGTAGTGAGAGGGCAATGGGAGGATGTAACCCCCCTGCAGTGAGAGGGCTGGGGCTGTTGGATTTTCACCACAAGTCACTGTGGTGGCAGAGCAGTGATTGGTTTATTTGGATTCTAACCATCAGCAGCTGTGAGAGAACTGCTGATTGTGGATTGTTTCCTGACTATTTTTATGGCCTGTCCTTTTATTGTAATTCCATTTCTGCAATATGTCCATCTAATCCATTACCTCTTGTATCGACTTGCCTTGAGATGTTTGTGCTATGCTTGCCTACTCCCTGTTAGAGCTACGGGCCCTCCAGGCGGTTCCCCAGTCTGTGAAGTGGCCCCTATGCTATCAAGAACTTACCTTAATGGCGGATCTTGGGATCCCGAGAGGTGGCATGTTGCGACTAATGGGCCAAATTTTAAATTTGGAAGGAAGGAAACTTTTGAAATTTTTAATTGATTGTCTTAAGGGGTTAGGGAGGGTAGATGGGTCTGTTCTCAGCCGGTTCTGGGGGTTGGGGCAGCGGGCTCGGGGTGGGAGGTGGGGTCCGCAATTCCCAGGGTGGTTGGGGTTGGCGGGAGGCGTCGAGGCATAGGGCCATATCCTGTGTTGGGGGCGCACCCGCCAGCTACTGGTTTGCTGGCTCCGACCCTATGGCCTCCTCCCTAGGGGCGGGAACTGGGACCCCTGGGCTCAGGCTGGTGTATTTTAATGCCAGGTCTGTGGCTAACAAGTCTACCCTCCTCCGGAGATCATTGAGGAGGAGGCTGCAGATCTGGCCTGTATCACGAGACCTGGTTGGGCCCAGAGGGTGGTGTCCCTCTGGTGGAATTATGCCCTCCAGGTTTTCAGGTTGTGTGCAGCCACGGGCCCAGGGAAGGGGGTGGGGTGGCTGTGGTTATTAGGGAGACCTTGTTTCCAGGGAGGTCACTATGCCAGAGATAGGTGGGAGTGAGACCCTCCTCCTGAGGTGGGGCCCTAATGGTCAGGTGGGCTTGCTGCTCACATACCTTTCCCCAGCTGTGTGACAGCAGCCCTGCCTGGGCTTCTGGGCGTCCTCTCGGGGGTGGCGGTGGAGTTCCAGTCTTGTAGTTCTGGGGACTTCAACCTGCCTTCCCTGGGAATGCGTCGGGATTGGCCCAGGAATTCATGGCGACTATGGAAACCATGGGCCTGACCCAATTAATTCAGGGCCCTACCCATGAAAATACTCTTGACCTCGTTTTTGTCTCTGAGCAGTGGCGGAGTGACAGAGGGCAAGCTATTTCTACAGCTCTGCCCGTTCCATGGTCTGATCACTATCTCCTACGGCTGGTCTTCCAACAGGCCGCCCCCACTGCTGGGGAGAGGAGCCACTTAGGTGGTTCCGCCCCAGGCGCCTTATGGACCGGGCGGTTCCAGGCAGAACTGGGGTTTCCCCTTCCCTTGCCCACAGCTCTGTCGAGGATCTGGTGGTTGCTTGGCAACAGGCTGCGTCGGATGCCCTCGACAGGGTTGTCCCCATGACCCCTCACACGTTGTGGATCGGTTGGCTCCTTGGTATGGAGGAGCTCCGGGAGATAAAGCGTCGTCGGAGGGGCTTAGAGAGCAGGTGGAGGTCCACCCGCTCCCAGGCCGTCGAGACCAGCTAAGAGCCCATGTTAGGACTTACCTGGTTGCTATGAGAGTGGCGAGAAGGGCTTATCTCTCCACTCTCATAGCGTCCGCGAATAACGCCCAGCCGCCCTGTTTGGGTTACCCGCTCTCTCCGTTTAGGGGAGGGGCGGACCGTCTTGAGGGTAGAGCTGAGGAGTTTGGCCAATATCTGTCGGATAAGATCGTTCGAATTAGGAGGTTGTCCTCTGATTTGCAGTGGTCTGAGGATCGGGATGCAAGTAGTCTGGCCAGTGTGATTTGGGATGAGTTCGATCCTGTTTCTGAGGATGAAGTGGGCGGGATTATCGGCCCTGTTCCACCACATGTTTGTTGGACCCGTGTCCCTCCTGGTTAGCTTATGCCGGGGGAGGTCACCTGCGGCTGGCTCGGGCAGTTGTCAGCGCTTCTAAGGGAGGGTGTCTTTCCGCGCCTTGAAGGAGGCGGTGGTGAGACCCTCCTGAAGAAGCCTGCCCTGGACCCGCCGTGTTAGATAACTTTCGTCCAGTCTCCAACCTTTCTTGCGAAGGTTGTTGAAAATGGTGGCTCGGCAGTTTCCACTTTTCCTGGATGAAGCGGACTACCTGGATCCGTATCAATCGGGCTTCCGTCCTGGTTACAGCACGGAGGCGGCATTGGTCGCACTGATGGATGATCTCTGGAGGGCCGGGACAGGGGTTTTCCTGTCCTGGTCCTATTAGACCTCTCAGCGGCTTTTGATACCATCGACCATGGTATCCTTCTGCGGCCTCAGGGGTTGGGTATAGGGGCACTGTACTTCAGTGGTTCACCTCCTACCTCTCGAGTGATGCTTGATCGGTACTGGCGAGGGGACAGAGGTCCACCTGGGGTGCTCTCTTGTGGGGTCCCTCAGGGGTCGGTCCTCTCCCCTGCTATTTAACATCTATATGAAGCAGCTGGGTGAGATCATCCGTGGTGGTTTTCATCAATATGCAGATGATACTCAGCTGTATATTTCCACCCGAACCAGATCGGTGATGCCCTCTCCTGATGACCCAGTGCTTGGATGCGATGCGGATCTGGATGGGCGGAAACATGCTTCGTCTCAACCCGGCCAAGACTGAGTGGCTGTGCATACGGCATCGCGGCCCAGTCAGGATTATCCATCGTTAACCATAGGGGAGTGTTGCCCCTGTGGATAGGCGCGGAATCTGGGGTCCTCCTGGATGCAGCCGATTGGAGGAGCAGGTGGGGCCGTCGCAGAGGGCTTTGCCCAGCTCCGTTTGGTTAGCCAACTCACGCCCTTTTCTGGACGCGATGCCCTGCGCACGGTTACTCATGCCCTTGTTATCTCGACTTCGACTGCAGCGCTCTCTATTTAGGACTACCCTTGCATACTATCCGGAGATTGCAGCTGGTGCAAAATCGGCGAGGTGGTGATGGGAGTTTCCGGTTCTCCCATGTTACCCCCCCCTGCGCTGTCTGCATTGGCTGCGGTTGTGCTCGGGTGAGATTCAAGGTGTTAACATTAACATACAAAGTCCTCCATGACATGGGTCGCAATATTTAGGGAGCGACTCCTGCCGACATCAAGTACTAACGCCCTGTGCGATCCACGCAAGGACTCCTTGGGGTCCCGTCGGCGGCCAATGCGGTTGGCGGTCCCCGACGACGAGCCTATTCTATTAGGCTGACCTCTGGAATCAGCTTCCGGGGCTCCGTCTGGCCCCTGACCTCCGCGCCTTCGCCGTGAATTGAAGACCTGGTTATTTAACCAAGCGGGCTGTGACCCTTTGGGGGGGTTTTATCATGGTTTTATTATGTATTTATGTAATTATATTTAATGGGGCTTGTTAGTTTAATTCTTTTTAATTATTTATTGTTTCCTTGTTTTATTTGTGAGCCTTGAGTCTTGAGGAGATGGGGCATACAAATCTCATTAATAAATAAATAAATAAATAAATTAATAAGAGGGCTTATTTTGGGGGTAGGAGCTTATATTGGGTGTACATGTAAAATCAAGCTGGACTTACTTTCAGGGGTGATGGTATTTTTAGAAACAGGGTAGTACTTCAATCAATTGGAACTGCAAGTTTTAAAATCAGTTTAACTATTGTAAAATATCTTCTAAATCCAGTGTTGCTTAGAATCCAGTGTTGCTTAGAAGGTTTCAGAAGGCTTTGGTGTGAACTCTAAGACCATATGTTGTTTCCCTCTCATTGTGAATTTATACAATTATGTTTGACAATGTAGTGCACAATTGGAATCATTTTTGGGGAGTTAGCCTATTTTATTTATTTTGATAAGCCTATTGTAGGCTATAAAGAGTTCAAGGCCCAGTGTGTTAATAGCATTCAGCTCTAATAAGTTCTAATACTTGAATTTGAAAGTTTGTGTATTTTTTAACCATTGCATGCACATGGTGATATAAAGGATCAGGATCAAATAACAGCATAAATAAATGAATATGGTTTGAACAGTTTTATTTTTAGGATGTTTAATGATTTCTCTGACTATTATTTCTGACTATTGTTTTGTACTTTTTAAATTTTGTAAGCTGCCCAGGATCACAGCAGTGAGATGGGCAGCCATATAAATTAATAAATAAATAAAGCTTGAAGGCCATACACTTTATGAATGAGTTGTTACTGAGAACAGCAGTCTCACATATCGATGGCTAAAATGTAGTCCAATTTGATCCACTTTGGAAATTTCCCTTGTAACAATTAGTTCCATTCTGAATCATAATCCACAATAACAAAGTAGACCCTCCATCATTTTGTAATGCTTTACGAATCCAGGATAAAAGAAAAGAAAGTTTATCTTGATTTAAAATAGAACATTCAAGATGCTTGCTTAATTTTAACCAGACTCTAGAGGTCTGACAAATTGACCTTTAAATTAATAATAGTTTTATATTATGGGAGGATCACATTTTAATGTTGGTCATGCAAAGGTCACTGTGGTGGCGATAGACATTTGTATGCTTTGTATATACTTATTTCAGCAAGGATTGTTTACATAAAGAAAGAAGAAATACATTCATAGAGAATTTACCAAAAAAGTTTGGTAGTGCAGTCAGTAGAAATAGCTTGGTGGAATAAGAATTTATCATTCATATCAGTCAGTTTTTAAGTGCCATTTTAAGTGCACATTCTTTCTTGGCTGGCTTCAAGGCATTCTGACAATCCAATCAATGAAACCAATATAACTGTAGTAGAATATGAAGGTGAAAAATATTTCTGAAATACAGGCTCCTATCTAAAACATTCATTCATTGGAAAGCTTTAAAAATATCATGAAGGGTTGGATGCAAAAGATCTCTTAGATATATCTTATATATTTTGACCAAGTATTTG
>CM019149.1:56014911-56028300 GCA_009733165.1 Naja naja | reverse complement strand
TTGAAAGAAAATAAAAAGAATTCCATTATAATAAAATAAAAACCCTGAAAAGTAAAAAACACTATAATATTACAAGGAAAAAAGATATGTGAAGAAATTGTCCTGGGATTATTTGGTGGCTTTTGGGAGAAAAGTTTAAAGAAATCAACAGAAGGAGCATGGAAACAAAGATTTATGGACACTGACTGTTGAAAATTAAATATAAAAGATGGTTTTAATAAACTACTGGACAAATGGATTGGACATAAATATTAAAGGGAAAAAGAAAATGTACAAAATGGGAGAATTATGTGTGGAAATAAAATTGGAAACTAAAATATAAAGGAAATGATGAAAGAAAGCTTGATATGCAGTACAATATAATTAAAAATTAGAAATAGCAATGCAGGATTGAAGAAGAACAAAGAGAATCAGAGGGGAAGGAGCAATAAAGAGGAAACCAGCCTTAAATGGAAGAATGAACATTAAAACAGGAAAAGAATTAAACTAAAAACCGGAGGTTTGATGTGAGTCCCCTGACAGCAAGACAGTGCCTCAATGGCCCCTCCTGGTTTTTGGTTTGGAGGGCGCTCCTGTAGGGGCTTGGACTTTTGAGCCTCCCCAAGAGCCCTCCTTCCCTTTCCCCAGAAGTGAGCTCTGGGAGGAATAGATCTATGGGCGGGGTGGAGGCCTGCAGGTCTGGAGATCCGGAGGGACATCGTGGTCTTGGCCTTGGCCTGAGGTGGATGAACCGCCCTCCCGGGTTGTGGGTTGAGTCCTTGGAGATGACCCCCCCCCAAGAAGGGACGGCACTATGGCTCTGGACCCGGTCAGGCAGTATGGATGTTGGACTTTCTCTGGATTCCTATGGACCTGATTGCCCTATGCTATCTGGGCATTTTATTTGTGACCACTGTCTTCCTGTCTGTTTTTGTCATCTTGGACTTGTTTGGCACTATTGGTACTCGGTTCATCTGTACCATTTACCATCTATACCATTTGCCCGACTTATATTTTGCCTTTCTCTCTGGGACTTGGCTGCCTCCCACTGTAGTGAGAGGGCAATGGGAGGATGTAACCCCCTGCAGTGAGAGGGCAGGGGCTGTTCAGGATTTTCACCACAAGTCACTGTGGTGGCAGAGCAGTGACTGGTTTATTTTGATTCTAACCATCAGCAGCTGTGAGAGAACTGCTGATTGTGGACTGTTTCCTGATTTTTTTTGGCCTGTCCCTTTTATTGTAATTCCATTCTGCAATATGTCCATCTAATCAATTACCTCTTGTATCGACTGCCTTGAGATGTATGTGTTATGCTTGCCTACTCCCTGTTCGAGTTACGGGCCCTCCAGACGGTTCCCCAGTCTGTGAAGTGGCCCCTATGCTATCAAGAACTTACCTTAATGACGGATCTTGGGATCCCGAGAGGTGGCATGTTGTGACTAATGGGCCAAATTTTAAATTTGGAAGGAAGGGAAAACTTTTGAAATTTTTAATTGATTGTCTTAAGGGGTTAGGAGGGGGTAAATGGGTCTGTTCTCAGCCCGGTTCACGGCGGGGGGGGGTTGGGGGTCAGGGCTCCAGGGTCGGAGGTGGGGACCGCAATTCCCAGGGTGGTTGGGGTTGGCGGAGACGCCGAGGCATAGGGCCATATCCTGTGTTGGGAGCGCCGACCGCCATTTACGGGCGGTTGCTCGCCCGACCCTATGGCCTCCTCCCTAGGGGCACGGGAACTGGGACCCCTGGGCTCAGGCTGGTGTATTTTAATGCCAGGTCTGTGGCTAATAAGTCCACCCTCCTCCGGGAGATCATTGAGGAGGAGGCTGCAGATCTGGCCTGTATTACCGAGACCTGGTTGGGCCCAGAGGGTGGTGTCCCTCTGGTGGAATTATGCCCTCCAGGTTTCGGTTGTGCACGCCACGGGCCCAGGGAAGGGGTGGGCTGTGGTTATTAGGGAGACCTTGTTTCCAAGGGAGGCCACTGTTCCAGAGATAGGTGGGAGTGAGACCCTCCTCCTGAGGTGGGGGCCTAATGGTCAGGTGGGCTTGCTGCTCACATACCTTTCCCCAGCTGTGTGACAGCAGCCCTGCCTGGGCTTCTGGACGCCCTCTCGGGGTGGCGGTGGAGTTCCCAGAGTCTTGTAGTTCTGGGGACTTCAACCTGCCTTCCCTGGGGTACGCCGGGATTGGCCCAGGAATTCATGGCGACTATGGAAACCATGGGCCTGACCCAACTAATTCAGGGCCCTACCCATGAGGGGGAAACACTCTGACCTAGTTTTTGTCTCTGAGCAGTGGCGAGTGACAGAGGGCAAGCTATTCTACAGCTCTGCCCGCTCCATGGTCTGATCACTATCTCCTACGGCTGGTCTTCCAACAGGCCACCCCCACTGCTGGGAGAGGAGCCACTTAGGTGGTTCCCCCAGGCTTATGGACCCGAGCGGTTCCAGGCGGAACTGGGGTTTCTTCCCCCTTCCCTTGCCCACAGCTCTGTCGAGGATCTGGCGGTTGCTTGGCAACAGGCCGCGTCAGATGCCCTCGACAGGGTTGTCCCCATGCACCCCTCACACGTTGTGGATCCCGGTCCTTGGTATTCGGAGGAGCTCCGGGAGATGAAACGTCGTCGGAGGGGCTTAGAGAGCAGGTGGAGGTCCACCCGCTCCCAGGCCGATCGAGCCCAGCTAAGAGCCCATGTTAGGACTTACCTGGTTGCTATGAGAGCGGCGAGAAGGGCTTATCTCTCCACTCTCATAGCGTCCGAGATAACCGCCAGCCGCCCTGTTTGGGTTACCCGCTCTCTCCTTCGCCCAGGGAGGGAGCAGACCCATTGCGGGGAAGGGCTGAGGAGTTTGGCCAATATCTGTCGGATAAGATCGCTCAATTGGAGCGGGTTGTCCTCTGATTTGCAGTGGTCTGAGGATCGGGATGCAAGTAGTCTGGCCAGTGTGATTTGGGATGAGTTCGATCCTGTTTCTGAGGATGAAGTGGACGGGATTATGCGCCTGAGTTCCACCACATGTTTGTTGGACCCGTGCCCTCCTGGTTAGCTTATGCTGCCAGGGAGGTCACCTGCTGGCTCGGCAGTTGTCAACGCCGCTAAGGGAGGGTGTCTTTCCCCTTGAAGGAGGCGGTGGTGACCCCTCCTGAAGAAGCCTGCCCTGGACCCGCCGTGTTAGACAACTGCCAGTCTCCAACCTTCGCTTTTAGCGAAGGTTGTTGAGAGTGTGGTGGCTCGGCAGTTTCCACTTTTCCTGGATGAAGCGGACTACCTGGATCCGATCAATCGGGCTTCCGCCTGGTTACAGCACGAGACGGCATTGGTCGCACTGATGGATGATCTCTGGAGGGCCCGACAGGGGTTTTTCCTGTCCTGGTCCTATTAGACCTCTCAGCGGCTTTTGATACCATCGACCATGGTATCCTTCTGCGCCTCAGGGGTTGGGTATAGGGGCACTGTACTTCAGTGGTTCACCTCCTACCTCTCGGGCGGTCGCAGTCGGTACTGGCGGGGACAGAGGTCCACCTCGAGGGTGCTCTCTTGTGGGGTCCTCAGGGTCGGTCCTCTCCCCTGCTATTTAACATCTATATGAAGCCGCTGGGTGAGATCATCCGTGGTGTGAGTTTTCATCAATATGCAGATGATACTCAGCTGTATATTTCCACCCGAACCAGATCGGTGATGCCCTCTCCCTGATGACCCAGTGCTTGGATGCGGTACGGATCTGGATGAACGGAAACATGCTTCGCCTCAACCCGCCAAGACTGAGTGGCTGTGCATACCGCATCGCGCCCAGTCAGGATTATCCATCGTTAACCATAGGGAGTGGTGTTGCCCCTGTGGATAGGGCTGAATCTGGGGTCCTCCTGGATGCACGGCCGATTGGAGGAGCAGGTGGGGGCCGCCGCCAGGGGCTTTGCCCAGCTCCGCTTTGGTTCGCCAACTACGCCCTTTTCTGGACCGCGATGCCCTGCGCACAGTTACTCATGCCCTTGTTATCTCCAGACTCGACTACTGCAACGCCTCTATTTAGGACTACCCTTGCATACTATCCGGAGATTGCAGCTGGTGCAAAATGCGGCGCGCTGGTGGTGATGGAGTTTCCGGTTCTCCCATGTTACCCCCTCCCGCGCTGTCTGCATTGGCTGCCGGTTGTGCTCGGTGAGATTCAAGGTGTTAACATTAACATACAAAGTCCTCCATGACATGGGTCCGCAATATTTAAGGGAGCGACTCCTGCCGACATCAAGTACTAACCGCCCTGTGCGATCACATAGGCAAGGACTCCTTGGGGTCCCGTCGGCTGGCCAATGCCGGTTGGCGGTCCCCGACGACGAGCCTATTCTATTGCCCCTGACCTCTGGAATCAGCTTCCCCGGGCTCCTGGCCCCTGACCTCCGCCTTCGCCGTGGAATTGAAGACCTGGTTATTTAACCAAGCGGGCTGTGACCCTTTGGGGGGGGTTTTATCATGGTTTTATTATGTATTTATGTAATTATATTTCAATGGGGCTTGTTAGTTTAATTCTTTTTTAATTATTTATTGTTTCCTTGTTTTATTTGTGAGCCTGAGTCTTGGAGATGGGGCGGCATACAAGTCTCATTAATAAATAAATAAATAAATTAATTAATTAGGGCTTATTTTGGGGGTAGGGCTTATATTGGGTGCACATGTAAAAATCAAGCTAGGACTTACTTTCAGGGTAGGTCGTATTTTCGGGGAAACAGGGTAGTACTTCAATCAATTGGAACTGCAAGTTTTAAAATCAGTTTAACTATTGTAAAAGCCAACTCTTCTAAATCCAGTGTTGCTTAGAATCCAGTGTTGCTTAGAAGGTTTCAGAAGGCTTTGGTGTGAACTCTAAGACCATATGTTGTTTCCCTCTCATTGTGAATTTATACAATTATGTTTGACAATGTAGTGCACAATTGGAATCATTTTTGGGGAGTTAGCCTATTTTATTTATTTTGATAAGCCTATTGTAGGCTATAAAGAGGTTCAAGGCCCAGTGTGTTAATAGCATTCAGCTCTAATAAGTTCTAATACTTGAATTTGAAAAGTTTGTGTATTTTTTTAACCATTGCATGCACATGGTGATATAAAGGATCAGGATCAAATAACAGCATAAATAAATGAATATGGTTTTGAACAGTTTTATTTTTAGGATGTTTAATGATTTCTCTGACTATTATTTCTGACTATTGTTTTTGTACTTTTTAAAATTTTGTAAGCTGCCCAGGATCACAGCAGTGAGATGGGCAGCCATATAAATTTAATAAATAAATAAAGCTTGAAAGGCCATACACTTTATGAATGAGTTGTTACTGAGAACAGCAGTCTCACATATCATTTTGATATTTTTCAGGGCTAAAATGTCCTGTGACCAATTTGATCCACTTTGGAAATTTCCCCTTGTAACAATTAGTTCCATTCTGAATCATAATCCACAATAACAAAAGTAGACCCTCCATCATTTTGTAATGCTTTACCGAATCCAGGATAAAAAGAAAAAGAAAGTTTATCTTGATTTAAAATAGAACATTCAAGATGCTTGCTTAATTTTAACCAGACTCTAGAGGTCTGACAAATTGACCTTTAAATTAATAATAGTTTTATATTATGGGGAGGATCACATTTTAATGTTGGTCATGCAAAGGTCACTGTGGTGGCGATAGACATTTGTATGCTTTGTATATACTTATTTCAGCAAGGATTGTTTACGCATAAAGAAAGAAGAAATACATTCATAGAGAATTTACCAAAAAAGTTTGGTAGTGCAGTCAGTAGAAATAGCTTGGTGGAATAAGAATTTATCATTCATATCAGTCACTTTTTAAGTGCCATTTTAAGTGCACATTCTTTCTTGGCTGGCTTCAAGGCATTCTGACAATCCAATCAATGAAACCAATATAACTGTAGTAGAATATGAAGGTGAAAAATATTTCTGAAATACAGGCTCCTATCTAAAACATTCATTCATTGGAAAGCTTTAAAAATATCATGAAGGGTTGGATGCAAAAGATCTCTTAGATATATCTTATATATTTTGACCAAGTATTTGTATGACAAAATAATTAACTTCAATATCATACTTATCTACTAGGTCCAGAATTATTGAATTCAAAGAGATCTATAAGATTGTACTGCCAAGTTCGTTAAAAACAGATATGCTGATAAGCATATTTACAAACATGGCCGAGTCTTATATTAAGGTCACAATAAAATCAGAGAATGAGAAGACTGAGACCTGAACAGTTCAGGAGTGGTAATCTAGAAGAAGTAACTTGGAGAGATTTAGATTGCATACTTGTGAATGCCTCACTTGACATCACTTGTCAAAGTAGGTTTGCAGCTTAAAGAATTCAGTAGGAGAGCTTTCTACATGATGCCCGTTTTAATCTTTTATGAACCGTGCTCTGCAGAAATAAAACATGTGCCAGCTCAGCTGAAGTTTAATGCTTGTTGAAAATCCTTTTATTTTCTAGAATTTTGGGATGTGTTGCTGTTTTAATTTAGAATAAGAGCCAGAGGTGTCTGAAGGGGCGATAAAAAAAAATCAAGATAGCAGTCACAACCATGCATTTGATTGATTATGCACCATCAAGTCATTTCCGACTCCTGGCCACCACAGATATTTTCCATGATGACCTATTCCTAACCTGTTCTTTAAAGTCTCCCAACATTCACTTATTGCTGCTGTAATTGATTTGCAATGAGTATTGTGGTGGAATTAAAAAGGAAGGTTTTAATTGAAGGCATGTGGCTGCCATATTGATTTTTTAATATCATTTCTCTGCAGATACTCATGATCAGAACTGTGTATTCTACAAACATAATTTGGAAAAAAAGTAAGACTTTGTAAGACTGGCATGAGTTTGAATAAGAAAGTTCTCTAAAGCAGCCAAATTAATAGCAGAGAAGTGCTCTGCTTAAGTGTTTCTTCCCAATTATTTCTGACATGTGGTGCAAAACCTTATTTACAACCATTGATTAGTTATATTGTTCTTGTTTGAATGTTTGTTCTATTGTATTTTAATGTAATATTACCTCATTGGTTGTATTTCTATAAATTACTTGCATATATTTGCATGACAGAAGACAAGGACTTATTTTAATAAATAAAATTAACCTGGAGAACGTTTACTGCAACACAGCTTGTGATGTGAACACCATAATTTTGTTCTCTAATTTGTACGTGTAATATACACATATCTTGTTAGGCTACTCAGAACATGTAATTACCATGGATACTTATGAACATCAGTATGAACTTCTATTTATGCAATAGATGTCTCCACTGTAAGATTTTCCCATGGATATTGTATATCTCAGTTTTTTGTGTTATGGCAGAAATAGTTTTTGTATTCACAAACATGTTTTGAAAACTTAAAATGAATAGTCAATTCTTATTGAGACCGATAGTGAAAGTAAACCTTAAAAGCTGTTTGCTAAATAATCCAGACAATTTATCCACAGAAGGGCTTCTGAGGATAGAATCAGATCTTCCAAGGAGCAGAAATACAATGCAAAGAATTGCAGCCAGCAAATTGATTCAGGATTGGAGTATCTTCAGGATCAGCTTCTCCCAATGTTTCTGACTATTTGAAAGAGAAGAGGATCTCTCCAGATCCCTCAGGAAATGACATCAGCAAGAGGCATCTTTTCACTGCCTGCACATCCCCCATCCCTTTGGCACAGCAAGAACCATAGAGTAAAACCTGCAATCTGTTAGTTTTAGAAAGGTCATTAAATGCCATAGTAATATTGTGAAATGGTCATATTGTGATATGTTCACTGCCTTGGGTTGTTTGTAAAAATAATAAAAGCAAGATACAAAAATAGTTACTTTACTGATCTCTGATGTTAAATTTTGATTTATACCATTGTTTTGTTACCAATTTGGGTATTTCCCCCTATTTATAACAAGGAATTGTTTATTCAGTAACAAATGCAATGACATATAAGGTACATAAATAATAGTTAAAAATAAATAATAGTTGTGGTACAGTGCTTATCTTGCTTTCTTTTATTATCTGGGAAATGCTGGTGGATAAAGATCTATTGCTGATATTTGTAGGAAGGGAGGCAAAGGGAGAGAGAGGGAAATAAATACAGATCAGACCTTACGTAGCATTTTCTTTTTTTCCAAGCAAATTGACAGTTTAAGTTGATGGTATGTGAAGTTGTGGATAAGCGTTGTATTTTTCCATTCTGATGCAGAATGACCAAAGATTGTGCTAACTGAACTCTGTTTTATCTTTTATTCTATTGTTATAGGAAATTAAATGTTTTTCAATAAAGTTATAGCTTCCCTCAGGACAGCTCAAATTGGAACTTAAGTGCCTGAAAATCTATTCAAGTTTCTGCCATGGAGTTAACTTTAGATCAGAAATGAAGTGTAAAATGAAAGGTTAAAATACTGGAGATGTTTACATTGTAAGTTATGATCTAAAAATCTGACCATAAAGATGATAAAGCCTTGCAGCTTTTCAGAAATTGTTTAGAAAGCTAATGGTATAATTTGTTGTGGAGGACAGAGATAAAAATGAATTTCAGTGTATTCCACTTTTAATCCTCAGCATTGTTGTTGCAACACCACTATAATAAGCAGCATTGATTGAACAGAAGTAGCATCATTCAAGATGTGTCAATTTTATCTGTTTCCTCCTATTGGATATATAATTCCTGCCCACCAAATTGTTTTCTTTTTGAAGCAAAATAAATTCTAGATTAGATAGATATAGAATCCTGTCATTAACCCTTTTACTATTTTATTGCTTGCTTATTCAATTCTCTTTTTCTGATTTTGCTAGAATTTTGTCCCAATTTGCCAGTTAATTATTCTTTATGTTTTGCTGAAGTTTAATAACTAAACATCAAGCTATATTATATTTTTTCTAGCTGAATTAAGAGGGGTTGTTTGCTTTGCTTTGAATGTTGGGTGTAAATTAAATCAGAAATGAC
The DNA here is from genome assembly GCA_009733165.1 of Naja naja. NCBI lineage: Eukaryota > Metazoa > Chordata > Lepidosauria > Squamata > Elapidae > Naja > Naja naja. Next base: position 56,019,363 of record CM019149.1, on the reverse strand, counting down.
CCACAGAAACTTTTCAACACATTCCTTGTGAATACATGCCTCTTGATTTGAGAAATTTGAAAGTGAAATAGTATCATGTTTATAGGGTGCTTTTTATTGATCCTAATCCATGTAGAAATTGCATAGTATTCTATGTAAGAAGCAGGAACATTTTATTTCTAAAATATGAATGGCTAGAGGGAAAACAGGAAAAATCATGTGTAAATACATGTCCATTTAGTCCCAGAGAACAATTACATGATCAATGTTATGTGCTCAGATATCTTTTATCACCCAGGTTAATCCACAATAAAATCATCTTGGAAAGAGTTGCTAAAAATGTGGTTTTCTTTCCTGCCTGTCCTGTAAAATACACATTCAATATTTGTGTCAAAATCAATTTTTCCATTAGTCACAATCAATGGATACTAGCAGGCAGGATTTCACTACCTGTTCTCCTTTGATTCATTCCATAAATTAGCCTATCACACAGATGGTATAATACTATGTAGAATAGTAAAGAGGCATAGAAATATCTGGAAAGAAATATTTAGTTATTCTCAGCATAGGTCAAAGGCATAACAGAAGACAATGGGAACAATGGAAGTACATGCAGAAACCAAAGTAACCTTTTTGGGGATTACATCATGATTTTTTTCTACTTTTACCCAGATTTTATTACTGTAACTTTCTTTGTATTATCTGGAGGAAATTAAATTGTTAATAGATTCTTCTATTCAAATATTTGTCTAATAGTTTGTTGAATGTGAAAAACAAAGACCAGCATCCTAAAGCTTTGCTTCATGACTGTTAGATAGGCAAGGGGGCTATGCTCACATCAGCTGGTGAGCCCTTGCAGTCTTTCCTGGACACCCTGGCAACAGTTATCCACATCATCATCCATGAGCCTACCTTTGAAAAGTATCCAGAAGCTGCAATTGGTACATAATGCATCAACTCATTTAAAGAGAAGGAAACCTTAATATAACTCTAGTGGTATGGCTGTGGTATTGATTTATTTCAATTTAAATTTTTAAGGCCAGCCACTCATTGTTATTGCCAAGTACAAATCAAAGAAGCCTTTGGAGTTTTATCAGGTAGAACCAACCATTCCAATGTTTATGATATCAGTTGACATTGAGTGACAGCATGTCATGCAATGTGTCCTGCAGAACACCTTGTCTGCAGACGTTCAGATCAAGCTTCCCATACAGTATTGCAGAAGGCAGTCATGACAGAACATTACCGCAGGGAATGTGGTGGTGGGTGAATTTTGGATTTGTATGGAAAAAATGCTCATGTTTGCTTCTAGGTAATATATGTGTTATAATCTGCCAGTTTGATTAGGCAGTTAATAGATTATTAAAGCTGGGTGCAATATATGTAGAGACTAGCACCTATCATTATTTTGAATGTCACACATTTAGGGAAGTAGATGAATTAGCAGAATTAGAGAGAGCTGTTTTTTATTTTGTTTTTCATTAGTCTACCTGGCAGATATTTTGGTTCAGATATGGATTGAAATCACTGAAATGCTATAGGCATGTTCCTTTATGGCACAGGTGTCAAACTTGCGATCTCACATTGCCGCAATGTGATATTTCGCGATGTTTTTCCCATTCACAGGGCTGGGATGGGCATGGCCTGCACATAATGCCTCCGGCCTATGGGCTGCCAGTTTGACATCCCTGCTTTACAGTGACAGGGATAGTGTGTAGTAATTTAAAACGTTTGATATCACTTAGTTGTGTGCAGCGAAGTTCAAATTCATTATCAATCTGCTCTCAAAAGGTTTTTGTAGTGGAATATAGTTGGGATTCTCAGAAGGCGGGTCTGCTTTTCAGCGGGCAGAGGCAACAGAGAGTGGAAAGTGTGGTCAGTTTTACTGTAGGAAGAGGTTACAATGACTCCTCCCTAGATATACTACAAATAGTTGCTTTAGTCTGGAAATATTCTGTCTATAGGTCAAGAACAATAAAGAAAACTCCTCGTAAATAACTCCATATGTTGTTCTTGATTCTCTGACCTTGACAGGTTTAGTCCAATCACTGATGGGAAGTATAATCAAAGTTGCACTAGCTGATTGCTTGGGATGGGTTCAAAAATCTGCTAAAGCTTTGCTTACTATTTGTAACTTGGAGCTGGCCTAGTAAAATTATTTCCTGAATTAGATTTGAACTGAGGCAAAATGTTTGCATGTTTTTTTATGCAGCACATAACATTATTTCTCAAAGCAGTATTTAACAGCCAGTAGTCATACTGCATAACTCAATCTTCAACTTATTGTTCAGCATTCAACTGCCATTTGTGACACTCTCGTGTCAATGTTCATTTGTTTTTACAAAGGGGGAAATTATACTTTAATTGGCTTCAGAACATTTAGAACAAAGTGTAAAAATGAAACATTTGGCTAATCTTGCTTAGCTAGTTGCACTCTGAAAAATACGTTTGAATGGCACAGAGGGAGATAACTGTGATTCATTTAAAGTAAAAAATGCAGCAAGGTAAATTTATACAGAGGGTTAAAGTCAAACTCCTCTGGCTGAGTAGCTTGTGCTTGATTTGAATCACATTGACATATTCATCTATGGTTAGGATCCCCAAGGGAAAGCACTTCCAAATAAATAAGTCAAAAGATTAAAAAGGGAAATATTCTGAAACAAAACATACATAAGGCATTAAACAGTCACTTGCTAAGCTACAGCATAAAATCTGCAGGTTATCTTCTCAAAGAACGAAAAAATGGACTTCAGAGTGCAGAAGGCTAGTATCAGTGCTGCTGCCACTGACGTTATTTTTGCCAAAGAAACAATCTAACCATATTATACCAGCCGTCTTAAAAGTGATTCTGCCACAAAATGGACTCAAACCTTTATCCATATATGTAGGCAATAGTCCTGCTGAATTAGTGAATCAGAAAATTGTTTCTGTCCGCTCAAGAATTTGTTCTAAGAATCCAGATACATTTTCATCTGCATAGGTCGTGGTCGTTATTCTTTGGTTCTATAAAATGACAGGTGGACACCTATTCCATTTATTCCATGTCACAGTTGCACAAGTCCATCTTCTCCCCCCCCCCAACATACAGGTCTGAACTTAGGAAAATTGGGGCTAGTTAACATGAATGAGTGTAGCACGTAATGAGAAAATATGCATTTTTCTTACACTGGGAAATGCTATGGGGAATAAGGGCAAAGCACACCAACCATGTTCTACTCGCCCCATAAAAATATTCCAGAATAACTCCCATTTTTGTTTTATGGAAAATCTGAAGCAATCAAAGTGCTCTGGATTTTATTTCAGCTGTGCTGTAGTTGATCAGAAAGGATTTAGCAGATCAAGAACATGATTTGTTTCAGGTTTGAAACAACATGAATTTTACTTCACTACTTGTTTCACTAAATATGAGGAGTTATAATTAAGCAAGAGCTGAATGGGTATAGACTTTCAACATCTAATTTTGCTAATGCAATTTTGATTATGGGACTCAAAAATAAATCAGAACGCTGTGATTTATATGGCTGTTTCATAACAAATATTGAAAAGGGCAGTTGCTTAAAAAAATTTGGACTATGGACAAAAGAAACTTGATTGGAATTTGACTTGGAACCTCCTTCCTGTCATTTCATTTGACTTTAATAACAATATAGATAGTTGTTAAAGTCAAGTTAAAGTGCAAGTTCTTTAACTGGACTTTCAAAAAGCTCAGCTTTCCAAAGAGTAATTGAAGTTTTTTGAGCAAATATAGCAGTTCCAGAGTAAGAAAATAGATCCACTAATAGTAACTGGCTGAAGAAAACAAAGCAGAAGTAAAATAGCCAGTTCTCACAAAGAAGGAATAAAAAAATATGTAAGTTCTTTAAGATCCTTATTGGGAGCAATTAATTCATGAGCAACCTGACCTAACGAAGAACCATGAGTTCATCACATTTGCTCAGGGGTGGGATGCAAATATTTTTACAACTGGTTCTGTGGGTGTGGCTAGGTGGGAGTGGCCATGTGACTGGGTAGGCATGGCTTTTTTCCAGCAAACCCCCCCACGCTCCACTTTTTTGCCTCCTGGGCCTCAGGGAAGCCTCCTGGGGAGGGGCATTTTTGCTCCCAAGAGACTTCCCTGAGTCCCAGGAGGCAAAAAAAGAGTATGGGGGGGGGGGAACCCAGCTCCCCCACACACTCCATTTTTTTTGCCTCCTAGGTGAAGCAGTAAGACAGTGAGGGGAATCCTGGCATAGCTGATTGTTGGAACATCTGATGTCAGGAGGGGAAAAAAAGAAATACCATAAGGACTGACTGGGGGGAGGGGCCAGCAGTGGCACGATTTGCTGGTTCTCGGAACTGCACAGAATCATAACAACCGGTTCTATTGAACGGTAGAATCCACACCCTGCATTGGCTGCAAATATAAATAGGTGTGTGGCTTAAAAAATGTACTTAAAAAATGTACTTAAGACTTAAGTGCCTTGGTGGTGCAGG
>CM019149.1:55997668-56013911 GCA_009733165.1 Naja naja | reverse complement strand
ATATAATATCGGAAGTGGCAGTTTCTAACAGTCAGGAAGAATGTTGGAGAGACAATTGAAGAATTTTACATAGTCAGTGAATCAACAAATCAGCTAATTAATTTTAATGGTGTTAGGAATAAGCAAAAGATTAATTTCAATTTTGTGTCTAAAAAAACATGGAATAATCAGTCAGGCTATGGAATTAGAGCTCCCAAATTGCCACTGCCTTGATGTTGCCTAACCAGTAGATGGAGCCAGAGATGTTAGCTTAGATTTTTTAAAGACAGAGTGTGTGTGTGTGTGTGTGTGTGTGTGAGAGAGAGAGAGAGAGAGAGAGAGAGAGAGAGAGAGAGAGAGTTACCTAATGTATACATTTGTAAACTTATAACAGTTTGTATTGATTTCCTGAAGAAGTTTGGGACTATGTATACAGAGATAGAAATTCAAAACTTATATTCCTGCTTCTTTAAAGTTTACAGATGGCAGTTGATAGTTTAGTCATCTCTAAATTCAGCCTTCCCAATGTTTCAGCCCTTATCGGTACTCACAGGCCCAATTCTCAGTCCTTCTCCTCTCACACCTTGCATAGTAAAATATACTTCAAACAAATATTCCTACTTCATGAAGTGAGATTATGTAAAACTTGCACATACCCTGAGGGCAGCACAAGGAGAAAATCTGCAAGTAGTTTTTTTCCCCTTGATTTGCACACAAACACAATGTAGAATTTCTTTTTAAATTACATACCATAATTCTTTGTGTCTTCCTCTGAGAAACTTAGAAGGGTTTTTATTAAACATACGTGAAAAGTTGAAGAAACAGGAAGTAGAATCAAAATTCTAAAGTTATTTTTCTATCTTCCAGAATGGTTACTTTGGCTTTGATGTGATTATTAGCTTTGTGACCTTTTCGCAAAACTGATATAGTTTCAACTTATACAACTGATTTATTTAGAATACATATTCAACATCCTACAACTATAGCTAAAGGATGAGAAGTGAATTGAGTTTTGAACAAAGGATTACTATGTTGTGCTTTGAAGAAAGTTCTCCTTTGGCCAAAGGGGTGGGGGTGGGTATATATTTCTTTGCCTGTTTTTTCATTTCTGCTTGTGCATCTTTCTATTCTTTCCCATATACTATTTTTAATGTTTTTCCCTTTAAGCAGCATGGAATTAAGTATTATTTCAATGACAAGGCCGAGAACTCATAATACAATTGACAACTCATAATATAAACGAGAACTCATAATATAATTGAATATGAAAAATTATTATATTAATGTATGGAAGTAAGTCTTTAAAGTCTTGTGATTCCTCTTAAAAACAACTACTTCCTGCAAGGAAGTCATCAACGTGAAGTTTTATTTAATACTCACAATGGGATTTAAAAAGTCCCACATTATACCATATTTTGGGTACTTGGAAGGAGTAGAAGGAGAGAGATAATTTATGCCCTAAGGCCCTGCCATCCTTAGGCCCTGGCCTAAGAAATGACAAGCATTCTAACTTTCTAAAGCTTATTAGTAACGAACCGTTTGAGGAATTAGCAAACATTTAAAGATTATAGTTAACATTCAGTTTGGAAACCTGCAGGCAGCTCAGTAAATATTAAAAGAAACAAAGTATTTCTAAATGCTCAATGTTCTAGTCTTCATCACTGCTGTTCCTCCATCTGGAATAACATTTTAAGGACAGGAAAAATCCACAATACTGAGTTCTAGACAGAACTGAGTCGTTCCATTTCTTATTTTGCAATTGAAGTACCATGTAACTTGTTTGCTTAGAACTCAATTTCCCCCAGAAATAGAATAAAGCAGATGAATACGAGAACTGACACAGCATAGGGCTTCTGTGATCTTGAATTCAACACTGGTTCATTGAACCAGTGCAAGGGTCAAATGAGTCAGTTGAATGTGACAAAAAATAGATTGCAAGAGAAAGAAATGCGGTGCTGTAAGAGATTCATTCACACACGTCAGCAATTTTTGTCATGATGTGTGTGTCCTTCTCTGCCATGTCCATAAAGCAATGGGCATGTCCATGCTGTTATTTCATTCAATGTTCCTTGGCTCAAAATAAAGAGAAGCATTGTGTAAATTTGTTTTATTTCCAAGGTGTTTTTCAAAGGCAAGTATACTTTGTTTTTCCTTGAAAATGTTTCGCTTCTCATCCAAGAAGCCACTTCAGTGAAGTAAAGACCTGAAGATGCTTCTTAGATGAGATGTGAAACATTTTCAAAGAAAACAAACTCTACTTGCCTTTTGCACCTTTGGGACAACCATGACCTGGATGACTGAGAATCTCCATAGACATTTGCTGTATGCATTTACGAGAAGGGATTCACACATCACATATTATAAAATATAAACTATGGCTTGTTTCTTATCTTCCTGAGGCCATTATGGCTTGTTCCAAAGACCATAATTAAGCCAAGCAGGAATGGGCATAGACTCCATCCTGTCCAAGAATCTATCTTGAGATTAGGCTACAACTTTCCCTTTCCCATCTACATTGTCAGGTAGAAGTGGACCAATTTCAGAAGGCAGTTTTATTTTTGGCATCTTCTTGGAAGAGGAGGGCTGAAATGTGGGGAAATCTTCTTAAGGTCCCCTGGGAGGTGATTATACAGTAGTGTTGCTGAAAAAATTACACACATTTGGTTAGGTGTGCAGGGGTGGATTTTGAAGACATGAATGCAGTAACATCTTGTGATATTACTTGGGACTCTTCTCAGCTGATGAGTAGGGCAATCTGTGAAATGTGGTGAACCTGTAGACTAAATATATGTCAACTTGACTTCTAAACAAGGCTAGGAGAGAGAATAGATGTTAGATCAGGGAGGAAATCAGTGCTGAAGGACGGATGATATCAGGTAGTGGTACACCCCCTCATGAAAATCCCTTCCTGGGATGAATCAATTTAAATAACTGCCACTTGATCTCCAACCAAGATTAATGAGATAATGAGATTTCAACTGCAGAGTATCCTAGAATGTAGATGAAATGGATTATCTGAATCAATTCCAGTTAACATTCACATTTGTCAGGACCTGATTGGGAACAATGCAGCCTCCAAATCCTGCTAGACATCTGTGGCTTTTACTACATCAACCATTGTATCCTTCTGGATATATAAAAGGCCTCAGACTCAGGCACATTGGACTTTAGTGGTTCTGTCCCTTTGTAAGGGGACAGCAACTGTCAAGAAGGAGATGTCAATGATTGGTTGTTCCTTTGTAAGGGTTGTAGAATTTGTCTCCCAGCTTGTTAACATTTATATCTTAACATAAGGTCATCAGTTGGTTTGGTGCGAAATATTGTACTATCCATGTTCAAAGATGACACAGATCCAATAAACCCAAGTTCTTACTTGCTTACATCTAATAAAGATAATCTCATCAGACTACTGTAAATATATAACCATTCTATCTAACAGATATATCCTGGAAGATTCCAGGTGTGGCTACCCTGAACCTTTTCCTCCCTCCCATCCAATTCAGGATTGTGTAGTCTCTTGTTTTGGGCCCCTCAATTAAATATGCTGTCTCCTCCCTGGGAAGCTGCACATTTTATCAGAAATTGCTGATGATATTTACTTGTATAATCAGCACTTCAAGGTAATCCAGACAAGAATTACCAACACTACCTTTATTGTAAGGTTACAATAGCAGAATCTTGCAAATGGGATATATATATATAATAAATAAATTGCAAATTGTCTAGAAATAATAATGTCCCGTGGGCAAAAACTCAAGGAAACAAATTCTTCTTGTGTCACACTTAAATATCTGCTCAAGATAATTAGAAAAAAACATCCTTATCATTTGAGTGCTATTGAGAATGATAAAGATTAATTAGATCTAAGTTTTTAAATCATTGGCTAAGAAGAAAACACATTGATTATAATGAATGCAAACATATATCAATTTATGAATTAGCAAACTTTTATGGACTCTACAAACTTTATGCCCTCCTGGTTTAGCTTATCAGGAAAGAGGCAGATTTTCTAATCGCTCTAGAATTTGGAATTATGAAGTAAAAACAAGTAGAAAACTGATCACACTGTTATGTAGAGATTGTAACCTTGTGTTAACAAAAAAAGTTGATAATATTTTCCCAATTTGCATAAATTCTGCTATTCTTTGAATTGATAATTTTGGTGACAGAAATTCTTTTATGTAAATATTTTTGAACATTGTATTTCCATATACTGGAGATTCAACAGATTTCCTCCAAATAAAATAACTGTCTTTAGAAAAATACTAAAGCCAGTTTAGCATTCAATTTTGCACATGTGATATTAGGCATCACTGTATAGAACAACAGACTTGGCAGCTACATATTGTTCTTTGCAATTCAAATAAAATCAAAATTCTCTATGGTAATCTAAATAAAGACATTTATTTTTAAAGGCTAAGGCCAGCTGAAAAGTCAAAAGTGGATATAGTGGAATGTTGCTGGGTGCATTCTGCCATAAGACCTATATCTTTGATTGCAAACTTTGCTGGGGAATACACACTCATCCGCTTTGCATTAAAAAATAATGAGCTGCTTCTCATTTCAAGTTCTTAAGTGCACACAGTCCTGTGGTCACTGGGTAATAGCAATGCCCCATCTCATGAATACTAAATGAAAGCAGAGATTTTCACCTTCACAAAGGCGGAACTGAAAGCTGCAGACCCCAGGGAAACTGATTTCTTTCAGAAAGCATTTATTTCAGCAGCTCTGAAAATTGTACTGAGATAAACATAATGCAGAGAGGTAGAAGAAAAGACAAAGGAACTGACAGGCCAAGTTAAGTGGACACTTAAATAACCCCCCTCAGTTTATATGAGTCTCCAGAGTTTTCTTTAATTTCTTAATTAAAAAATGGCCAACGTTTGGCAAAAAAGCTAAAAAAATCAATTATATTTTTATGGGTAAAAGCATAATTGACCTTTTACCAGGCTAGTGCCATTAAACAGAATACTGGTACTAGTTGAGCTAGTTGAGCTGTCCTGTACACTACCAGATCATTTTGTCTTTTTTTTTTATCAACAATTGTTAAGTCTAGGGTGTTGTGTGGCAGATGCTTGTCTGTTTGAATTCTAAGCCTCAGAGCACTTCTTCGTTGTCTATTAAGTTGTCTATTTTGTGATTCCACCAGTTCTTGTTTGCAGGACTACAAAATAGACAAAGAACTAGAAAATGAAGAAACTAAATTGTATAATAATAATAACAACTCGATAGGTAAACAAAATGCCAAACCCAGTCTGAACATCTGGCTGACTGAGAATAATAATAATAATAATAATAATAATAATAATAATAATGCAGTCCTAAACACTTGGGAAGTGTTCAACTAGTGATTTGTGATATGAAATCCAGCATGGATTTGCTGTGTATCTGTCATTTTGTGAATAATAATAACAATAATAATAATAGTAATAATGCAAAAGGCAGTTTTACTGGGAACAGCATCTATCCTGCAAAAATAGATGTTTCCCCCAGACTTGGGATAGGGTAAGAAAAGTTTTTACTCTCTGGTAAGTTGTATCATGGTATCTTTTGTATGATAGTGATACAGATACAGGGAAGATTTTCACAATTATTACAGCTGTAGATATTCCTTAATTCATTTGCCATGAGCAGAAGCTATATACAAAAATTATTCTCAGTAGTTGGCAAGTCACAATAAGCTAAAACTAAGAAAGCCACTTTGAGGTAGTGGTTAAGGCATTGGCGCATTGCAGGCTACTTCTGCTGACTGCCAGCTGCCAGCAGTTTGGCAGTTCGAGTCCGACCAGCTCAAGGTTGACTCAGCCTCCCATCCTTCTGAGGTTGGTAAAATAAGGACCCAGATTGTTGGGGGAAACATGCTGACTTAGAGAGGGCTGTAAACAGAGGTGGTATTCAGCAGGTTCTGACCAGTTCTTGAGAACTGGTAGTGGAAATTTTGAGTAGTTCAGAGAATCAGCAAATACCACCTTTGACTGGAGATTTTACAGTATCCTTCCCCTGCCACACACACCAAGCCACACCCACAGAACCGGTAGTAAAAAAAAATTGAATCCCACTACTGGCTGTAAAGCACTGTGAAGTGGTATATAAGTCTAAGTGCTATTGCTATCAAGCTAGAAACCAAGAAACCATGAGTTCTAATTCCATCTTCGACATAAAGTCAGTTACGTAACTTTGGGCCAGTACTGGGATTCAATTTTTTTTACTACCAGTTCTGTGGGTGTGGCTTGGTGGGCATGGCAGGGGAAGGATACTGTAAAATCTCCAGTCAGAGGTGCTATTTGCTGGTTCTCTGAACTACTCAAAATTTCCACTACCGGTTCTCAATAACTGGTCAGAACCTGCTGAATACCACCTCTGCTTTGGGCCGGTTTCTTTCTCTCAAGCCTGGGAAAAAGGTAGTGGCAATCTACTTCTGAAAAGCCTTGTTAAAAAAAACTTGACAGGGGCATGTGACCCAAGTAGCCTCTGAGAATTTGACATGATTGAAAGGAGGAGGGAGGAGCTGAAACTAAGAAGGTTTGCCTCTGTGTTGTTTTCAGTTATAGTTGCTGATCCTTTTGAAGAGGACATATTTTTCTAAAATCAAATAAACTAAATTGATTAGTCAGTCCTCTCCAATTTTATGGAATGCTGCACAATTTGACTTAATTCGTCTTTTGCCTTGTGAAACATCCCAAATAACTTTCTGCCTTTGTTGATATAAACACTAATATTTCTTTATTTCTCTTTCTGCCAGATCAAGAACCTATGAGTTTTGCTTATGTCAACAGACAGAATGGAGGCAGTGTTTTCAAAACTGAAAGGAGCAATTGTTTGCTTTGTCCCTAAATGTTACGTGTAACATGATGTCAGTGACAGTTCCATTAACAAACACATTCAGTCTATAAATTCAGTTTTAGAGATGGACTTTGAGCTGCAAAACATATGGTGTAAACATTTGACCTAATTTTTTAAACCATTTCTTCATTATTCTCTATTTTTTGATGGGGGGGGGTAGATTCAGAAGGAATTGTATTCCATAAAGCAAAATTAGTTTATTAAACTGTTCCTAAACAAGTATTTTTCCATGATAGTCTCTGTAAACTGATTGTCTCTATGAAGAAGCATAATCCAAAAAAAGGAATTCAGTGTATTCATTCTTGGATTTTTCCTTCCATTAGCCAGCATGAGGCATCTACAGGGCATGGAATAAAGGGGCAGAGGAAAGAAATAGACCATGCATTTGCCCTATATTTAATCAATTTAATCAATTAGCCCGCTGACCCTTTGACTTCCCTGGCTATGACTCTTGTGGAATATGGCTTCCCTGGCTATGACTCCTGTGGAATAATTTCTGTATATAGAATGAGAGGTGCTACAACTTCTATTCTATTCTATTCTATTCTCATTTTGCACCCTAGGGATGCCCTAGTGATCCACCTTATGGGGATTTCTTGACTTTCTGAAAGGACACTGGCTTTCACCTCTTTTGGTAAGTATTTCAGTTTCTAAATCTGTAATTGAGGCATGCTGCAATTTTCAAACTTGATACAGAACTGCAAACTCCACAGGTGGAGTTCTAACTAGTGATATGTAGATGCTCAACAATATGGTTTATTTTTACTACTTTTTTTGATAGGAATATTTTGGGAGTGGGTGGGGTCTGAATTTTGAAAAGACTTTACAAAAATCAGAATATTTGACAGACCAAGCAGGGATTACATCTCTTTGGTTTACTGTACCAAGTAATCATTTGCCTATTATATTAAAACAAACGAGAAGTGTCAAGCCTAATGGTTGCATTACTTGGAACCTGACATTAGGAATCTCTGGACTGTCTTGTACTTCTACAGTTCCCAACAATTTTAAGAAGTTTGTTTGTTTATACAAGCAAGAAATAGATTGAATATTAGGCTACTATTCTTATGGTATTATAGATTATTTAATATCCCTACCTATGCATGACATTACTTTAAGGGAATCTATCTATAGTACACTGTACCACTTACTAAGATGGCTCATTTTTTTTGAAAATTGGCACTGCATCTTTTTCTTGATCAATGCAGGCTATTTTTATATTATGTATCAGATCCTCAGTCAGAGACCCAGTTTGGTCTAGTGATCAGCTAGAAATGAGGAGACTGTAAATTCTAGTCTAGCCATGGGCATGAAAGCATGCCCATGGCTGGACTCAGGTCTGCATTTTCTCTCAACCCATGACATCAGAATTGGTCAGTCAACTCCTATCACAATGAATAGAATAGAATAGAATAGAATAGAATAGAATAGAATAGAATAGAATTCTTTATTGGCCAAGTGTGGTTGGACACACAAGGAATTTGTCTTGGTGCAAATGTTCTCAGTATACATAAAAGAAGATATATTCGTCAAGAGTCAAGAATCATAAGGTACAACACTTAATGATAGTCACAGGGTACAATAAACAATCAAATCATACTAGGAAACAGTCAATATAAATCGTAAGGATACAAGCAAAAAAGTTACAGTCATATAGTCACAAGTGGGGGGGATGGGTGATAAGGAGTGATGAGAAGATTAGCAGTAATGGTAGTGCAGACTTTGTAAATAGTTGAACAGTGTTGAGGGAATTATTTGTTTAGCAGAGTGATGGCTTTCGGGAAAAAACTGTTCTTGTGTCTAGTTGTTCTGGTGTGCAGTGTTCTATAGCATCGTTTTGAAGGAAGGAGTTGAAACAGTTTATGTCCTGGATGTAAGGGGTCTATAAATATTTTCACAGCCCTCTTTTTGACTCATGCAGTATACAGGTCCTCAATTGAAGGCAAGTTGGTAGTAATTGTTTGTTAGATCAGGGGTGTCAAACTCATGTCGTCATGGCGGCATCACGTGATGTATTTTCCCCCTTTGCTAATTTTTTTTATTTATTCATATTTATATGCCGCCCTTCTCCGGAGACTCAGTGCGGCTCACAATTTTGGAGCGCAACCCAATGTGCTCAGTAATAGCCTTCATTCCATTGTATATGCCTGCTTATTACTAAGCGGCATTTTTACAAAGTCAGCTTATTGCCCCCAACAATCTTGGGTCCTCAATTTACCTACCCCGGGAGGATGGAAGGCTGAGTCAGCCTCGAGCCTGGTGGGATTTGAGCCTGCACTAATTGCAGGCAGCTGGAATTAAGTGCTAGGCATTTAACAGCCTGCACCACCAAGGCTCTTGGATGTGGGTGTGGCCAGCATGTGACACTTCGGCCATGGGTCAGGAGTTTGACAGCCCTGCAATAGATCAAAACTTGGTTAATTAAAAGAAGTGCAGAAAACCCTTAGAAGAAAAAAAGATTTGGCCATCAGCTATAATGCTGAAAGACCTATGGTGTTCATGAGCTTTTTTTCTTGCAAGAAAGAAAACACATTTTTCAACCTTTGGTTGTGTTCTGTCTCCTAGACCCAGGTTGTAAGTTGAATGAACAGCTTAACATGTTCAAGAAGTTGTCACCTGATAAAATGAATAGCAAGAAAAAAGAAAAAGAAAACAGTACCTACAATAGTTGGCATTACTATGACTTTTTTCTATGAATAGGCTGTTAAGAGGTAAAATCATAGTTGGAAATTCTCCCTATCACTGAATTTCCTATGAAGAATTTTTAGGCAGCTGTATATTATAATGGTTTTTGCTGAAAAAAATTATCTTATTAATTTCAAAAATATGAAAAAATATAGTGAGGCACATGTAAATGGGATTGTATGCCAGATAATGTTAACAGCTGCCATGGGGCAGCAATTCCAGTTCAAAATATCCACTCACTGAATGTGAAAAGAACTGTGTAAATATGTATTATGTGCACTATGTATTTATAACTGCTTAAGTACCATGGGAACGACATTTAATCACACCATAAAGTATCTACAACCATTTCAAGACCTTAAAACATATTTCAAAATGAGAAGCTAATGGCTGCAGTTCTTTCAAGGAACAGCTATAATATTTGGAAATGAAGCACTTTTCTTTCTTCAGTTAAACATTTCTGCTCCAATTTCATTGTAGTTCTTATTCGCTAATTTCAAAGAAATTAGCCTTGGGGTTCCATTTAATTCTTGCTACTTAAATTAGAACAAAATAAAAGCAGCATTAAATCAAGTATTTATATAAAGAGTTCATTTCATTTTTAAATATCTCCATGTTAAAATAGCATACTTTTACAAAGTCTTCTCTAAAGCTCTGGATTTTAAATTTTCCATGTAACAGATATATTTAGAATTCATAGATAAACATTAAATATATACCTCATCTTAGAATTTAGAGAATTTAGTTCTTCTCTTCTCACCACACTCTTAATCTTCACAAAAACCTTATGAGGTAAGTTAGGTTGAGTGACCGACACAAATTTAAATTTATTAAAGCCTTAATGATCAAATTGATTTGAACCTGATTCCCCGCCCCCTGGGTTATTATCTAAATCTCTCATCACAATGGAACACTGCTGACAGATCGTTTAACAATGAAATATACCAGTTTGAGGTATAGTTATCCAAACAGCTCTATTGGATTAATGTGGAAATATTTCCAAATTAAAATGGGAGAGCTATGATTTTGTCATTTTCTGTATAACTGGCAAATACAGTAAGTGAAAATCACATGGATTTCAGAAAACTATCCTTAATATCTAAAAATGTAGCATTCCTCTTCAGCTTTTTCATGTTTCATGTTCCTGACACCACATCTACAGTTTTGGACCATTTTCTTGTATGTTTTAATCTGGTCCTCTTTCCATTTTCTGTGTTTGTCCTTTTTATTGTCAGATTTCTACTAAGCTTTTCATAAAGGTGTGGCAGGATTTTTTTAAAAAAAATTTTCTTTCTCTTGGGAATCGCTCACAACATCTCCTTCTGAGGAGTTTTCATCCCTTTCCAATTAGCTCCATTTGCCAAGAATTCCACATATCCCTATTTTAAGTTCATTCAAATCTACTTCTTTAAGGTCCAAAATAAGTATTTGAATACACTCAGTTGTGGTTGCTCTTAAAATCAAGAATTCTGGCACTATAGAATCAATTCCTCATCCTATGTGTCTCCCATTTCTAATTCCTCATTTAAGCCTTCACCACTGATTAGCATCAAGAATACAAGGCTAGTTAATCCTCTTGTGCCTTCCACCTTTTGAAGGAGAAAATTGTCAGCTAGATAAATCTCCTGGAAGAATTTCTTGGAAGGACAACGCTTGGCAGAATTTGTCTCACAAAAAACGGTTGGCATTGTAAAAGTACATCATCAGTATGATTTCATATATTTCAAATATTTGAAAAACCTGAATTTGATCTTTGCCAGGCATCATCCATATCCTGTCCTTGTTTTGAAATTATTATTATTATTATTATTATTATTATTATTATTATTATTATTATTATTATTATTATTATTTAGACTTGTATGCCACCCTTCTCCCTAAGGACTCAGGGTGGCGAACATTTAAAAACTGTACAAAATTACAATAAAAATGAATTAAACAACTACAAGTCTAAAGCCAATTAAAATTAAATTAAAACAACTAAAAAATAACCCACCCCCGGGTCAATCCAGACCGGCCTGCTGAAATAGCCAGGTCTTCAGGTCTCGTGAAAGGAGCAGAGATCAGGGGCCAAATGGAGATCCACAGGGAGATGATTCCACAGGGTGGCTCCCACAGAAAAGGCCCTAGCCCTGGGAACTGCCAGCTGACAATGTCTAACTTACAGAATCCCAAGGAGGCCCCTCCTGTGGGAGCGATGGGGCGATCGGAATGCAATGCTGGCAGGAGGTGTTCCCAAGTACCCTGGACCCAAGCCATTTAGGGCTTTATAAGTTATTACTAGCACCTTGAAGGCAACCCAGGAGGCAACCGCAACCAGTGCAAGTCGCAGGAGGGGTGTAACATGGGAGTATCAGGACACCCCATCACAGCCCGCAGGCCGCATTCTGCACCAGCTGCAATCTCCGGGTGGTCCGCAAGGGCAGGCCCATGTAGAGCATTGCAGTAGTCAATTCTGGAAGTGATGAGCATGAGTGACCGTTCAAGGGCATCTCGGCTCAGATAAGGGCGGAGCTGGTGAACCAGCTGAACCTGGGCAAAGCCCCCTGGCCACAGCTCCCACCTGCTCCTCCAAACCGAGCTGTGAATCCAGGAGGATGCCCAGATTCTCGCCCTGTCCACGGGGGTAACACCTCTCCCCCATGACCAAAGATGGCACATCCACTGAGAACCGAGATGCAGATAAGAACAGCCACTCAGTCTTGGCCGGGTTGAGCCGGAGCCTGTTACTCCCCATCCAGACCTGCACTGCCTCCAGGCACCGGGACATCACGGAGACAGCATCACTTATTTGGTTTGGGGTGGAGATGTAAAGCTGGGTATCATCCGCATATTGGTGATACCTCACCCCAGAACCACGGATGATCTCACCCAGCGGTTTCATGTAGATATTAAACAGGAGAGGTGATAGAATCAACCCCGCGGCACCCCACAAGTGAGGGGCCTCGGGGCGATCTCTGCTCTCCTGCCAACACCGACTGCGAGCAGCCCGAAGGTAGGAGGAGAACCACTGCAGAATGGTGCCCCCACTCCCAACCCCTGAAGCCGCCAGAGAAGGATAGCATGGTCGATGGTATTGAAAGCCACTGAGAGATCTAAAGGACCAGGACAGAGGAAAACCCCTGTCCCAAGCCCCAGAGATCATCCATCAGTGCGACCAATGCTGTCTCCATGCTGTGTCCAGGCCTGAAGCCTGGTTGATGCAGGTCTAGATAATCAGCTTCCTCCAGGAACAACGGAAGTTCCTGAATCACTAGCTCTCAACAACCTTCGCTAAAAGCGAAGGTTGGAGACTGGACAATAGTTGTTTAAAACAGTTGGATCCAGAGCAGGCTTCTTGAGGAGGGGTCTGACCACTGCCTCTAGTAAATATTAGACACCTACAACAGTAAAAAAATATGTCAATCAGAATGGAGCTGGTCTTCCAACCTCCTTCTCAAGCTGGAGATCCTATACCCTTTCAAAAGGTGGCTGTCCAGTCTTTTCTTAAAAACTTCCACTGATGAAGCCCCTACAACTTTTGAAGGTAAGCTGTTTCATTGATTAATTGGCCCTCACTGTTAGGAAGTTTATCCTTAATTCCAGATTGCTTCTCTTTGATTAGTTTCCATGTATTGTTTCTTGTCCATCCTCTGGTGCTTTGGAAAACAAGTTGACCCCCTCTTCTTTGTAGCAGCCTCTCAATACTGGAATACTGCTATCATGTCATCCCTAGTCCTCTTTTCTCTAGACTGGCCATACCCAATTCCTGCAACTGTGTTTTGTCTCCAGGCCTTTACTCATCTTAGTTGCTCTTTGCACATATCCAAAGTCTCAACATATTTTTGGTAATGTGGTGACCAAAACTGGATTTGCTTATTTTAATTCAAATGAAAAAAATCATTTTACTTTATTTACTAAGAGCAAAAGCTCATCATGTTTATTTTACATTCTGAGCATTAGTGTATAGACAATGAAGACCATGAATTCTTTGAATCACGTTTGTTAACTTTTGGTTCAGCAGTTTATTCTATTACCAGAAGGTTCATGACAGCATTCAGAGTCTGAAACTTGAGCAATAACGTGCTACACTGGAACCAGTAGCAACCATTCATTGTTCTTTAAGGAAAAATTATATCTGGATTTAAAAAATCATGAAACTATTTAAGTAAAAAATTAAGAAAGCATAGTAGGGTGCCTAGTAGGTAGTTCTTTTGGAGTTAAGAAGGTACATATTAAATTATAAGAATGAATATTGTATATTCTCTGAAACATTACAAGGTCTAAAGCAGCTATTTTTCATGTGTGTATAATTCTTTGTGAGTATTAATGAATTATCCTGAGAGATGCTGGACACACACAGAGCTGACATTGACACTTAAATTATGTACTAAATATTATACATACAGATTAGTTAGCATTACAGAGCAATCCTAGTAACTGTTTTTTTCTGGTATGATTTCCAATTGGAAGTACACACACACAGACACAGACACAGACAGACACAGGAATGGGAAATATTTTTGCAAAGCAATATTTGTATGTAAGGTTAAACAGGACATGTCTCTTATAATTTTGCCATACTTGTTTTATGTATTCTAGTAAAATATTAGTATAGATAATGGATTAAATGAATAATAGTGTATAAATGTATTTTTTAAAATCCAACATTTTATTATATTCTATATAGCTATACTAAGGCTAGTCCTTGTTCAACATTGCAATTTAGATTGAATTATATTAAGCAACAAACACATTTCTTTCTTTTTAATAGTAGTATAACTTGAAGAAAAACCATTTTAACCTTTCCATAGCCTTACTATCAAGTAAAGCAGCAGTTTTTTTAAAAATTCTCAGCCCTTTCCCCATACCTACACATGGAAAGAGAATAAATGGAGAATTGTGAAAGATCTTCAGAAAGTTTCTTTATTTCTACACTCTATTCGCCTTATTGAAATCAGTCAGTATTTGCAAGTTCAAGTTCAAAACAAACCCAATTGCTACATACCAAAACCAATCTAAAATCTCTCTGGCTGAAGATGCTCAAGGACAATTTTATTAGACCTATGCTGATTCTTTTTTGTTCCCCCTTCCTTCTATCCCCACCTCTGGAAAGCCACTATATCTACCTAGAAATATAGATCATTAAAATTAGACAAATGCAAAAGTCATGTAAAATAGGGCAGGATTGCAAGTATGTTTGGGTTCATGAATATAATACATTGAAGCTGAGAAACCCCCAATCATTTATTTCTAATTTAATTCTTACTCACCTTAGGAATTGAAGTCAGAATTCAGAAAAGTTATGAACAGGCAAATGTCTGTATGAAATCAAGTTTGTCTCCACTAACTCCTCTTTCCCTTTTATGAATCCTTTAGTTAATTTGAAATACAGTTATTTTAATTTCAAAACTATAATATGGGGAAACAGCTTATCTGTCCAAAAATTCCAACCAGCTCCTTCCTTCTGACCACAGAACAATGCAGCCACCCTTTTTTGTCAGAATACCTTCATTATCTAAACTATTTTTGAAAAAACAAAGCATTAAATGGACTTGTGAAGGGAGGCCAGAGAGATAGCTACCTGGATCCAGGAGTCTACCCAAAAATCTTGTTGGGAGGTGGAGGCTTGACGGAATCTGTGGGTGCTTGACCTCTGAAGAAGTCAACTGTAGTTCTCAGGGTAAAAAGCAACTAATGTTGAAACAGCAGTGGAAGACCAGCTTCACAGCATCATAGACAAAGCACACCTTTTCTAATCTGATTCTCTCTGGAGAAAGACCACACTGATCACTTTGTTAAAAGACCTTTGTTAGGATGAGGATGGGCATTCTTCCTTATCTTTTTGGATCACTTGGCAACCTTTGATATCATTGACCATGGTGTCTTACTGCCTACAAGGGTTGGGGATTCTGCAGCACTCTGGGCAATTTCACTTGTTAAAGAGGATCAGTTTGATGGACTCTGATAGGTATAATACCCTCTCCCCTACTTTTTAAAACTACACAAATCCACTGGATATGAATATCTGTTGGTTTTATGTCACCACCAGAATGTAAAGGAGATGCTGTGGGCATCCTGTCCTGGTGCCTGAAGATAAAAAGTGAGGGGATGGATAGCAGAGAACAGACTGAAACTGAACCAAAGAATGACTGACTTGTTTTCCATACATCATGGCTCTCTGTTGACAAATCGTTATCTGTGAATAAGCAGGCAATGATGAAGCAGTTTCATGATTTGAGGATTCCTTCTTGTCAGCCCTTCTAAGGCTGGCAAGCTCAGAAACAAGATCCACTTAAATGTATAGAAAGATTTTGTATTGTTAATAACATAATCTTGAAAGCTTACCAAATTACATCTAATGTAATGAAAGCAAGGTTACTCTGTTTTTCTTTTTCATATTTTTCCCACTTCCCAGAACTCAAGGATTTTTTTCTGTTGAACAGCTTCTCTTAATTGTCTTGCTGTTCCCTTGATGTTCCCAAGGTAACTGGGGTGTGTCTTTTGTACAACTTTAACAACTGTGTGTCAATTGCAAACTTACCTTTGTGACACATAGCCGCACAAACACAGATTATTGCTGTGTGTTTTATATGGGCCTACCCTTAAGTCTAAAAACTTGTAACTGGAGCAACCTGTAACTGATTTTCAAAGTTCTGCATTGATTACCAATATATTTCTGAGTACTGTTTAAGGTGCTGATTTGAGCCATAAAACTTTCTCCTAACAACATTGGTCTGTCCTATTAAACTTGTTG
>CM019149.1:55812838-55996668 GCA_009733165.1 Naja naja | reverse complement strand
GAAGACCTGGTTATTTAACCAAGCCGGGCTGTGACCCTTTGGGAGGGGCGGTTTTATCATGGTTTTATTATGTATTTATGTAATTATATTTCAATGGGCTTGTTAGTTTAATTTTTTAATTATTTATTGTTTCCTTGTTTTATTTGTGAGCCTCCCCAGTCTTGGAGATGGGCTACACAAGTCTCATTAATAAATAAATAAATAAATTAATTAATTAGGGCTTATTTTGGGGTAGGGCTTATATTGGGTGCACATGTAAAAATCAAGCTAGACTTACTTTCAGGGTAGGTCGATTTCGGGAAACAGGGTAGTACTTCAATCAATTGGAACTGCAAGTTTTAAAATCAGTTTAACTATTGTAAAAGCCAACTCTTCTAAATCCAGTGTTGCTTAGAATCCAGTGTTGCTTAGAAGGTTTCAGAAGGCTTTGGTGTGAACTCTAAGACCATATGTTGTTTCCTCTCATTGTGAATTTATACAATTATGTTTGACAATGTAGTGCACAATTGGAATCATTTTGGGGAGTTAGCCTATTTTATTTATTTTGATAAGCCTATTGTAGGCTATAAAGAGGTTCAAGGCCCAGTGTGTTAATAGCATTCAGCTCTAATAAGTTCTAATACTTGAATTTGAAAAGTTTGTGTATTTTTTTAACCATTGCATGCACATGGTGATATAAAGGATCAGGATCAAATAACAGCATAAATAAATGAATATGGTTTTGAACAGTTTTATTTTTAGGATGTTTAATGATTTCTCTGACTATTATTTCTGACTATTGTTTTTACTTTTAAAATTTTGTAAGCTGCCCAGGATCACAGCAGTGAGATGGGCAGCCATATAAATTTAATAAATAAATAAAGCTTGAAAGGCCATACACTTTATGAATGAGTTGTTACTGAGAACAGCAGTCTCACATATCATTTTGATATTTTTTCAGGCGCTAAAATGTCCTGTGACCAATTTGATCCACTTTGGAAATTTCCCCTTGTAACAATTAGTTCCATTCTGAATCATAATCCACAATAACAAAAGTAGACCCTCCATCATTTTGTAATGCTTTACCGAATCCAGGATAAAAAGAAAAAGAAAGTTTATCTTGATTTAAAATAGAACATTCAAGATGCTTGCTTAATTTTAACCAGACTCTAGAGGTCTGACAAATTGACCTTTAAATTAATAATAGTTTTATATTATGGGAGGATCACATTTTAATGTTGGTCATGCAAAGGTCACTGTGGTGGCGATAGACATTTGTATGCTTTGTATATACTTATTTCAGCAAGGATTGTTTACGATAAAGAAAGAAGAAATACATTCATAGAGAATTTACCAAAAAGTTTGGTAGTGCAGTCAGTAGAAATAGCTTGGTGGAATAAGAATTTATCATTCATATCAGTCAGTTTTTAAGTGCCATTTTAAGTGCACATTCTTTCTTGGCTGGCTTCAAGGCATTCTGACAATCCAATCAATGAAACCAATATAACTGTAGTAGAATATGAAGGCGAAAAATATTTCTGAAATACAGGCTCCTATCTAAAACATTAATTCATTGGAAAGCTTTAAAAATATCATGAAGGGTTGGATGCAAAAGATCTCTTAGATATATCTTATATATTTTGACCAAGTATTTGTATGACAAAATAATTAACTTCAATATCATACTTATCTACTAGGTCCAGAATTATTGAATTCAAAGAGATCTATAAGATTGTACTGCCAAGTTCGTTAAAAACAGATATGCTGATAAGCATATTTACAAACATGGCCGAGTCTTATATTAAGGTCACAATAAAATCAGAGAATGAGAAGACTGAGACCTGAACAGTTCAGGAGTGGTAATCTAGAAGAAGTAACTTGGAGAGATTTAGATTGCATACTTGTGAATGCCTCACTTGACATCACTTGTCAAAGTAGGTTTGCAGCTTAAAGAATTCAGTAGGAGAGCTTTCTACATGATGCCCCGTTTTAATCTTTTATGAACCGTGCTCTGCAGAAATAAAACATGTGCCAGCTCAGCTGAAGTTTAATGCTTGTTGAAAATCCTTTTATTTTCTAGAATTTTGGGATGTGTTGCTGTTTTAATTTAGAATAAGAGCCAGGGTGTCTGAAGGGCGATAAAAAAAATCAAGATAGCAGTCACAACCATGCATTTGATTGATTATGCACCATCAAGTCATTTCCGACTCCTGGCCACCACAGATATTTTCCATGATGACCTATTCCTAACCTGTTCTTTAAAGTCTCCCAACATTCACTTATTGCTGCTGTAATTGATTTGCAATGAGTATTGTGGTGGAATTAAAAGGAAGGTTTTAATTGAAGGCATGTGGCTGCCATATTGATTTTTTAATATCATTTCTCTGCAGATACTCATGATCAGAACTGTGTATTCTACAAACATAATTTGGAAAAAAGTAAGACTTTGTAAGACTGGCATGAGTTTGAATAAGAAAGTTCTCTAAAGCAGCCAAATTAATAGCAGAGAAGTGCTCTGCTTAAGTGTTTCTTCCCAATTATTTCTGACATGTGGTGCAAAACCTTATTTACAACCATTGATTAGTTATATTGTTCTTGTTTGAATGTTTGTTCTATTGTATTTTAATGTAATATTACCTCATTGGTTGTATTTCTATAAATTACTTGCATATATTTGCATGACAGAAGACAAGGACTTATTTTAATAAATAAAATTAACCTGGAGAACGTTTACTGCAACACAGCTTGTGATGTGAACACCATAATTTTGTTCTCTAATTTGTCGTGTAATATACACATATCTTGTTAGGCTACTCAGAACATGTAATTACCATGGATACTTATGAACATCAGTATGAACTTCTATTTATACAATAGATGTCTCCACTGTAAGATTTTCCCATGGATATTGTATATCTCAGTTTTTGTGTTATGGCAGAAATAGTTTTTGTATTCACAAACATGTTTTGAAAACTTAAAATGAATAGTCAATTCTTATTGAGACCGATAGTGAAAGTAAACCTTAAAAGCTGTTTGCTAAATAATCCAGACAATTTATCCACAGAAGGGCTTCTGAGGATAGAATCAGATCTTCCAAGGAGCAGAAATACAATGCAAAGAATTGCAGCCAGCAAATTGATTCAGGATTGGAGTATCTTCAGGATCAGCTTCTCCCAATGTTTCTGACTATTTGAAAGAGAAGAGGATCTCTCCAGATCCCTCAGGAAATGACATCAGCAAGAGGCATCTTTTCACTGCCTGCACATCCCCCATCCCTTTGGCACAGCAAGAACCATAGAGTAAAACCTGCAATCTGTTAGTTTTAGAAAGGTCATTAAATGCCATAGTAATATTGTGAAATGGTCATATTGTGATATGTTCACTGCCTTGGGTTGTTTGTAAAAATAATAAAAGCAAGATACAAAAATAGTTACTTTACTGATCTCTGATGTTAAATTTTGATTTATACCATTGTTTTGTTACCAATTTGGGTATTTCCCCTATTTATAACAAGGAATTGTTTATTCAGTAACAAATGCAATGACATATAAGGTACATAAATAATAGTTAAAATAAATAATAGTTGTGGTACAGTGCTTATCTTGCTTTCTTTTATTATCTGGGAAATGCTGGTGGATAAAGATCTATTGCTGATATTTGTAGGAAGGGAGGCAAAGGGAGAGAGGGAAATAAATACAGATCAGACCTTACGTAGCATTTTCTTTTTTCCAAGCAAATTGACAGTTTAAGTTGATGGTATGTGAAGTTGTGGATAAGCGTTGTATTTTTCCATTCTGATGCAGAATGACCAAAGATTGTGCTAACTGAACTCTGTTTTATCTTTTATTCTATTGTTATAGGAAATTAAATGTTTTTCAATAAAGTTATAGCTTCCCTCAGGACAGCTCAAATTGGAACTTAAGTGCCTGAAAATCTATTCAAGTTTCTGCCATGGAGTTAACTTTAGATCAGAAATGAAGTGTAAAATGAAAGGTTAAAATACTGGAGATGTTTACATTGTAAGTTATGATCTAAAAATCTGACCATAAAGATGATAAAGCCTTGCAGCTTTTCAGAAATTGTTTAGAAAGCTAATGGTATAATTTGTTGTGGAGGACAGAGATAAAAATGAATTTCAGTGTATTCCACTTTTAATCCTCAGCATTGTTGTTGCAACACCACTATAATAAGCAGCATTGATTGAACAGAAGTAGCATCATTCAAGATTTGTCAATTTTATCTGTTTCCTCCTATTGGATATATAATTCCTGCCCACCAAATTGTTTTCTTTTTGAAGCAAAATAAATTCTAGATTAGATAGATATAGAATCCTGTCATTAACCCTTTTACTATTTTATTACTTGCTTATTCAATTCTCTTTTCTGATTTTGCTAGAATTTTGTCCCAATTTGCCAGTTAATTATTCTTTATGTTTTGCTGAAGTTTAATAACTAAACATCAAGCTATATTATATTTTTCTAGCTGAATTAAGAGGGGTTGTTTGCTTTGCTTTGAATGTTGGGTGTAAATTAAATCAGAAATGACCCACAGAAACTTTTCAACACATTCCTTGCGAATACATGCCTCTTGATTTGAGAAATTTGAAAGTGAAATAGTATCATGTTTATAGGGTGCTTTTTATTGATCCTAATCCATGTAGAAATTGCATAGTATTCTATGTAAGAAGCAGGAACATTTTATTTCTAAAATATGAATGGCTAGAGGGAAAACAGGAAAAATCATGTGTAAATACATGTCCATTTAGTCCCAGAGAACAATTACATGATCAATGTTATGTGCTCAGATATCTTTTTATCACCCAGGTTAATCCACAATAAAATCATCTTGGAAAGAGTTGCTAAAAATGTGGTTTTCTTTCCTGCCTGTCCTGTAAAATACACATTCAATATTTGTGTCAAAATCAATTTTTCCATTAGTCACAATCAATGGATACTAGCAGGCAGGATTTCACTACCTGTTCTCCTTTGATTCATTCCATAAATTAGCCTATCACACAGATGGTATAATACTATGTAGAATAGTAAAGAGGCATAGAAATATCTGGAAAGAAATATTTAGTTATTCTCAGCATAGGTCAAAGGCATAACAGAAGACAATGGGAACAATGGAAGTACATGCAGAAACCAAAGTAACCTTTTGGGGATTACATCATGATTTTTTCTACTTTTACCCAGATTTTATTACTGTAACTTTCTTTGTATTATCTGGAGGAAATTAAATTGTTAATAGATTCTTCTATTCAAATATTTGTCTAATAGTTTGTTGAATGTGAAAAACAAAGACCAGCATCCTAAAGCTTTGCTTCATGACTGTTAGATAGGCAAGGGGGCTATGCTCACATCAGCTGGTGAGCCCTTGCAGTCTTTCCTGGACACCCTGGCAACAGTTATCCACATCATCATCCATGAGCCTACCTTTGAAAAGTATCCAGAAGCTGCAATTGGTACATAATGCATCAA
The DNA here is from genome assembly GCA_009733165.1 of Naja naja. NCBI lineage: Eukaryota > Metazoa > Chordata > Lepidosauria > Squamata > Elapidae > Naja > Naja naja. Next base: position 55,991,209 of record CM019149.1, on the reverse strand, counting down.
CTCATTTAAAGAGAAGGAAACCTTAATATAACTCTAGTGGTATGGCTGTGGTATTGATTTATTTCAATTTAAATTTTTAAGGCCAGCCACTCATTGTTATTGCCAAGTACAAATCAAAGAAGCCTTTGGAGTTTTATCAGGTAGAACCAACCATTCCAATGTTTATGATATCAGTTGACATTGAGTGACAGCATGTCATGCAATGTGTCCTGCAGAACACCTTGTCTGCAGACGTTCAGATCAAGCTTCCCATACAGTATTGCAGAAGGCAGTCATGACAGAACATTACCGCAGGGAATGTGGTGGTGGGTGAATTTTGGATTTGTATGGAAAAATGCTCATGTTTGCTTCTAGGTAATATATGTGTTATAATCTGCCAGTTTGATTAGGCAGTTAATAGATTATTAAAGCTGGGTGCAATATATGTAGAGACTAGCACCTATCATTATTTTGAATGTCACACATTTAGGGAAGTAGATGAATTAGCAGAATTAGAGAGAGCTGTTTTTTATTTTGTTTTTCATTAGTCTACCTGGCAGATATTTTGGTTCAGATATGGATTGAAATCACTGAAATGCTATAGGCATGTTCCTTTATGGCACAGGTGTCAAACTTGCGATCTCACATTGCCGCAATGTGATATTTGCGATGTTTTTCCCATTCACAGGGCTGGGATGGGCATGGCCTGCACATAATGCCTCCGCCTATGGGCTGCCAGTTTGACATCCCTGCTTTACAGTGACAGGGATAGTGTGTAGTAATTTAAAACGTTTGATATCACTTAGTTGTGTGCAGCCAAGTTCAAATTCATTATCAATCTGCTCTCAAAAGGTTTTTGTAGTGGAATATAGTTGGGATTCTCAGAAGGCGGGTCTGCTTTTCAGCGGGCAGAGGCAACAGACAGTGGAAAGTGTGGTCAGTTTTACTGTAGGAAGAGGTTACAATGACTCCTCCCTAGATATACTACAAATAGTTGCTTTAGTCTGGAAATATTCTGTCTATAGGTCAAGAACAATAAAGAAAACTCCTCGTAAATAACTCCATATGTTGTTCTTGATTCTCTGACCTTGACAGGTTTAGTCCAATCACTGATGGGAAGTATAATCAAAGTTGCACTAGCTGATTGCTTGGGATGGGTTCAAAAATCTGCTAAAGCTTTGCTTACTATTTGTAACTTGGAGCTGGCCTAGTAAAATTATTTCCTGAATTAGATTTGAACTGAGGCAAAATGTTTGCATGTTTTTTTATGCAGCACATAACATTATTTCTCAAAGCAGTATTTAACAGCCAGTAGTCATACTGCATAACTCAATCTTCAACTTATTGTTCAGCATTCAACTGCCATTTGTGACACTCTCGTGTCAATGTTCATTTGTTTTTACAAAGGGGGAAATTATACTTTAATTGGCTTCAGAACATTCAGAACAAAGTGTAAAAAAATGAAACATTTGGCTAATCTTGCTTAGCTAGTTGCACTCTGAAAAATACGTTTGAATGGCACAGAGGGAGATAACTGTGATTCATTTAAAGTAAAAAATACAGCAAGGTAAATTTATACAGAGGGTTAAAGTCAAACTCCTCTGGCTGAGTAGCTTGTGCTTGATTTGAATCACATTGACATATTCATCTATGGTTAGGATCCCCAAGGGAAAGCACTTCCAAATAAATAAGTCAAAGATTAAAAGGGAAATATTCTGAAACAAAACATACATAAGGCATTAAACACAGTCACTTGCTAAGCTACAGCATAAAATCTGCAGGTTATCTTCTCAAAGAACGAAAAAATGGACTTCAGAGTGCAGAAGGCTAATATCAGTGCTGCTGCCACTGACGTTATTTTGCCAAAGAAACAATCTAACCATATTATACCAGCCGTCTTAAAAGTGATTCTGCCACAAAATGGACTCAAACCTTTATCCATATATGTAGGCAATAGTCCTGCTGAATTAGTGAATCAGAAAATTGTTTCTGTCCGCTCAAGAATTTGTTCTAAGAATCCAGATACATTTTCATCTGCATAGGTCGTGGTCGTTATTCTTTGGTTCTATAAAATGACAGGTGGACACCTATTCCATTTATTCCATGTCACAGTTGCACAAGTCCATCTTCTCCCCCCCCCCAACATACAGGTCTGAACTTAGGAAAATTGGGGCTAGTTAACATGAATGAGTGTAGCACGTAATGAGAAAATATGCATTTTTCTTACACTGGGAAATGCTATGGGGAATAAGGGCAAAGCACACCAACCATGTTCTACTCCCCCATAAAAATATTCCAGAATAACTCCCATTTTTGTTTTATGGAAAATCTGAAGCAATCAAAGTGCTCTGGATTTTATTTCAGCTGTGCTGTAGTTGATCAGAAAGGATTTAGCAGATCAAGAACATGATTTGTTTCAGGTTTGAAACAACATGAATTTTACTTCACTACTTGTTTCACTAAATATGAGGAGTTATAATTAAGCAAGAGCTGAATGGGTATAGACTTTCAACATCTAATTTTGCTAATGCAATTTTGATTATGGGACTCAAAAATAAATCAGAACGCTGTGATTTATATGGCTGTTTCATAACAAATATTGAAAAGGGCAGTTGCTTAAAAAAAATTGGACTATGGACAAAAGAAACTTGATTGGAATTTGACTTGGAACCTCCTTCCTGTCATTTCATTTGACTTTAATAACAATATAGATAGTTGTTAAAGTCAAGTTAAAGTGCAAGTTCTTTAACTGGACTTTCAAAAAGCTCAGCTTTCCAAAGAGTAATTGAAGTTTTTTGAGCAAATGTAGCAGTTCCAGAGTAATAAAATAGATCCACTAATAGTAACTGGCTGAAGAAAACAAAGAAGTAAAATAGCCAGTTCTCACAAAGAAGGAATAAAAAAATATGTAAGTTCTTTAAGATCCTTATTGGGAGCAATTAATTCATGAGCAAACTGACCTAACGAAGAACCATGAGTTCATCACATTTGCTCAGGGGTGGGATGCAAATATTTTTACAACTGGTTCTGTGGGTGTGGCTAGGTGGGAGTGGCCATGTGACTGGGTAGGCATGGCTTTTTTCCAGCAAACCCCCACGCTCCACTTTTTGCCTCCTGGGCCTCAGGGAAGCCTCCTGGGGAGGGGCATTTTTGCTCCCAAGAGACTTCCCTGAGTCCCAGGAGGCAAAAAAAGAGTATGGGGGGGGGAACCCAGCTCCCCCACACACTCCATTTTTTTGCCTCCTAGGTGAAGCAGTAAGACAGTGAGGGGAATCCTGGCATAGCTGATTGTTGGAACATCTGATGTCAGGAGGGGAAAAAAAGAAATACCATAAGGACTGACTGGGCGGGGAGGGGCCAGCAGTGGGCACGATTTGCTGGTTCTCCGAACTGCACAGAATCATAACAACCGGTTCTATTGAACCGGTAGAATCCCACCCCTGCATTGGCTGCAAATATAAATAGGGTGTGTGGCTTAAAAAATGTACTTAAGACTTAAGTGCCTTGGTGGTGCAGGCTATTAAATCCCTAGCACTTAAGTTCCAGCTGCCTGCAATTAGTGCAGGCTCGAATCCCACCAGGCTCAAGGTTGACTCAGCCTTCCATCCTCTCGGGGTAGGTAAATTGAGGACCCAAGATTGTTGGGGGCAATTAGCTGACTTTGTAAAAATGCCACTTAGTAATAAGCAGGCATATACAATGGAATGAAGGCTATTGCTGAGCGCATTGAGTTGTATCCCAAAAATTGTAAGCTGCCCTGAGTCTTCGGAGAAGGGCGGCATATAAATGTAATTAAAAAAAAGACTGCAGTGCTAATGAATATGGCTGGATCCAATTTCTTTTGACTTACCTTAATGGCATTGGTAACTTCTCCTGTGTATTTCATGCTTCGTATGTTTTAGAAAGTAAGCATCTTACTGTAAGCATAACTGTTATGAATTTGATATAAAAGCTAACTTTTTCTTTAGCAGACATATTGCTGATGACCATCAATATTTCTAGTTTTATTATATATTGTGAATAAATTCATATTTGATAAGGGTTTTTTTTAAAAAAAGAATCTAATTTGACCTTAGAGAGTTATCATTTTATAGAAGATTGAATATATTTTATGTCAAAACATAAATCACCCAATAAAGCTGGTGATGCAACCTAAGGATACATTATTGCAACTCTTCTAAAAACCAAACAACAAAACTATAATTTATTGTACTCTCATCTTCATTCTATGCCAGGTGTTGGTGGATTACACAGAAAAAACTACATTATTTAAAGTTTCTACTAAATATAATAAAAGATAATTAACATTTAGTTTGTTACATTGAAAAAGTGTACATATTTTAATTGTTTTGTTAGCTTTATCTAAGTTTCTTCAACTATTAAAAAAGAAAAATCAATTGTTCATAGTCAAAAACATTCAAATCAGTTGATACAACATTACAGTACAGCCAACTAAATTTGTTCAAAATCTTGTCATCTTATCTCAAGTTTAAAAGAGTACTTAGACCAGATTATGACAAAGCTGGTTTAATGTATTTTCAAGTTGGAATTATTAAGATTTTGTAGGATACTGTACTTCCTGTTGATGGCTTCAGAAGAAAGGGGATCAAGCGACTTGAAAATCAAAGGGCAATCCTAGCCTTTAATTTTTTAATAGTTAGATCAACTTTGTTAAATTAAGCACAAGTAAAAAATCGGAAGCTAGGTGAAGCTGCCATTTTCGTGTGAAAACAATTGCGATACGCTATACTAAAAAAAATTGAAATATCCACCTGTCCTCACCACTCTGCCACAAAACTAGCAAAGTCAGAAAATACAAGTCTTCAAACTTGTCACTTTTGCAGAATAAAGCAAAAAAGTCTTTGTGCTCCTTACTACCAGAAGCAAAATATTATCTGAGTTACCACATATAATAGCTTCTGGATGTGTCCACTTGAGTTGGCTTGGTTTCTGTCGAGCCTTCTTTTTCTTTTTCACAGTCACCTTCCCAGAGATTAATAAGTGGGGGATAGAGTTCATTCAAAGGAATAGAAGAGGTCTTTTGCATATATTTTTTCAATGAATGATGATAGTTTTTCCTCTTAAACCTTTTTGCAACATAGACAGAAACAGAGGCAAGACTAATAACAGCAAACATGGATCCCATGACTGCAGCTAGGGCTGTGCTTGTCTCTTGGTCAGTAATATCAAGGGCAAATGCTGAATTTTTTGTAGTAACATTTACACAAGACTTCTGAGTTTGCTGATGGATATTAGATACCGTGAGACAGACTTCATAATCTGTGGAGGGTTGCAAATGGGTAAGATTGTATTCATGCACATCAACTGGGACCCTTGCAGTATATGTAATGTGTGGGTTATCTATCTTCATAGTTGCAGATGACCATTTTAAGTTAGATGTCATAACATTAGAGTTAGCTTTCCAAGAAACTAGGATGGAATGAGACTCCGCTTGCTTGACATAAATTTTCAGTACCTGAGTACCATCAAGAAGTGTTCCATTCACTCTTATAGTAGCCACTCTTGTATCTGCACCTTCTATATTTTGAGCTACACATGTGTATCTTCCTGAATCTTCCATCTGAATATTTGATATTTCCAGTGTGCCTTCACTACTAATCTTATATTTGTCTGAAAGAGTTTCCACAGTTATTTTATTCCCAAGTGGAGTAACCCAATAAATCTCAGGCTCAGGTTCTGCCATAGCTCGACAATCCAAAAAGACAGTCATGCCAATGTCCAAATTCAAATGGTTTGGGAAAGTATCATGTGAAATCATTGGAAGACACTGTTCACTGGAATCCTGTACTAATACCTCCTTTACTTGTTGTCCTTTGTATTCTGGGGGCATAGCACAAAACATTGATAAGGGTTCCATGAAACGAATATTGGTCTTGTTTGAGTTGATCCAGTGAATGACACAGTCACACCTGAGTGGATTACTGTGAATACTAATCTCCCGCAAATTTGGAAGGGATTCCACTGTTTTTTGGTAGACTGCATTCAAGGCATTATTATTAAGCATCAAGCTTTCCAGAGCAGGAACATTCCGAAATGCTAAACGATGTATGTAAGATAACTTTGGGTTATTGGTTGCTTCAAGCTTTGTAAGTTCAGGAAGATTGTCTAGTGCATACCTATCAACAGATACCAGCTCTCCCATGTTGTTGATCCCAAGTTCTTTCAACCGAAGCATGTTTCTGAAATCTCCTTCTTGAATTTTATGGATTGGGTTTTTGTTAAGATCTAAAAATTTTAAATTTGGGACTTTCTCAAGTGCAAGCTGAGGAACTTTAGCCAATCTGTTATCATAAAATGAGAGGCTTTCAAGACTATCCAAGCCCACTAGAGCATTTCCAGGGATGTCAGTCAGATACATTCCAGCCAGAACTAGACTTCTTAAATTTGACAGTGATTTGAAGTTCATGTCTAGTATTCCAATTACAGGATTTTCTCCAATCATCAAAATTTCCAAATTAGGTGTAGAATCAAACCAACGACTGTCAATAACTTTTAATTTATTGGAATTAAGATGAAGTCTTAGAAGATTCTTCAAGCCTGAGAATGCATTTGCAGAAATTGTACTGATTTGATTATGGTTGATATAAAGTTCCTGTAGATTGCACAGGTCTTGTAGGCAATAGTCTGTCATCTCTGTGATCTGATTTTCCTCCAAGTGTAAAGTGGTTAACTGAGAAAGATTTGATAATCCCACATCTTTTATGCTAGTAAAATTATTTTGTGAAAAATCCAACTCTGTTAAATTGAAAAGTTGCTGGAGTTCTTCTGTGGTCTTGGCAATATTGTTGCTTTGTAAGAGAAGGACTTGAGTATCACTGAAAAGGTTACTGGGGATTTTTGTTAAACGAAGATCATTGCAGTCAACTGTTGGAGCTTCTCTGTAGGTTGATTGAGGAGTAAACCAGGGTCTTATTTCACAGACACACAATTGTGGGCATTCATTATTTTGAATGGAAGTTGCTTGAAATGAATTTATGAGCAGTCCCAGTGCCAGCTGGCAAATCTTTAAAGCGAAACTAATATGAGCCATATTGTTTTCTTCTAGCTTCTCCTTATTAATCACAAGAGCAGATCAAATATAGCCTGACAGCGTAAGAAATCAAAAGTTTTGTTTTAAATGTTTGGGCATCCAAAGAATAGAAGATTTTCTTATGATTTTATCAACAGCAAATATTCCAATGATTTTTTCAGCAATCTTACTTTTTCTATTCTCTTTAAGTTGCTTCTGTCACTGTAAAGCAGTATGTCTGAAAAGAAAGAAATATAAATTTAAATTCACACATTTCAACATTGAAATCTTTCTTTACTTTCTGTAAAAAAAACTTTAAAAATACACCAGAAATGTACAGAGTTGATCATTACATGATTGCATTTTTTCAAATAGATATTTTAAAAATGCAGAGTTTAGACCAGAATCCAAAGTAGTTAATTAAAAAAAAACCTCTGGCAATATACTTAGCAAGCTTTTTGTATCACTTGATAAGAGCAGTCTCAAAATACATAAACATTGTTTTTTTATGTCACCAGATGCAATATCTGGAGCTTATCTACATGGTTTTATTCACCAAATACAAGTTCTAAGTTAGATAATAGATAATCAATAATTATCCATTTTAAAAGCATAACAAGATGCAACTAGCACATTTTGCTGAAAAATCTTTGTAAAAATGTATAACTGTAGTTCCTTACCTAAATGTAGTTCCTTACCTAAAACAACCTAAAATAACATCATTTTGTGTTCAGTAGTATCTTATGCTCATTACAAGTACAACCCAAATAGATTTTGAGTGTTTCATAAACAACTAGGATGTCCATGGCCATTTTGAAGGGCTTAAAAGACCTGGTTCTATGCTTAGGGCCTCAAGTAGTTCACTGAACTACTTCTTGGTTGTACCAGTGATATAGTATTTGATATTTCTCAGTTGCTTTATACCGGTATTTTAATTTTTGTAATGCTTGACATTGTTTTTATTTTATTTTAATGCTGCTCATTGCTCAGAGTTGCTTGTTGAGATGGGTGGCCATATAAATTGATTTTAAAAAGTTAATAAGGAAACTATTTTCCTCTGTACATATATTTTTCTTCAGAATAATCAGTAAGATAGAGATGAATCGGTTGGGCTTTTGATTAAAACAAAAACATTTTTATTTTTTCAAATAACATTAGTTTTAGTACAATGGATTGCACTCTCCTTATGAAAATAATTCAGATTCGATTTTATTTAGAAGATACTTGGTTTTCAATTTTATATTTATAGAATAAAAATGATTCTTGCTATGTTAGTATTAGTTATACTGTATTAGTTATAAAGTAAAGCATAAACACAGCATGATTTACGATGAATATTGTTTCTATTAATATTTACATACCATTAATTATATATCATATATTATGCTATTATATTTTGACTTTTCCCCAAAAAATATTTATTGATTTAGCTAAGCAGCAGTTAGTTAGCTGACCTTGGTTGATACTGAACAAGGTAAGCAGGAATATCTGCCTAATATATGATAATAAATTGAACTATGAATGAGAGAAAAATCTCAGTGCTACAGACTAGATTGGGAAATCTATTGCATACTAATGGATTATATAGATTAATTTCACATTTCTTAAATGTAATTGCAAAGAATTGCTTAAGATGTGAACAGCAGAAAACAGCAGAAAATATGTTACAAATAAATGTGGGGGGCACTTGAACATATTGGAGTCTGATTATATTTATAAATGCAGTTTGGGCTTTTCATAATAAATCTCTACTTATCCAGGATTTTCTAATTAAAATGAAGATGCCAGTTTACATAGCCAATTCTAATTTAGCAATGGCTCTATTGGAAAAAGACCAAATTTTAGAAATACATCATAGAAATAAATATACCATAGACATCCAATGAAAACTTATCTGATCAAAGTAGATCTGCAATTTTCAGCTGACAAACATTTTGCAGAAATAGAAATGTATTTTTATGAATGGATATAATCACACGATCAATAATAATGACAGGCAGCAAAGTAAATTGGATTAAATACTGTAGCAAGCAGCTGATGAAAATCAAATTGAATTAGAAAACTGAAGAGTTTTATTCTATTCAGAATTTTAGAATATGCCTTAATTAATCCAGGCAAAGTTTTGTTTCTTTCTTTGTTTTTTTAAAAAGTGTTATACAGTTATATATTTTATCAATGGTGATCTAGCAATGGACTTGAAAATCTGGTTATGTGCAAATATACATCACAGTGGATATCTTTTAAGATTAAAGATAACACAATACAAATAGAATAGAATAGAATAGAATAGAATAGAATGTTTATTGGCCAAGTATGATTGGACACAATGAATTTGTCTTGGTGCAAATGGTGCATAAAGGATATTATTTGCTCTGATATTTGAAAAGGGATCTCAGTTTGCAAAGACTAATAAAATTGTCTTAAGAAGCAATCATTTAAGGAATTCTTAACTTGTTTGAAAATTCGTATATTGTACTTAACAGACCTGTGACTATTCCAAGGTACCTGATGGTTTAAAAAGTTATTTTTCTACCTCTTATTTTGTTAATGATTCTATGGCAATGATCTGTAAATAAAGCAATTAATTTGATATACAGTTGCTTATAGTGGAGCAAATATGTTTGTGAAAGTATTTTTTTAAGTGCTGGATGAGTCTTAAAGTGCTTGAGACAAGGAACTACATGTCAATCGCAGAACATCCACACAAATTCTACAAAATGGATGTTTCCAACTATCTAGCAAGTATCGTAATATTGAAACTATTGAAAGCATATTATATAGCAATAGCACTTAGACTGATATACCACTTCACAGTGCTTTACAGCCCTCTCTAAGTGGTTAAAGAGTCAACATATTGTCCCCAACAATCTGGGTTCTCATTTTACCAACCTCAGATGGAAGCTGAGTCAACCTTGAGCCTGGTGAGATTTGATCTGCCAAATTGCACGCAGTCAGCAGAAGTAGCTTGCAGTATTGCATTCTAACCACTGTGCTGCTGTAGTTCTTATGTAAGACTCATTCTCATTACAACTTTCTCATTTCACTCCTTTGCCTGAAAAATAGACTTCATCTAGTGAATTTGGAAATTAGCAATTTTACTTTGATTCAGGAATCATTTGGCATCTTCCAAGCAATTTTCAACAGGCCTGTTTTGAAATGATTTTCAAACCAAGTCTGTCCAGCAGCGCAGAAAAACAATGCTCCATCAATTTATTTATTTATTTATTTATTTATTTATAAATAATTGGACTTGTATGTCGCCCCTCTCCGAGGACTCGGCTGCTCACAATTAAAACACAATTCAACAATAAATATTTTTAAAAGATTAAATCTAACATGGTGGAATATTAAAATATGTGATTTCTAAAAGCTAGCATCTTGGTTAAAAAGCTTTACCTGGTTAGTAAGCATCCATGTATGAACATATCTGTATGGCTAATAGTGAAATTAGTTATAATAAACTAAGCAGATTGGTATCTACAAATGATTATCCATAAGATACTTGCTTGGAAGGGGCTCAGGAATTTTCAGGAATTAAACACCTTTGAAAATCTTAAGACATGGTTTCCAGTTCTGGCTTATTATGGAAGAAACAAACAACGCTCTAGAAACTCATTTATTAATCTTCCTCATCTGCTAGAAGGAGCCTACCAAGAATATTCAATGAAGGGTGCAACATTGTCTGTTCACATTTGAAGTATCTCAATAACTCAATAACTATTTGCAATGTAAATACTCTGTTAAACTGGAATTCCTCTCAAGAAATTCAGGTTTTAAAGAAAGCACTATTCTATTAAAGGTGAAAAATACCATGCAACTCAGAATTTTAATAATCCTTACATTACATTTCTGAAGCTCAAATTATTTGAAGCCAAGCCAATAGCACAGGTTTTCTATGGTAGCCCTTCTCCAATTTTGCACCATTAGAACTTGTTTAGTCTGAATTCCTAAGATTGGCCCTTCAAGCCCAAAATGTGTTTCTAATGACACTCTAAGGCTAAACACAGGCCTCATGAAAGTAGAGATAACACATACTAAACTACTGGTTTAAGGCCATCCTTTTCTTGGCCTTGCCCCACTAGCTATGAGGGATGATTTTTAGTCCACATAGAAAAAGATAGGTAACAAATAAGATTTCATCCTTGGGATTCTCTCCAGGTCTTCTACTCAGCATGGGATATGATAGGTCAGGGCACTCATTAAACAGTGTATAGCAGAAACAGAGCACCAATTATACCTAACCAGGTCTCCAACGTAATCTCCAATGAACCCAACAGGTATTCTGCCTCTCCTATGGCATATGTCACCATTCTTGAAGTACCTAACCGCACAGTGCCTTTACTCTGGTACAGTGTCATGTCCTCCCCTTAGCTGTCCGAAGGCTGATACAGGAAGATTTCCTATCCAGAGACAATGCCTCTGTAACTTTGGAAACACAGAAACAACAGAACTTCTCCAGTGTTTGTATTACAGAGATATTTGTATTAGCCTAATTTTACCATTATTGAATTAATGGTAAATTTACACAGGACAATTCCACATTTGCCTACTGTTCTCAGATACCAACCTTGCTACAACATTCAGTGTTACTATGTTCTTCATAAGAGAAGATAACCTGTAACAAACACAGTTTTAATGACCACCATAGACAGTCATTATAGAGATTTTTTTTCATTATTTATTGTATTTCATGCCTTGTCATATTTTTAATCCCATTTATTTTTACCCTGCTTTTTAGAATTTTTTTGAGGTATTGTTATATTTTTTAGCTCTTTATGTAATTTTAGTGTTTTACATTTTTATGGTTTTAAATACCTTATACCTCCCTCCCCTTATGCTAGTCTTTGACAATAAAAAAGTTTCATTAGATAACAATAATTTTTGGCAAAATGGAATGCAGAAATGTGTGCCCACAATAAACCATTTTGAGACTATAACATTATACAGCAATGCAATAACTACTTAGGCATTTCCAACTATGTGTGTGAATGTAAAGGCACTCGATTCAGACCATCCATTCAAGATGATGATTCAGTAAAGGTGGCAGATGATCTAAGCCAAATGAGAGTATTTCTTTCTAAACTGTAAACATTATGTAAGATAACACAAGATGAGGTGATCACCACTTGTTTATATGACAAAGCATAATTGAATTTTGAAGACTAGTCCATTCATGGTGGTTACTCATCATAGATATATGCAATTTCCAATTTCAAAAGCAGATTGCTTATATTTCTGAATATCAACTTCTAGGTATAACCGCAATAGAGGGAATCTAATTGGCCATTGTAGAAAGCAATATAAGTTAGAGCTGGCTTGATTCCAAAAGGCTCTTTCATTAGTTTCTCAATAATATAATTTGCTTCTATGCTATTATTTTTGTTAGATCATTTTGTTGGATTGTTACCATGCAACTTTATTGTTATTGGGAGGTGCGTGGGGCGAGTGTCAGGTCTACTTGGAGGCTTTTTGCTAGCTTGGTGGCACAATAACAACAGCATTTTTAACTGTAACAGTTATGGTGTGCACACCCATCCAAAGAAAGCAACCAATAAACTGCAACACTGCTTCATGACCAAGAATGTGATTTTTCAATATATTGGATATATTCAATATATCTTCACAGATCATTTTAGTTAATTTGCTTAGCCAATTTGCAAATAATCCATCATTTTCTTATCTATCCCCAATCCTCCAATTACCAATTTCTAAAAAGTAGGTGGGGAAGGAGAATAGGAATTGCAGTTGCATTTTATTTCTCTTTGAAGGAATTTGAAACCCGAGGTATAGCAACCTGATGCCCTGTTATGCAAAGAGTTGTCAAAAAATATCAAATAATTGGTATTGTAATTGGACTGTGTGTTCTATTGATTTAAAAGATGGGATGATTTCTACCAATGCTTCCTACAAACTCCAACCCCAAATTATATCCCATTTCAGTTATCTAGGGTCCTACAATAGAGCAAACATGAAAGATTAAAGGGTCTGTGATCTGCTTCAGAAAGATATTTGTCAATAGTGTAAATGGACATTAAAATAATCAATCCCAGTTGGAGTAAGCATGAAGTGATGCTCTTGGAGCAAGACAACCTTGCATTCATACTATTAGGATCTGAGGTGGAGATAACTGAGCAGAGAAGGACTCATAGAGTTATGCTAGCTGAACATGTGAATCTAGTTTGCAGTTGCTATGAAGAACCATAAATTCTGTGTTTAAGATCATTAGGAAAAGAAATAAACGATCAGCATCACCATATGAATCAGTGCTGCATTACATTTTACCAAAAGAAAATAGGACAATTGGACATAAAGTGCTGACAAAAGCAAACAAATAATCAGCCAAAGAGTTGGCCAAAGAGAGTTGAGGGCGTTCAATTTAGTTACAGAAATTTATAAAACAATACATTGAAGAGAAAGTTGAAAACCAGAGACTAATTCAAATAAATAGGACAAACCTCTTCATGCAAATCATCATTGACAAATCATTATTAATTAGGTTTGAATGATTGCCCATCAAGTCAGATCAGTTAAATAAGTCACAGAAATTAAAACAGGCTATCATTAATGATTAACTATAAGCAATCCTAGGAACCAACTGCTCCTTTGAAAGATGTGTGTTTATCAAGCACATCAGTTTAGCCATGAAGATCCTTAACTCCAGTATATAAACCTTTGGACTGCTTGAACAATGCAGTTATGACAAAAGCCAGGACCTAAACAGCATAATTAAGCGTTCATTTTTTATTCTTAAAAAATAGGTATAGCACTTTTTTTAAAAAAGAAAAAAGCAGAACTAGAGAAAAATATCATGAATTTCAAAAATGTGTTCCAGGTATAGAAAGTCTAGTAGTTTTACCTGGAAATTCTTTCTGAAATACATCTATTCTCATTTGAATGCAATGCAGCTTCTGGGGGATTCCTACCACCAAAGAAAACACTGGTAGATTTAAGATCATCAAATCAAAATTAATGATACAGTTCCTAAATGTGCATTTATTAGATTACTAATGACACATGCTATTAAAATAATGTAAATTGTGCTATAATAACATATACAAAGTTAATTTGTTTTTTTATAGCTTGTCTCTTCAAAAATAAACCTGGAGAATATATTTTCTTTCGCTGTAAATGATAGCAAACTCTTAACCGCAGCCACATTATAATTTACAGGAAGTGTTCTACTTACACCCCAGAATATGTTGAAGGAAATGTTCATTTGAAAACTGGAGAAAAATAAACTTCATTATTGATACAAATGAACAGTAAATTAATTTTGTATTAAATCTTTGTTAGTTGAAGTGCTTTGTATTTTTATTTATTTAATTAATTTATATTGCTGCCTATTCGCCCATGGCAACTTGAGGCAGCTTACACAATGTAAAACCATATTTAAAACAAAAGAATAAAAATAAAAACAATAAAAACTAACAAAAAGAATCAAAAAATTAGTAAAGTACAATAGAACAAAATTTGGGAAAACAAAAAAAAACAAAACAAAAAAAACAAAAAATCAAAAATCAATCCCATCCCTCTCCCCAATGACAACAGATCACACTAGCCACCTGATGGACTTCATCCCTCTCTGGGTTCCCCAGGCTCACTGGCAGGACCAGGTCTTCAGTGCCTTTCGGAAGAGTATTAGTGAGGGGGCCATTCTAATCTCTGGGGGAATGATGTTCCAGAGAGATGGAGCCACCACGGAGAAGGGTCTTCTTCTGGGTCCCAACAGGTGTATCTCCCTCAGGGGTGGGACCCACAACATTCCCTGCCTCCTGGCTCTAATGGGTCGAGTGGTTGTGACTGGCAAGAGATGTTTCCTTAGATAACCCATACCCAAGCCATGAAGGGCTTTAAAGGTGATTTAATTGCACCCGGAAGCAAATCGGCAACCAATGCAGCTCCTGCAGGAGAGGTGACACATGTGCACACCGGGGTCTGCATAAAACCATGGGCTGCTGCATTTTGCATTTTAGTTGAAGCTTGGTTAACAAACTTTGAAACATGTTTTATAACACTATAAATAATGCTGCATTAAAAATAACAATTTTTTATATCTCAAAGAGATATTGTTTTAAGGCTGTCAAAAGATTTATTTTAGCTTTTGTACTCCATTGCAACAATACAAATTCATGGAATACACAACTGCATCTTACAGCAGAATATATATAAAAACATGAAGTTGGATTTCCTGCTGGAAGAAACAATATTTGTCATTGTATATAATACTGCTAGGAAATATATCTTATAACATCTGTTCCATTCATTCTACCCACAAAATACTTTCCAATGTAGTGACTATTGGGCTATTAATATCTCTTAGTTTGATGTAATTTGTACACATACTAATTAGGCTCCAAAATGTTGCTTAATTAAAGTATCATTAAAATCAGATATTCAGAAACTATATCAGTATAAGATTTTTTAATGAATATTACAAAAAATAACAAGCCATTGTTGTATTTTGTACTTCATTCCATTAGCTTGCTACACAAGCACACTTCTACATTTGCTGATTAAGATTTATGATTGTCCATTTATGTTTGGGAAGTATGTTTCTCTTCTGTCCTCATCCTGGAAAAATGTATGTGTGTGTGTGTAATTATATATACATATATATGCCAATTAATTTCCATCTACTAGTCCAGCTTTCCTTCCTTTTTACAAGCTTATGTGAATATGTGCTTATTTCACCAAAAATGCCCGGCTAATTAACATTTCTTAGAAGGAATATATGCTTGTTTCTAAACTTATGCAAACTCAGTTACCTTAAAACACAAGCTTCCAAACATCTTAAAATGTAAAATCTATTCCTCATATAAAACACAAAGTTATCTTTTATTAAGCTACAAAGGAACAACTGTGTATTTTCAGGAGTCTTCTCAAACATCAAAGTCCAGAAGTGTCAATACTCTTCCTATCTGGGAATGGAACTTGTTATGGTCAACTTGCTGTGGCCAGCTCACCATGGCCAACTCACCACAGCCAACTTGCAGTGACCAAACTCACCATGGACAACTCGCCACAAGGCAACTTGTTGCAGGACAATTTAACAATACTATTTATTTAAAATAAATAAAAATTATTTTAATTTTTGCCATTCAAATTTCTATCCCTCCTTTTGAATCCTTTAATTATTCTATTCTACCATATCTTCGATATTAGTGTAGCTCTTGTCCCGCAGTGAATTGTCCTGTGGCAAGATGGCTGTGGTGAGTTGTCCTGCAATGAGTTGGCCATGTTGAGTTGGCTGTGGCAGGTTGACCATGGCAAGCTGGCGGTGGCGAATTGTTATAGACCCTCCTATCCTGCTTCTTCAAAGTCCATAGGAAGTTACCAAGCTCCTAAACATGCTTAGCCAACCCATATTATCATGGTGGGGAGACATATATAAGGATCACTTTTAACTTTCCTGCACTCGAGTATTTTCACATTATGAAGCAGATCTTGGTGAGAGTAGCTGAACAGGTTTACAGTATAAACGGTCTGTGATTATACCCAATAATAAAATGTTAGCAGTTATGAAGGAATTTGTATAGGTCGTGTGTTAAGATGTTGGACTAAGTTTGGAGAAACCATGTTCTAGATCAGGGGTGTCAAACTTAATTTCATTGAGGGCCGCATCAGGGCTGTGGTTGAACTCGGTGTGTGTGTGGCTGACTGGGTGGGTGTGACTGACTAGGTGGGCATGGCCAGCTTGACGCCACTCCTCAAACTGCTTAGCATGTTTCTTCTTCGCATTGAGTAGACCGAGATGACGCCATGCTGGCCTAATTGGGTAGACAGGCTGAAGCTATATTGGCCTGATCTTTGCTCTTTGCACCAGGTAGACCGGGTGGAAGCTTCACTGGTCTGATCTTTCCTCTCTGCAATGGGTAGACCAGGGTGAAGTGATATGAGGGCCTTGAGTTTGACACCCCTGTTCTAGATAATCTTCTACTATGGAAGCTCACTGGCCAAGTATGAACCATTTATTCTTTTCAGTGCTCACCCACCATCAAGGAAAGTCTACTACCAGAAAGTCTCCAGAGCCTGAGGATGGTGAAAATGTCCCCCCTCCTGTGGTGCAGGAGGCTGACTAGGCCACACCCACCATGGCCACACCCACCCAGCAACCAGGCAGAGAACTGGTTGCTAAAATTTTTGAAGCCCACCACTGCCCACCATCTTATCCAGTTATGGGAAAAATAGAGTCCTATAAGCTTCCATGAACTCTCAAATTAAAAGCAGGCTATACTAATAATCATTCATTCATTTGACCCCTCTGTTATTTCAAACATATAACACTGAATTTATGTGTGCATAAAAGCATGTCAAACTAAGATTAAGGCCATACAATTCTGAGGTACAAGTTTTAGAGCATTTGAATGGAACAGCCTGAAATACAGAAAAGCAACCCCAAAATTGTTTATAGATATGAATCTGTAAAAAATAGAAAGCCTTGTTTCATCTTGTAAGATCTTCATATTCTTGAATGTTATGAAGTCAGGCAAACAAGCTTGCTTGTTTACCAGAGATGTGAAAAAACAAAAAAAAATCCATAATTAAAACATGGTACTGTTTAATTTAAAATTAACATACTATTAAAACCAGTTCAAAAAGCTAAGCATGTCTCGAGAGAAACATAAATATCTTTATTATCATTATATATTCTGTCCCTAAAACT
This sequence comes from Naja naja, assembly GCA_009733165.1. NCBI lineage: Eukaryota > Metazoa > Chordata > Lepidosauria > Squamata > Elapidae > Naja > Naja naja. The sequence continues at coordinate 55,973,537 of CM019149.1, read as the reverse complement.
CCTATCTAAAATTATTTTTGTAGAAATTGTAAGGATTGGGTTTTAGTTCTGTACTTAAGTAACAGTAAGTAATATTTCTCAATATAAGTATGCTTTTTTATAAGTTACTCTGGGCTATTTTACAGCACTCCAATAAACACTTTCTGTTGTTTTGAACCTGTGATATTCATGTTTTCCCCTCCTCAAATAGAAAGAAGAGAGTACTGTTGGGTTGGGTATGTGTTTGTAAATAAATGAAACAACATTACTGGTTTTGAGGAAAATTTTGTACTTCTCTACCATGCAGCTCAAAGAATTCAGGAAACAGAACACTTTTGGCAGCTCTGTCAATTTAGCTTGGCTCAAAAGGAGATATTTATCTAAAAAGCTTGTGGCAATATTTCAAACCGTGTGTACATAGACACTGGGATACAACATTACCTGCATGGTAGCTTTTTTTTTAAATCGTATTTTGTTAGCAATCTTTAATATCATTAGCCTTGATATCCTTAACAGCACAATTTATGGTAATTCTTTTTCTTATATTTATTTCTTTTTATATAACCATTTCCAGAGGGTACAATACAGAGATTACTCCTTACCTTCAAAATAAGTTGTTGAGGGATTCCCTCTCAAATGTTTTAATATGTACAATAGCTTAATTTGTGATATATTCACACAGGTCATTACACTTTTAAATAAAGTAGAAAACTTCAGAGAAGAGAAGCCAAAGAAAGTGTGTTTATTTAACCTTGAGAAGCAAAAAAAAAGCCCAGGATATGATAACACTCTTCAAATATACCCCAGGAGATGTTACAGACATAAAGGCCAAGATTCTAGACAGCAGAAGATAAAAGAATGGACTTAAGTTGCAGGAAGGTTGATTCCAATTCAATGTTATTAAAAAAACTTTCTAAAAACAAGAATAGTTCACCAATGGGATGAAAATTGGTGTTCCTGTTCTGTGGAATACTTCCTCCTCCTCCAAGTTACATATGGCCCCTACTCTGGCCATGTTCCAAGGCACTCTGAAAAGCTAACTCTTTCCCTAGGTCTAGGGCTATAATGGATGGCAGATCCTAAATTTTTGAATATCTTTTCATGGTTATTGTTCTTCCATGATTTGGGTTTTAATTATATAATTTATTTCATTGTATACTGCTGAGAGTTGTACCTCATAAAGTTCTAAACAAACAAGCTGGAAAATTAATAGGCTTCTTTTCAAGCAGAGGCTGAATTAGTTATTGGTTAGGATGGATGGATGGATGGATGGATGGATGGATGGATGGATGGATTGAAGGGAGGAATATGATCTCATGGATATAAAAAAACAGCTCAGTTTTAAAATACAGCATTAACTGTACATAATATTGTTCAGTTTTCTGATTACATCTCATAAGCAGAGAGAATATCTACAGTATATCTTAAATTCAGAACTGTTAAATCTAGGTTGATCATATCCTACTATTGTAGTAACCTAATCTTCTTTACTATAGCCCATAGTTGGTAAAGCCAAAATTCTTGACATATTGAATTTTTTTCAATAATATACATGTTAAGGCTGAATCAAACTTTCAAGGTGGCAAGTCGTCAAAATCAGTGCTTGAAGTATCAAGTACCATTCTGTAAAAGAATTACTGCAGCTACTTTAAGCAGTCTTGGCATTGTCTGATGCTTGAAAACATAGCGATGGCACTGCTGTCAGGACTGCAACCAAGTATTCCTTATATGTGCACATACATGCTCAGATGATGCAATAAGGCCTTTAAAGTGTCTAGGCTTTCAAGCAAGAGGTTCAGAAGAACATTGGATGAAGGCTAGTGCAGACCATAGGAATGATCAATAGACTGCAGTATTAGCCATTCATTAAACAAAATGCAAAAAGTCAGAGCCAGCAAAGAAAGAATGTTTACGGAACCCCACAAAACAACACACCAAGCAAATTAAAATTCAATTTGATTTTTGAAGGCCTGCTGGATGATGAATAGAAATAGTGGTCTTTCAGACACAGAAGTGCCAAAAACTGAGTTCAGAACAACAAATGGACAATTTATTTCAGAATCATGATCTACTATAGGCAAATACTGCTTGGTACTGAGAGCAAAAGAAAGATAAAGCCTTCACCAAAGTTTAGCACTCTTTAATAGAAGCTCCATATTCTTGTACTGTATTGTATAATCTCAGGTAGCATGATAACTACTAATTTATTAGATATAATAGGGAGAATTTTATTTTGTGAACATAAAGGGAATTTAAGAATTCTCACACCTAACATTTCTTAGACCTAGACCTTTGCACTCAAAATAGATGAGTATCTTCAAGAATTCTTGGCATGCAAGTAATTCTTAAAATGTCTGTATAGGGTAGAATCCTGACATATATTTTAGCAATTTGGATAGGCATTAAACAAAGTGTCAAAAGTTTCTTCCAAAATACATATAACTCTCAGATAAGGCAAACAAATGCTCCCGGATACAGGTATTTTGTCAAGAGAAAAAAGTTGGTTAATGCATATTGTCAAAGTATACATTGAAAATATCCCAAATGAAATCATACTGCTTGTTGAGAATTATGAAATATACTTCAAGCTTTCATGGAAAGTATGAAGCTTTTCATTTCCTTCAATCTAAAATTTTCAATTGATATAGCTTGTAAATGTACAGCCTGACAAAGCTATTTTGCTTCCTAAAAAGATTACTCCTTCATAGAAATAGACCTATTTTTTCCAGCTGAGTCAAAACCTGTAGGCTCCCTACATGGGGCTGCCCTAGAAGACATTAAGTAAATTATAAGTGGTCCAGAAATACAAGGCAGAACAAGACACAATGGATGGAAATGAATGAAAGTGAAAACAACCTAGAACTAAGGAGAAATTTTCTGAAAGTTAGAATAATTAATGTGTGTAACAAGTTACTCCCAGAAGTTGTGGGTGCTGCAACACTGGAGATTATTAAGAAAAGATTGGACAACCGTTTGTCTGAAATGGCATAGGATTTCTTACTTGAGCAGGGGTTTGGAATATAATTCCTCCAAGGTCCCTTCCAACTGTGTTATTCTATTAATTTCCAAAGTGTAGTAGCATACTCATTAGGGGTGGGGGCCTTGGATTGCCCATATTGCATCACTGCTACCATTGCACTATCTCTCAGTATTTCTGGGGGCCATTCAAGATGCTGAGTTTAAAGCATCTTGATGTGGAGCCAGGTTACTTGCTGAACCACCTATTCCTGAGGGTATCTGTCCATTCCATTAAATCAGACAGAATGGGCATACTTCAGGACATTTCTCTTAAACGTGGACATTCTAGGAGAACCTAAGAAGAATGCCTTAAAATAGTGGCTTTTGGTGAAACACCCTCAACCCTGAGAATTGCCAGGCCCCTTGGTCTTTCAGAAGGCCTTCAAAACCTAGTTTTTCCCTCAGCTGGGTTACAGGTGAGACTGGAGCCCAATAGTTCTCAGGTTTATGTTGGTTTGGGGCCATTTTTGGGGGAAAATTTGTTGTATTATTTTACATTCTTAATGCTAGTGTAAGCTGCCCAGAGTTTATATGGGCAGCCATATAAATCTCCTAAATCTTGTAAAATAAAACATAACAACCATTCTGTTGCAAGACTTTGTAAAAGAGGTAGAACAATCACCTGCAAATTATGACATAAATATATAGCTGCAAAGGAGGGTTTTCCCGGACAAATAAATCTTGTACCATTTTCAGATCTCACAAAGGCCTGCCAGCTGCAGATGTCCCAAATTTGTACTATAATTTGTGCAATATATGTTTGCCCAGTTTGTGAAGAAATATAACTATTTTTGTTGCAATCAACTAACCACAATCTTAATGGCAGAAAGAGCAATTGAAACTGCAAAATGAATTCTGAAACATAAGCCATATACAATAGAAACTCTCACTAATGTTGAACAGGTTGAGTCAATTGGCCAATAACTACAAAATCAGTTCAGCTATTGTAATTAAGTATAAATGCAATTTAATATAGTTGCTCCACTATAGCAAATGGGAAAAACTAAAACAGTCCATGACAAGCAAGTGTATGAAACCGAATGTAACACCATAGCCTATGTTGCCACAAGTATAAATGGCAGGTTTAGTACAAAGAAAGTGATATCTATGACTGGCACCTCAGAGGTTGAAAAGTCTCCCTTCAGACATGAAAGCCAGCTAGGTAACTTCAAGCCAATCAGTCTCTCTCAGTCCAACTTACTTCATAGTATTATTATTAAGGGGAAAATAGAGGATTTAAAGAGTGTGTTGTGTGTGGTTTGCCACCTGGAGTTATTTATAAAAATAGTTAAGGCAGGATATAACTCAATTTCAAAATTGAGACAAAATCTGAATATTCTTGAGTTCTAAGTGCTGGAGAATTTTGATATCTATTTTGTGACTAATTTGGAAGAGGCTAAGAAGTTCTAGTAATCATGATAAGTCATGTTTAGGGAGAAAAGTTCCATTCTGTTACCTGGGAATTGTGAAGGACCATGTCACATTTGCTGAAGAAACTATTGAAAACAAAGGAATACAGATAGTCCTCAATATACCCCCTCAATTGAGCCCAAAATTCCTGTTCCTAAACAAAAAAGCTGTTAAATGAATTTTGCCCCATTTTACAACCTTTCTTGCCAACAACTGTCACTACAGTCAATCACTGCAGATGTTAAGTTAGTAACCCTAATTTATTGATTTATTTTAGAAAATTTATATTGTCTACGTGTACATGGCAATTGAAGGCGGTTTACAGAGATATAAAAACCATGCAAAAGTAATAAAATAATTAAAAATAACAAATTACAAACTGTTTAATGTTAAATTGTTAAGTGAATCTTATTTCTTCATTGACTTTGTTTGTCCGATCGTCACAAAAGATGATCACATAACTTTGGGACACTGCAACTGTCATAAATATGAAACAGTTGCCATGGATCTGAATTTTGATCACATGACTATGGGGATACAGCAGCAGTCTTAAGTGTGAAAAACAGCCATAAGTCATTTTTTTCAGCACCATTAAAACTTGAGGACTACCTGCAATGCAAATGGCCGTACAATCCTTGCTGCAAAGCAGGAATGCCTCTAAAGACCAGCCTGAAGATGAGGTGCTTTGTTTGATGGATTTATGGGAACCTTTAGTAATGTCTAAACTTACCTTCTCTCTTTTCCTTAGCTGCTTTCTTTTTCTTATCTGAGCCATTCCTTTTTCTTTCTTCCTTCTGCAATTTCTGCCAAAAGGAGGGATCGATTCTGTATGTGGTTCCCTCTGCAAATGTATGTGTGAGAATGGTTTGTGTATGCAAGCCTGAACTACGCAGATGAGGACTAATTAATTTTGTACACTGGTACCTTATTTTACAGGCAATTAATTTAAATTAGTAATCATTATTCAAAGTAGTATAAATGTGGATTCTGTCCTTTTTTTTGAGAGAGTTTGGCCTTTTATAGAAATCTGTGTGATTCTCTAACCACCTTAAATTAAGAATAATCTTTCTTTAGTGCATCTTCCTTCTGATACACAACCAAAACACAATGTAGACTATTTGTTTAATTTCTTCTGGTTTTCAAGGGACATCTCCCCCACTATCATGAATAGATTGCCAAATGAGATTTTCTTGAAAGGGTGATCGTAATATGATGGTATACCAAAACCACTAATGCATCACTTAGATGTCTTGGGATGCATTGTGGTTGGTCTTATCAATCACTGATGCTCTACTAGGAATCCAAAATGGAGAACTTGGTAGGGGTGTCAATAACACTTGTAGGTGACCTGTGTGATCTACTTCAAAGATCTTATATTGAACTTGGAAGTTGAACTATGAAATAGATCACTAGAAATATGGAGGAAGACTTAATTCCAAGAGGGCTCAGCATAAATCTTACTATAAAGTTTCTAGTGCATTAAAAGTCTGCTGCAAAAAGTCTTCTTTAGTATGTTAAACTTAGCATGCTCTATTAAGTAATTTTGTGCCAAGAGGACTAATGTCCCCATTTCTTTTCTCCAAATTTAAGTACTGAACTCTTAGCTTATTTTTAATCAGTTTCTGTATGTGGGTTTGAACAGACTTACTTGCATACGAGCCAGTTTGAATGATACAATTGATGCAGAATTTGTTTATGGGGGTTGTCTGATAATGCTTCTTATACAGTTAGTTTAGAGCAGTTTCACTTTTTGGCATCTGCAAACATAAAAAAGAATATTACAATACTTTTCCTCCGAATTCATCCGAATGCAGTTTGCAATTTCTAGCTTTTAAGCTATGAAAGGTACCTTAATTAATTTTAACATCATCAATGCTTTTCTAAGGAAGATGAAGGTGCTTTGTTTAAAGAAGACAATTACGAGACTACTTCTGCAGAAATCTGCATTACATCCCTTGGAGCCAGACAATTTTAGGCCAGTCTTTAATGTTCCCTGGTTGACAAGGTGATTGAAAAAGAGTGGCTGCTTCTGAAAGTAACAAGTTAATTTGACCATGTTAAGCCAACTTCATAATGGGCTATGGAATAGAGGCTGCTTTTATTCCATTAATTCCGTTCCAAACTTCCATTAATACATTTCAGACTGATCTTTAGAAGAATTCATAGACACCATATTATACCAGTGCTAAAAGCATTGCATAGGCTGCCAATTTGCTACTGGACAAGATACAAAATGTTAGTTATTATCTTTCAAGCCCACTGACTGCCAATTTATTTCTGGACAGGACACAAAATGCAGTTATCATCAAAACCCTATGGCACTTGAATTAAGCCTGAGAGAATGCTCTTTTTTAAAAGTCTTCCCCTTGGTTCATACACTTTTGCTTTATGTGAATTCAGTATTTTGCAACTGATGGTTTTTGAGTATTTGGATAAAGAGTATTTGGATAAAGTAGTGCTCAAGACTAAAGCTGTAAAACTTATGGAATACATATGTCAATATAGCTGGAATTAACCTGCCCCCCCATCTATCTATCTGTGCATCTCTGTATCTACCTACCTACCATCCATTCATCATTGTTATCTATCTATCTATCTATCTATCTATCTATCTATCTATCTATCTATCTATCTATCTATCTCATTTTTAAACTGTTCATCTTCATCACTAGGGACTATATGACTTACATGTACCCTTGAGATAATCTAAACCAGTTCACCAATAGTTGCCCTAGGCCTAGGCTCTTGTCACAATAAGCTGTCTATGTTGCCATTCCAGACTTTAGAATGCACTCACTGAAGTTCAGCACTTCACCCTCTTTACTGACTTTTAAAAAGTTCCAAGTCATAACTTTTAGATCACACTTTATATTCCTGATTTTAAGTGTTTACAATAGTTTATTCTGTTTTGCATCTTACCATTCCATTAAATTATAATCTAACAATTGATATTCATTTGTGCCTTTTAACAGAAAAATGGGCATTGTGATATTTCAGTAATGAAGATTATGAACATAAATGTTTTATACGTGAACCTTTTGAATATAAGGATTTTATGGATATCTGTTTATATATTCTTCCATTTAGTTCAAAAGTAGTAGTAAACTACTCCTGCTGACCTGCTTTATGGGGCTTGAGGGTTTTGCCCAAGTTTGTCTGAATGGCTTTATTCACTGCAAATAAAAATAGCCTTAATTGGCATTGGTTTTCCATCATGGTTGCATTTGCAAACCTGTTGTAAAGCAATTAGTTAAATTAAATTTCCAATATTTCAATGCCCAGTTTTAGATTTATCCATTAATCTTACTGACATTTTTATCTATCATCTATTATTTCAATCCAAATTAAAACTAATGCAGCCAATGGAGCAAAAACCCAGTAACACAAGTCTAAACTTCACAATAAGCAGATATCTTCTAGATAATTTCACATTACGAAATATAAAAGTTAATGTTCTGATTGTTTCATTAGCTAGCATTAAAAAACAACTAATTACTTCAGAATCCCAGGGATATTAGCAGTATAACAGCATTACAACATCTTGTACTGTAATGTGATTCAGTTTGCTTTTTAATCAATTCAATCAGTTTTATATCTTTAATGACATTACAGAAAATGAAATAATTAGGAAAGCTTTTCCTATCATTCTGGATTCAAAAATTGATTCTCACTTAATATAATTTACTAGGTATTATTTCAAAGAATCTCCCTAATATTGTTGTGTTTTCTTTCTTCTTTCCCATTTTCAGATGCAAGTAACAAGAAACCATTATCATTTACATAGGTTTTTTAAAATGGAAAAGTTTATATGTTTGATTCCATTTTTGTCACAATGCCATTACAGGTAGTCCTCAAGTTACAACCACAACTGAGCCTAAAATTTATGTTGCTATGGAAAAATTATGTTGTTAAGTGAGTTTTGGCCTATTTTACAACTTTTCTTGCCACAGTTGTTAAGTGAATCATTATATTTGTTAAGTTAGTAACATGTTTATTAAATGAATCAGGTTTCCCCGCTGAGTTTGTCAGATGGCTGCAAAAGGGGATCACATGACCCTGGGACACTGCAACCATCATAAATATGAACCAGTGGCCAAGCATCTGAATTTGATCATGATGACCATGAGAATACTGTAAGGGTTGTAAGTATGAAAAACTGTCATAAGTCACATTTTTCAATGCTGTTGTAATTTTGAACAATCAGTAAATGAACTGTTGTAAGTCAAGGACCACCTGTATAAGATAATTCTATTTTTATATTGGCAATCTACTTATATCCACATAGTAAAGTTACAAATTAAAATCAAGAAAAATTTGTTAATCAGCTGATAAATATTGAATTAAATGGTCAGAGACATTAATCTATGGTCAGGGACATTAATCTATCAAGCAATGGCAAGTTCCTGGAACATGTAACAGCCTTTTGGATAGTGTTTAATTAGATGGTTGCTTGCAATTAACTGAAAAAAGCAAAATGAGATTATTATAAAAAATAAGTAAAAAGGGAAGAAAGTTGAGGTATGTGGTTTACAGCTACCTTTCATCTAATCTCCCCCCTTGCTTTGTATACTTTTTCACTCATAGAATTGAAAAACCTTTTTAGCTTGGATGAAGCATCACACATATATTGTTCATGTAACTATGGTAACCTACAAATGACACCAATGTTTCTGTTTTATACACAAATGAAAGGACAGCTGTGGGGATCACATGCTTGCCAGAAAGAATGATATCTATGAATGCACCAGTGTAGAATAGTGATAAAAATGTTGGACTGGACAACAAAGGTTCAAATCAACCCTTAATTATAAAGCTTATTGGATAACTTCAAAGCAATCTATTTCTTAGTTCAATCTACCTCACAAAGTTGTTGTTGGGGGAAAAATAAACAGGGAGATATTTCACTCCAAAGTCTTGAAGGAAAGGTGAGATATAAAGAAATAAATTAATAAACTGCTATAACCTCGGTCTCAAATTTACAACTTTTTTTCTTAAAGGTCTTTAAATATATATATATATACTCAGCTTTTATACATACATACATACATACATACATGCTGAGTGGAGGCAATATTTATTCAAAATATCCATGGACTTTACTTCTGTTTATGTGGTATCTATTTTCTAATTGAATATGAATGAAAATTTGCATGAAAGTTTTCACCCAGCTCACATTTTCTCTTCCTTTGTTATAAATTAAATGGACCTAATGAAGTTTAAGCAAATTAAACTCTGAGGAAGTTGGGCAGTTTAGAAATATGATAGACAGACAGATAGATGCTTAACAATAAAAACCATATTGTTAGAAACCCTCCACAGACTCAAATTACATACTTTTTCTAGTAACTTCTAGGATTCCAGTAATTAAAAGGGGAGGGGGATTTCCTATTGTTACTACTTTCCAGAATAGTAATGTAGATTTTTCCCCTCATTTCAGCTATGCTTAAGTCAGGTATAGAAAACAAACCCTAATTTTCTATTGGATTAGATAGTATACATTACATTTAGCCAAAGTGATATTGATTTCCTTATGATGCATTACAGGAATCTGGTCAAATAAATCAATTATCTTATTTAAGTTATTTCCAAAACAGGAATTTTTATGGTTATATGAAACTTAGAGATGACTACTTTGACCACTTCTTTCAACTTTAGGAAACTCTGATTAGAAGCAATTTATGGCTTCTGTACTATATTAAATTGTAGTGCCCCTTTATAATTTATGAAGCCAATAATAAAGCACATACTTTCACTATCACATTACATGGAATTTATCATTCCATCTACATGAAGAACTTGCTTCATCTCAAATGAGAACAATCAACCAATGGAGCAGCTTGCCCTCAGAAGTTGTGGGAGTGTCATCACTTGAGACTTTCAAGAAGAGATTGGACTGCCATTTGTCAGAAATGGTGTAGGGTCTCCCACTTCTGTGTGGAGGGGGGTTGGACTAGATGACCTACAAGGTCCCTTCCAACTCTGATTATCTTTTATCTGTTAATAGTCAGGAGTTAAAGCATTCTGTTACTGAAACTCTATTCCTGTATAAACTTCAGTTTCTGGCAAGAAACATTAACTACCAACACAGCAATGAGCAAGTACACTAGCAAAAATGTGTCATGAACCATTACAGCAACAAAAGGGAAGATTTCTGGACATCTATTGTATAGTATACTTATTATAAAAAGAGTAAAATAAAGCTACTAGGTCACCAAATCCATGATTATGGCCTAATTAGGAGAGGAAAATTGACCTTCAAATAAGATGCCACAGATTCAAACATTTATTTCTAGAAAGATTTTCCCAATTTGTTGGTCTCCGTGTTTTTTGAACTGGAATTCCTGCCATGCCTGAATGCTAGTTATATTATTTCAGGTTGCAGGATGTCTAGAATACCTGAAGGCCATCAAGCTGGGAAATGTTGATCTAAAAGGAATGTAAGAGGAAGCTGGAGGGCAAATCTGGACTTGGAGAATTAACGGTTGACTAATTCTGTCACAAAAAAGGAGATTGCTGAGCACAGAGACCATCTGTGTGTCATGTCTTTTTTGGTAGACTTTTGACTTCTAATTGACTTTAGTGACCCAATTATTAATTTTATAGGGTTTTTAAACTCTTTGCATCCTATTAGTCACCTTGAATGCTCAGTAACAAAGTGGGACATAAGGTCAATCAATAAAAGTATACTCAGGAGAAACGCTTATTGACTTCAACTGAGATCCACTCCTAGGGAACAGGATTTCTGCATCACTCAAACATGTAAAATAGCAGACAACATCTGTTATGCTTTTCTACACAACAATGTCATGACTACGACAATGCTCTCTCTTCCACAGTTCTTTGTGTAGACTTCTTCAGTGAGGACTTGGACTTAACTGCTTTCTTGGTAAATGAGGTCTTTTATTTTAGCTATGCAGCTCAACAAAAGAGGCAGCAACTGATGCCTTGTGTGCAAAGAGGCATATACATCCACATTCACTTGCAGCCCAGACTGCATGGTTTTATCTAATAGGGCTGCACAATAGCAAAACGTAAAACACACAGGCCATACACAAACAAATGTCTAGGAGTCCTGAAGGAAAACTTTAAACTCGCACTTAGTTTTAAATAAATAAACTCTCCCTAAATAAAACATTTTTTAAGGTCATCATTAAAAAACAACCTTTTAGGATATTGTCTTATCTGGTTTGGAGATAAGAAAGCTTGCTGCATCTTTTATTTGGGGTCAGTGTCTTGAACATAAATGAAAGAGGGAACGTACAAAAAACACTAGAATAAAACAGAAAAGCTATTCAGGACAAAGGTAAAAGTGTCTCACAGTATTAAAAATAACAGAAATACTTCTGTAAAATGTACTTTGAGAAAGTGTTACATACATTCTAAAAATAATGCATACAGACAGCATAAAATTTTGCAGAGCATAATATTGGCTAGAAATAGTTTTGTAAATAAATATATGTTCTGCTCACTTCATTTATCAAGGAAAGAACTGGTTGTACATTGATAATATAATATTAGCAAAAACAAAGAAAGAACTGGAAAATGAAGGTTTAATGACGGTCCTATTTCAGCCCAAAATAAAATTTATACTTAACCACATATTACTAAGTTCTTGTCTTCTAATTTTGTTCAACTAAAAGGAAAAAGTGTTTCCTTGGAACTGGATTCTTTTTCAATATGGAGGCCTCTTCCTCAACTTTGCCTTCCGAAGTGACCTTGTGAAAGGCCTAAAGCCCTCACTTAGAGAAACCTCTAAGTATTTGACTTCCCAGGTTCTTGTTTCTGCATAACAGTTTAAGCATGCAAGTTCATAGGCAGATGTTATCTTCACCTCCTCCTAAGCACCCTTGATCATTTCAGCAAATTTGGAAAGATGAAAGGGGTCTCTTTGCACTTTAAAAGCAACCTGGAATCAGTAAGTTACAATTTCCCCCAAACTACAGTATGTTTAATTGCATAATGGTCAGCTATCCCAGAGAGAAAGCCATAAATTTCTAAGCAGAAAGGTGGGAGGGGGGAGATTCCTCACACTGAGCCTTTATGCCATTTTCTTAAGGTCTATTGTTAAACTGAAGCCTCCTTGTCTGTTTAAATACCTCCATGTGAATGGATGAGCAAGACATCTGCCAGGGTCCACTCACATTTGCATGCAAATCAGATATTTATGGAGACACACATGCTGGTCCCTGGACAGGCAACACCAGTCTCTGCTGAGACTAAATTGGAATCAAAAAGTTCAGCCTCCTGCTTCTGCTATCGGGTAGACCTTATTAGGCATTTTAATGCAAATCCATTAAAAAGCAGAAGGGGCAAATTAGGGAGAAAACCACAAAACACTGAAGCAAAATGCATCTTAGAGAAGGAAAGAACTAAAGTCATGTCCATGCCACATGACCTTCTAGAAAGCATCTTGCTGCACAAATTCTCTCCCTGAAATTTCTTTCTTTTTTATCTTTGTGGCCAAGAGAGCTTAAGAAATATCCCTCCTGGACAGCTCATATAATAATAGCCCAAGGCAAGTTTCATAATTTTTGGACAACTTTCTTGATATTGATAAAATGGCCCAATGTGCAAACAGGACAATAGGCAGATCACATGTTTGTTTTTCCGCAAAGGAGGAGAAATCAGTCTTTCGACTGAAACCTTCAAGACCAGGAATCCTACTCTCCAGAATTTTAGGGGGTGGGGGGAGAAAGCAAGGAGCCACCATTGCTTCTCTCCCACCACAAAGGACACTAGCTGGCAAACTTTCCACACTTTGTCTGCCCGGACGAAATTATAGCTGGCAGGAACAGCTCCCTTTAGACTCTCCACCAGCTGGATAGAAGACAGTAACTCTTTGAAATCCGCAGGCACACCTCTCATCCCCCGATTCTTTTCCCCCTTCGGCGAAGTAAGTGAGCGATAGGATCCTTCATTGCTTCTTCGTAAGAGAGACCAATCGTTTTTGCCGGCCCTTCCCCGTTCTTCTAATCTAACTCCTTTCTTCTCTTCACCGTCCGCCTCGGGAGCGTTTGGGACCTTCGCCTTGCTCCCGAAAGTCTTCCAAGCGCCGTGTCCCCCGACAAAACCTTTCCAAAGAACAAGCAGCAACTGCTGCTAGGTGACACACATCTCGCTCGCATCCCTCGGGGGACTCGCGCACTGCTCCTTCCCGGAGAAAACCCATCACCTTCCGTGCATTGAGGGCGCCGAGCTCTTCTACCCTCCCCCAGTTTCTCGCTCGCCCACCTCCTTCTGGCACAGCCACGCGCGACGCCCCCTCTCTTTTCTTGCACTCACTCCATCTCACTTCGGACTTCTCCATTAACACCCCCCCTACACACACACACACACACAGACGCACACCTTGCCGGCCAGCCCGCCGCCTCCCCTCTTGCCCGGCCATCAGATGGAAGCCTGCACTTACCTAAAGGGGGAAGGGCAGGAGCGGTAGACGAAGGGGAAACCGCTCTTTGGGTCTCCCCATGCAGAGCCCCCGGAGCGATACTCCCCGGCCCTGCCCGGGGGAGGGGAGGAAAAAAAGAGGGGTTGTACAGGTGCCACCACCCTTGGAGCAAGAGATGGAGTAAAAGATGCCTAATACTGCGGCTCCATCCGTTCAAGTTTGAAATGCTTCGACCTGACGAAAAGGCAAGAAAAGCGGGAACGCCGGCCAGGCGTTGCCCTTCTCCTCCTTCTCCACGCGCTGTAATTCCCACTCGGAAAAGCCGCGGCTGGTTACTCCCCCTTATCGCCTTTTCTTTTCTTTTCTTTCTTTTCTTCCTTCCCGCTGCTGCTCCGCTTTGCCTCCTGCCGCCTTCTTTCCAAAGCTCCCTTTGCCCAGTCTGCAGCCGGCGTGCAGCTGGTGTAAGCAAAGCGAGTCAGCTGACGAGCCGCCCGCCCATTGGCTGCCCTTCCTCCGGCTCTTCTCCCCCACCCCGCCCGCCTCAATACACCAGAGACCCTTAAGGCCGACACCATCTGTACGGGCTGGAAACAAAGGAGGAAGAGGCCGTCTGGTTTAATAGGGCCGGGTGCCGCTCTTGGCCTGTTGGAGCTGTGGGAACGGAGGGGCTGAGGGAAGGAAAGAAAGAGAAAGAAAGAAAAGAGCCGCCTTGTTCCCCTCCCCCCGTTCCCCTATTCCCCCCCTCTTCCCGGTCTCTGTCCCTGGGGCTTGAACGAGGGGGCCGGGTACTGCTCCTCTCGTTTTGTGCTGGAGGCAGACAATATGCGAGGGAAGCGACAAAGGCGAACAAAGCTGGCCGAGGAAGAACGCGCTTATAACGTTAACCTGAGCGCGTGTTTGTGCGCGCGCGTGTATGTACTCACGTGCTCTAGGTCTAGGATAGGGGTTTGGGTTATTTTCAAACCGTGCGACCTGCGCCTGGTCCCAGAAAGATGGGGTGGTGGATAGCTTTAAAATGCTTTTACTTAGGGATCAAGATAAACGGGAAAAGCTGATATTTTAATGAGAGAAAGCGTTGGATTCGGCGCTGTCTTTTTTTTCTGGCTTTGATAACTGTTTTCAGGACAAGGAACTAGTGTGCAGTTTGCGGTACTACTGTACAGTGTGAGGAGGGTACATTTTGTACAATGTACAAAAAAGCCCACCTATAATGCTTGGTAAACCTTTTTAAAAAGATGCTCCACTACTTAAGAGATAACCAAAAGGTGAGAATTCCACACTTAAAGGGGGCTACTCAAAGGTTTTATCTCTGGTGGTCAAGAGACTGAAGAAAGGTTTTATCTCTGGTGGTCAAGAGACTGAAGAAAGAACTTTATATTTGGATGGATTTAGATTTAGATCCAGGCGGTTTTATACTGATCACTAGTGCTGAAGGAAAGACGAGTAGTCTGTGAACACACCTTGATCTTTAGATTTTTTCATGGTGGTAGAGGCAAGGAACATCTGTTTCTCACATGAACCTGATTATAGAAGAATTAGACATTGGCAAGTATTCTCCATTGTAGCTTCTGTTGGTGCATCAAGACTACTTACTAAAACAATAGTCTATTTACAATGGGCAATGTCCAAAATTGGTTTTGATAGTGAGATGGGTGGCATATAAATTTTTAAAAAAATATTGGGGCAACATCATGCTCTTATTGAAAGATCTGTTTTCCAGAGCAGTTTGGTCTAATGATTAAGGTACCAGGCTACAAAGCAGGAGACCATGTGTTCTAGTCCTGCCTTAGTTATGAAAACCAGCAGGGTGACTTTGGGCCAGTCACTCTTTCTCAGCTCAAATTGCCTTACAGGGTTTTGGGGAAAATAGGAGGAAGGTGTGTTGAATATGTTCTCTGCCTTGAGTTACTTGTAAAAATAATAAAGATGGGATACAAATAAATACATTCATGAATTTAACTTTTAAGGCCTCTGATGTCTAAAGGATATCCTCCCTCCTTTTTTTTTTAATTATGAGTTGCTGTACTCTTACCACACTTTTTTTTTTAAATGCCTTTATTTTTTTTATCTCAGCACCCCATTACATACCGGTACATCTTGCTGATCAAGCATGATTTCATCTAGCACAATTTTTTTCATTAGCACATTAATACTTAAGTAGTCTATTTTTCTGGATCTATCCTATACATGCTTTTTATTTCCCTGTTTTATTTAATAAAAATTATAAATATACAATAAATATACTGTGAAATTTACAGTGATTAAAATCAAATAGTTAAAGTCTAGTTCATCTAGGGGCTGTGAAACAGTATACAGTAGAACAGAAATTAACTTATGTCAAGTAAAGAACTATTAATCCTATTTGAGTTTAAAGCAGAATGAAGCAAAATGATCTTTACCTGAAGGCAAACAGAATGACTAAGTATAGTTCCTTAATGAGGGGCTTTCATATTGTAGGAAGTTAGCACCCACACCTCTCCTAGAAAATTGAAATATTAAAAAGGCAGAATATTTCCTCTAAAGAGAGTAGAAACTCAGAAGCAGAAACTCACCTCAGAAGCAGAAGCTCACCCCCACCTTTGTTAATGGATGAGCCATTAAGGCCTGGGCCAGAATACTTTGCATAACAAAGATATCCAGGTAAAAGTATAGCAATTGCTCAAAAGCCCTTTCAGTGCATCATCCAGCAAGGCTCAACCAAGCCTGGAACTCAGGACAGCCTACAGTTGCCCCTGCATGGCCCCATGGGTGTCTGACAACTAATCAGAATACAAGCTCCAATTCAAATCCCAACAAAGGTTATAAAACCCAGGCACTCTCAGCATCTCAGTCCTTCTTGACCTCCTCTTCTCACCTTGAAGCATGTGATCACCCTTCCTTTTCACTTTGGAGCTCCAAGCCATGTGGTCTTGCTGTCCACCATTAAACCATCTTTCCAAATAGCTTCCAGGTTTCCAGTGTCTTTTTCCCCACTTGGAACTGAACCCAGAAGGATATTTCTTTCAACAATATAATTGGGGAAATACTATGCATCCTCGTGAATATGATCCTACTTGTTTTATTTATTAAAAGTGTTTAATTTTTGAAAAGAACAAAAAAAAATACAAAATTACAACAAAAAGGAGAAAGGGGGGGAAGGGGACAACCAGGAAAGTTTAGAAAGTGACACCAAAGCCCCCAAAGTAACATATATGAAAAAGGAAAAGTTAACTTCCAACTCCCTTCAATACAGATACAGCTATAAAGTGAAATACTCCCTTGTTTTGTTTTACCAAGAAATGAGATGCAAAGCTAAAATATAAAAGATACATATACCAAACAATTATATAATTTTTGAGGAATATATGCGCAGAGCTTAACAGAACATCTATGGAGCTGCTCTGAAACCCCTAGCACAGTGGTGGCAAACCTTTGCCAAAATGGGAGCGCACGTGCGCGTGCCAGAAACCAGAAGAGCAGATTTCCAGTGCGTTGAGCGGGAGTGCCAGAAACAGGAAGCTGGTCTTCTGGTTTCTAACTTGCATGTGCACATGAAGACCAGCTCTTCCGGTTTCCTGTGCATGCACTCCTGCACAGGCAAAGACCAGCTGGCTGGCATGCACATGTGTGCTGGGGAGCTCTTCTGGTTTCTGATGCTCCCCCACACACTCAAGGACTGATTGGGTGGTGCACATGCGCAGGCTGGAACCCAGAAGAACAACAGGCAATGGCTGACGTGCCCAGTGAGATGGCTCTGTGTGCCACTTCTGACATGCGTGCCATAGGTTCGCCATCACGGCCCTAGCAAATTTATAAGGGTGCAAGAAATGTATAAAGTAACCATTGTCCCTTATCATGAAGAATTGCATCATAGAGTGTGATAGTTTTCCTGTCAGTGTCACAGAACTGAATTTTAGGGCAAAATATCCCAAACAACCTTCAGACATCTTTAATTTGCTACTCTGTTTGCTCCTTCATTTGCCAATTCTGTGCAGTGTAGAAAAGAGACCTTGTTGAATACAGGAAACTGGTTCCTATTGCTACCAGTACCAGCCCTCTAACATGAATCTATTTAAGATCTTCTGACATATACTGGACAGAGCGGGAACTCAGAGGTCTCCAAGTGAAGTTGCATAGTTAACCTTACTAAAAACAATGGTAGCCTCAATTAGTGTCAGCAAGAGTTAGCTCTCCAGGAAATCCAATTTATTACCTAAAAAAGAACTGGGTTATACTTCGTTTCTAAAGGGCAGCAGGGCACGTATAGAGAGAGTCAGATTTAATCCAGGCTTCCCAGAAGTGACAGTTTATCCATTAATATGTTCCTTAGTAGATGCCATATTCTCCATCCTAAATTTAATTTTTAAAGAGTCTTTTAATTTTTAAAAATAGAAAACTGTATTTATTTGTTCGAAAGCAAAGTACCAAATATTTAACGACCCCCCCCCCAAAGTGAAGAGATGTACAATACTATAATATATACATGACATGTGATTAGTAAGTCAGAAAACAATTTGTTAGAGTTATGGCTTGTACATATCAAGTTTAAACCAGATTAACAAATATGTGCCACAAAATTCTGCATGGGAGTGAGACCTCTCCCATTAGGTAAAACAAAAGAATCAAAATCAATTCCAGGTTCCATTTGAATCTCCTACCTATACAAGAACCAAATCGAAGGAATTTTTGAAATGATCTTCTTAATTAAAATTAGCTAGCAAAATTGCTGATCAAGTATTACAATCAGAGGGAGAACTGTTGGATGGAAACGGCTTTTTAGAACAATAAAGGATGGCTGAGTCTTAACTCCTTGTTGCCAACTCAAAAACAACGTTGGGTAAAAGTATTTCTAGAGATGCTGAAATTCCCATACATTACTATAATAATGTACTTTATGTAATGTTATTTTTTTAATTACAACTCTTAAGTATTTCATTGTTTTATTTTCTGATCGAAGGGCCCTAATAAATGTTTCATTTGATAATAGAGAAGATGATATTTCAATTGACAACTCAAGGATGAGGAGGAGAGGGCTGCCATGGCTACTTTCTGGAAGGGTTTCTCCACTAAGCAATGGTGGAAGCAAAGATGATCTCCCTGCTAGATGGTACCAGGCCAGGAGAGCAAAGACAGCAAATCAAACCAAATGTTGAAGTTCTAGCTAATGAAGGATACTAGCAGCTTCATAGGCTGAGTTGCTCTGTTTTGTAAATAGCTATGTTTTACATAGATATTTTTGTTATTTATTTATTTATCAATTGTCAATTGCTTACAAGATAATAGGTGTAAATATAAACATGAGTAAGAATACAGGAAATAGGTATGAATAAATGGGGACAATAGGACAGGGACAGGAGGCACGATTGTGCAGACCTCTTAGGAATGGGGTGAGGTCAATAGTGGATAGTTTGAGGTTAAAGGAGTGGGGGTTAGAGGATGTAACAACAGAGTCAGGTAGTGCATTCCAGGCATTGACCACTCTGTTGCTGAAGTCATACTTTCTGCAATCAAATTTGGAACGGTTTACATTGAGTTTGTATCTGTTGTGTGCTCTTGTATTGCTGTGGTTGAAGCTGAAGTAGTCATTGACTGGTAGGACATTGTAGCAAATAATTTTGTTAAGACCAGCTGTAGGCGGCATGGTTCAAGGTTGTCCGAGCCCAAAATATCAAGCCTGGTGATATAGGGTATTCTGTTGCGAGCAGAGGAGTGTAGTACTTTTCTCATGAAATACTTCTGGACTCGCTCAATTGTATTAATGTATTTCATATATTTATGTATTTTATTTTTTGATTCAGTAGAGAATTTTATATTGATGCATTCAAAAACTTCAGTACTGGGCTCTTGGGCTAATAAATTAATCTGTCAATTGTCCAGTTGGTGAAACCAGAAAAAGGAACTCCTGGGACAATATTTTACCAAGAGTATAAAACTTTACTGAAGAAACCTCATTGGCACAGAAGACATGAACCAGCTCTGGGTTTCCCATGCAAAAGCAAGCATAATTAATTCCCCCGTTTCCTTACAGGCCACCCACAGTCCAAAACGTCCACCAATCATTCCTGTTCATTTTGTTATGGGACATCTGTGCCAGGACATCTGCTCGGTGTGTCCTTAAGATGCTAGCAATGTCCCACAGTGCCGATGGATGCTTGAAAACCATTGTCTCACCCTTGCCTTCCATCCATCCCGCTCCCTGATATTGTCAAGCTGTAATCAGGAAAAAATATATAGGTAAAAGTATGAATCAGTTTTGACATAATCGTCTTTTGGCACTTGTGATGATCTGAGTTTGAGATCTCTGCTTAGGGTTCAAAAATGTGGATGGATGAGTTGGAGAAGGGAAACACATTAGCCTCACATATGTAACATTTCAGATTTTTGCACTGATAAATGCCTGGGTAGCCTCCTGACTAAGGATGAATTCTTGGGAGAATAAGGAATCATTTCACTGTATAGAAAAAGCCGCTTGTTTTTCAAGCCAAGCACATAATATATGAAAAGCCTTGACTCAAGAACAATTTAGGGAATGCACTAAATAATATACTACCATTTATAGATTTTGTTATATATACATTATAAATAATTAAGATGTCTGTGCCAGATTTTTCCATTTTGCAGAATGGGATTTATTTTAATGGCTTGCTAAGAAAAAGCCAAATGGAACAGTTGTCAAGTGTCAAGTAGCAGCTGAAGCCACAAATAGCTTGAGAAATCCTCCTGGCATCACTCCATCCAACAATTGCTTATTCTAGACATGGTGTCATCGTGTTCGTTTCATTGTATCAGTGTTTGTATATGCATACTTTTGAGTTCAGTAGAGATGTTTTAAAATCATATTTCACTTTTTCTTTTTGCAAAATCCTTAAATCCTCTGGGTCAAAAAAAGTATTGTTTTACTAAAATGCAATAGGGACAATAATTTGGAATTAAATAATAGGGGAGTCTGGTTGAGAAAGCTATCAGGAACCTATTTTTGAAGTGGAGCCATATACTCCAAACAAAGTTCTCATACTACTGGGTTTCTTTTATAATATAAGTTTTATTGAAGATTTTTTTATGGAAATAAAAACAACAGAAGTATTAGAAAAGAAACAAACTAAGAATAGTGAATAAGTAAGAAATAAAATAGAAAAAAATAGAAACTGAAAAGAACAAAGAAAAAAGTTAAAGATTATAATGAAACAGCTATCAAACTTTTTGACAGTAGTTATAAATGCATTTATATTTTAACTGTGCCTTTCCAAGCTTACATGAAATTTCATTTTCCCAAAGGTGCTTTTCCAAAAGGCAATTGGACTTTCTTGGTTTTTTCCTTAAAATCCTTTTGCTTTGTTGACTTTTGGAAAAGCACTTTTGGGATAACCATAAACCAGGACGATTGATAATCTCCATATACAGGAAATTTCCTTCTTTCCATAAGCCACACTTTCTCATTTTTAAACCCATTAATCACAAGTTCATTTTTCTTTTTTTTCAGGCAAATGGTCATAAGGAGTTTCTAGCCAATGAATGTAGTTATTGATCTTTCTCTAATCAAACAAGTCAGTTTTGCATCTACTAATTTTGTCATCTTCACCAGCTGTTCTTTTGTTCTAGGTCAAGGGTGTCAAACTCGCGGCATCACATATTGCAACATCACGTGACATATTGCAACTCCCCCCCTTTGTAAAATGGGTGTGGCCAGCATGTGACGCATCTGGCCTGCAGACCAGAAGTTTAGCACCCCTGTTCTAGGTATCATACAATCTTTCCATTTTGCGCATATAATAATCTCACAGCGGTTATCATATACAAAAATAGAGTTCCATAACTCTTTTTTAATTCTACAATTAGAAAAAATACTGTTTTGTATATGATAACTGCTGTGAGAATGTTGATCTTTAAAATTCCTTGCATTATCCTATGTATTTGAACTTAGAAATTTCTGGCTTTTTTACAAATCCACCAGGCATGAGAAACTATTGTATAAATATATCATTTATTAAACTTCTTTTTAGCTTATAATGTAATGTAAATTTCAATCTTTTCACCATATGTTTTCCCATTGTTCCATCAGTATATTGTGTTCAAAGTTCTTAGTCTATTTTAACATACAATTCTTCACTTCTTCTTCTTCTACTTCACAAAGTTCATACAGTGTTGGTATAGATGTTTGTTGTTGTTATTGATGTAACCAAAATTTAGACATATGGATTTTTTGTAGAGTCTTGCTAAATGCTGGATCAAAGTCTAAGCATGTACTTGCCACTGAATATAAATCTCTGAGGTCTTTGAAGGCGTTTGTTTTATTTTTCAGAAACAGGGAAAAATACAAAGCTGTTAGAAACTATTGTTGTTTTGCTATTAGAAAGAGAAAGAAATCCCCGAAAGAAGCATTTTGAAAAAACAATTAAAAAGAAATCGATTTTTAAAGACCCATTTTTAAAGGAACCAATTAGAGAAGGAAAAAAAATAGTTCACTAGTAATATTAAGGGATATTCCCTCATTTAATCAGATTCAGGAAAAATATATTCATAATCAACAAGATTATGATTTAATGCTTCTTGGAACTTAGTTAATATTGCATCTAAAATCCTACTTTTCATTTATTTTAGAGGCCAGAAAAATATTTTACATAAAAATGACCTGAAATTTTTGATGGGATTAAATTCAACATGACCATCACTGGTTTTCAAAATGTTGCTTTCCTTTCGGTATATGTCTGGAAATCTCATCAGCCAATCTTGGCATTATTTTGTTATTATCTATCAAATGTAATTGGTATAAATGCATATCACCTGTGAAACTACCTGCTGCAAAACCTTCGTTCTGAATAGATTTTCATCCCAGGCTTTATCTTTTCAGAAGTTATCAAATCTTTTCACTGGAATAAATTTTACATTACTGTCAAAATTATTAAATGTGTAAGATCCCTAAGCAATTTTTTGAACTTAAAAATAGGACTTTTAAGTGTTGCCCAGAAAGGAAAAGACATGTAGTACCAGCAAATTGCTTTTCCCTCATAGATTTATCATAAGCATTGGAATATATTTTTGTGTTATGTTTGAATCTACAATTAAGCATCTGGAGAAGTAAGCCTATTTAAAATAATGGACATGTGTATGTACACGTATGCATGTGTGTGTTTATTGAAAGGAAACAGCTGTTATGTATAATGTTGGAAGAAAATGTGGTTTATATATTTGTTTTTAAAAGAACTAAGTACTCATCTGTGCATTCAAGGAAGAAAATATATCTCTTAAATTACTTTGACTTTTACATTTACTGTGCAGTGTGGCTTCATCTGAGATGGTTCACATAAAACTTACATAAAAAACAGGTTTGGGAGGAATATAAGAAAGCTGCCATAAATTGTGTCAGACCATTGGTTCATGTAGCTGAATTGTTGGGTAGCTGTACATACTTCTTAAATTTATTTCACAAGGATTTAAAGAATACTCAACTCCCAATGACTCTGGACACTTTACATTATACAAAAGCTAGAATAATAAAATACAAGACCAAAGAGATGTACATCCACATAATAATAAATCATGGTTTATGTAACTACCATGAATTAAACAGAGAAGGTCGTCATGCTAAAGTGTAAACTGTGGATTACACAAATAGGTTGCAGATATTAAATTATTAACTGACAAAACACATCAAGAGAAAACCAGTCCAATTGCATTGAAGTATTCTCCATTTTGGTGGAACTGAAACAGGCTCTTCTGACTTCTCACATAGACTGGAGAAGGTTACCTATATTGGTTGTGGGCTACAAACCATATATTCATAGAACCTTTACCTTGCATGAAATACATAAGTGGGGTTTGTCTCTAAAAAAGCAAGCAAGAAATTGATTAATCCATACCATTACTTTCATAAATGCTTCTACTCTGAGTCTCTAGAGTAAATCATACACTAATAACATATTGGCACCATATGTTCTATAGAATCCTGTATATTAGTTGGCAAAATGTAGAAAAACTAACTACTTCTACAGCATGTTTTTTGCATGAACATAGATAGTTAATGGAGATCTCATGGGAATACAGTTCTTGCTATAATGGGTTTATGATGCAAAGCTAAATGTACAAATCACAAATGTCTTCCGTATAACTTGTTGTGTATTAACATTGGCAAATAAGTGTTGCAATATTAATTTCTTTTTTTTTCTTTTTGTAGGTTATGTAGTAGTACCAGAGTGATGACTATTACAACATGCATTGTTGAGGCTCAAGGAGTGAAAATAAGAATAATCAGATTTGTTTCAAGTTCTTGTTATTCTTTATGATGGAATACTTGAGTCAAGCAATCAATCTGTCTCTCTGCCTATCATTTAATTTATACTGCATGAGGAATATAACAGTGACAGATTATCTATCATATCCAGATAAATAGGAGTAAAAAATAAAAGGAAAAAATAATTAAAGCAATGAAAATAGGGCAAGAAATAAAAAATAATTTAGTCTAAAATAATTTAGTTTTTACTAGCTTTTGAAAACCAGTAGGGAAGGAATAAGTCTGATCTCTACTGGGAAGCACTGTTTCAGTGCCATCACAGAGAAGCAAATCAAGTTAGTTTTGGTGGCCTTCACCTCCCAGAAGTGTGGAATCACTAGGAACTGTTTCCAACAAGTTTAATAGGACAGACCAATGTTGTTAGGAGAAAGTTTTATGGCTCAAATCAGCACCTTAAACAGTACTCAGAAATATATTGGTAATCAATGCAGAACTTTGAAAATCAGTTACAGGTTGCTCCAGTTACAAGTTTTTAGACTTAAGGGTAGGCCCATATAAAACACACAGCAATAATCTGTGTTTGTGCGGCTATGTGTCACACAGGTAAGTTTGCAATTGACACACAGTTGTACAAAGACACACATTCCCCAGTTACCTTGGGAACATCAAGGGAACAGCAAGACAATTAAGAGAAGCTGTTCAACAGAAAAAAATCCTTGAGTTCTGGGAAGTGGGAAAAATATGAAAAAGAAAAACAGAGTAACCTTGCTTTCATTACATTAGATGTAATTTGGTAAGCTTTCAAGATTATGTTATTAACAATACAAAATCTTTCTATACATTTAAGTGGATCTTGTTTCCTGAGCTTGCCAGCCTTAGAAGGGCTGACAAGAAGGAATCCTCAAATCATGAAACTGCTTCATCATTGCCTGCTTATTCACAGATAACGATTTGTCAACAGAGAGCCATGATGTATGGAAAACAAGTCAGTCATTCTTTGGTTCAGTTTCAGTCTGTTCTCTGCTATCCATCCCCTCACTTTTTATCTTCAGGCACCAGGACAGGATGCCCACAGCATCTCCTTTACATTCTGGTGGTGACATAAAACCAACAGATATTCATATCCAGTGGATTTGTGTAGTTTTAAAAAGTAGGGGAGAGGGTATTATACCTATCAGAGTCCATCAAACTGATCCTCTTTAACAAGTGAAATTGCCCAGAGTGCTGCAGAATCCCCAACCCTTGTAGGCAGTAAGACACCATGGTCAATGATATCAAAGGTTGCCAAGTGATCCAAAAAGATAAGGAAGAATGCCCATCCTCATCCTAACAAAGGTCTTTTAACAAAGTGATCAGTGTGGTCTTTCTCCAGAGAGAATCAGATTAGAAAAGGTGTGCTTTGTCTATGATGCTGTGAAGCTGGTCTTCCACTGCTGTTTCAACATTAGTTGCTTTTTACCCTGAGAACTACAGTTGACTTCTTCAGAGGTCAAGCACCCACAGATTCCGTCAAGCCTCCACCTCCCAACAAGATTTTTGGGTAGACTCCTGGATCCAGGTAGCTATCTCTCTGGCCTCCCTTCACAAGTCCATTTAATGCTTTGTTTTTTCAAAAATAGTTTAGATAATGAAGGTATTCTGACAAAAAAGGGTGGCTGCATTGTTCTGTGGTCAGAAGGAAGGAGCTGGTTGGAATTTTTGGACAGATAAGCTGTTTCCCCATATTATAGTTTTGAAATTAAAATAACTGTATTTCAAATTAACTAAAGGATTCATAAAAGGGAAAGAGGAGTTAGTGGAGACAAACTTGATTTCATACAGACATTTGCCTGTTCATAACTTTTCTGAATTCTGACTTCAATTCCTAAGGTGAGTAAGAATTAAATTAGAAATAAATGATTGGGGGTTTCTCAGCTTCAATGTATTATATTCATGAACCCAAACATACTTGCAATCCTGCCCTATTTTACATGACTTTTGCATTTGTCTAATTTTAATGATCTATATTTCTAGGTAGATATAGTGGCTTTCCAGAGGTGGGGATAGAAGGAAGGGGAACAAAAAGAATCAGCATAGGTCTAATAAAATTGTCCTTGAGCATCTTCAGCCAGAGAGATTTTAGATTGGTTTTGGTATGTAGCAATTGGGTTTGTTTTGAACTTGAACTTGCAAATACTGACTGATTTCAATAAGGCGAATAGAGTGTAGAAATAAAGAAACTTTCTGAAGATCTTTCACAATTCTCCATTTATTCTCTTTCCATGTGTAGGTATGGGGGAAAGGGCTGAGAATTTTTTTTAAAAAAAACTGCTGCTTTACTTGATAGTAAGGCTATGGAAAGGTTAAAATGGTTTTTCTTCAAGTTATACTACTATTAAAAAGAAAGAAATGTGTTTGTTGCTTAATATAATTCAATCTAAATTGCAATGTTGAACAAGGACTAGCCTTAGTATAGCTATATAGAATATAATAAAATGTTGGATTTTAAAAAATACATTTATACACTATTATTCATTTAATCCATTATCTATACTAATATTTTACTAGAATACATAAAACAAGTATGGCAAAATTATAAGAGACATGTCCTGTTTAACCTTACATACAAATATTGCTTTGCAAAAATATTTCCCATTCCTGTGTCTGTCTGTGTCTGTGTCTGTGTGTGTGTACTTCCAATTGGAAATCATACCAGAAAAAAACAGTTACTAGGATTGCTCTGTAATGCTAACTAATCTGTATGTATAATATTTAGTACATAATTTAAGTGTCAATGTCAGCTCTGTGTGTGTCCAGCATCTCTCAGGATAATTCATTAATACTCCACAAAGAATTATACACACATGAAAAATAGCTGCTTTAGACCTTGTAATGTTTCAGAGAATATACAATATTCATTCTTATAATTTAATATGTACCTTCTTAACTCCAAAAGAACTACCTACTACGGCACCCTACTATGCTTTCTTAATTTTTTTACTTAAATAGTTTCATGATTTTTTAAATCCAGATATAATTTTTCCTTAAAGAACAATGAATGGTTGCTACTGGTTCCAGTGTAGCACGTTATTGCTCAAGTTTCAGACTCTGAATGCTGTCATGAACCTTCTGGTAATAGAATAAACTGCTGAACCAAAAGTTAACAAACGTGATTCAAAGAATTCATGGTCTTCATTGTCTATACACTAATGCTCAGAATGTGTAAAATAAACATGATGAGCTTTTGCTCTTAGTAAATAAAGTAAAAATGATTTTTTTTTCATTTGAATTAAAATAAGCAAATCCAGTTTTGGTCACCACATTACCAAAAATATGTTGAGACTTTGGATATGTGCAAAGAGCAACTAAGATGAGTAAAGGCCTGGAGACAAAAACACAGTTGCAGGAATTGGGTATGGCCAGTCTAGAGAAAAGAGGACTAGGGATGACATGATAGCAGTATTCCAGTATTGAGAGGCTGCTACAAAGAAGAGGGGGTCAACTTGTTTTCCAAAGCACCAGAGGATGGACAAGAAACAATACATGGAAACTAATCAAAGAGAGAAGCAATCTGGAATTAAGGATAAACTTCCTAACAGTGAGGACAATTAATCAATGAAACAGCTTACCTTCAAAAGTTGTAGGGGCTTCATCAGTGGAAGTTTTTAAGAAAAGACTGGACAGCCACCTTTTTGAAAGGGTATAGGATCTCCAGCTTGAGAAGGAGGTTGGAAGACCAGCTCCATTCTGATTGACATATTTTTTTTTACTGTTGTAGGTGTCTAATATTTACTAGAGGCAGTGGTCAGACCCCTCCTCAAGAAGCCTGCTCTGGATCCAACTGTTTTAAACAACTATTGTCCAGTCTCCAACCTTCGCTTTTTAGCGAAGGTTGTTGAGAGTGTAGTGATTCAGGAACTTCCGTTGTTCCTGGAGGAAGCTGATTATCTAGACCTGCATCAACCAGGCTTCAGGCCTGGACACAGCACGGAGACAGCATTGGTCGCACTGATGGATGATCTCTGGCGGGCTCGGGACAGGGGTTTTTCCTCTGTCCTGGTCCTTTTAGATCTCTCAGTGGCTTTCAATACCATCGACCATGCTATCCTTCTGCGGCGGCTTCAGGGGTTGGGAGTGGGGGGCACCATTCTGCAGTGGTTCTCCTCCTACCTTTCGGGCTGCTCGCAGTCGGTGTTGGCAGGAGAGCAGAGATCGGCCCCGAGGCCCCTCACTTGTGGGGTGCCGCAGGGGTTGATTCTATCACCTCTCCTGTTTAATATCTACATGAAACCGCTGGGTGAGATCATCCGTGGTTCTGGAGTGAGGTATCACCAATATGCGGATGATACCCAGCTTTACATCTCCACCCCAAACCAAATAAGTGATGCTGTCTCCGTGATGTCCCGGTGCCTGGAGGCAGTGCAGGTCTGGATGGGGAGTAACAGGCTCCGGCTCAACCCGGCCAAGACTGAGTGGCTGTTCTTATCTGCATCTCGGTTCTCAGTGGATGTGCCATCTTTGGTCATGGGGGGAGAGGTGTTACCCCCCCGTGGACAGGGCGAGGAATCTGGGCATCCTCCTGGATTCACAGCTCGGTTTGGAGGAGCAGGTGGGAGCTGTGGCCAGGGGGGCTTTTGCCCAGGTTCAGCTGGTTCACCAGCTCCGCCCTTATCTGAGCCGAGATGCCCTTCGAACGGTCACTCATGCGCTCATCACTTCCAGAATTGACTACTGCAATGCTCTCTACATGGGCTGCCCTTGCGGACCACCCGGAGATTGCAGCTGGTGCAGAATGCGGCCGCACGGGCTGTGATGGGGGTGTCCTGATACTCCCATGTTACACCCCTCCTGCGCGACTTGCACTGGTTGCCGGTTGCCTCCTGGGTTGCCTTCAAGGTGCTAGTAATAACTTATAAAGCCCTAAATGGCTTGGGTCCAGGGTACTTGCGGGAACACCTCCTGCCAGCATTGCATTCCGATCGCCCCATGCGCTCCCACAGGAGGGGCCTCCTTGGGATTCTGTAAGTTAGACATTGTCAGCTGGCAGTTCCCAGGGCTAGGGCCTTTTCTGTGGGAGCGCCCACCCTGTGGAATCATCTCCCTGTGGATCTCCATTTGGCCCCTGATCTCTGCTCCTTTCGCCGAGACCTGAAGACCTGGCTATTTCAGCAGGCCGGTCTGGATTGACCCGGGGGTGGGTTATTTTTTAGTTGTTTTAATTTAATTTTAATTGGCTTTAGACTTGTAGTTGTTTAATTCATTTTTATTGTAATTTTGTACAGTTTTTAAATGTTCGCCACCCTGAGTCCTTAGGGAGAAGGGTGGCATACAAGTCTAAATAATAATAATAATAATAATAATAATAATAATAATAATAATAATAATAATAATAATAATAATTTCAAAACAAGGACAGGATATGGATGATGCCTGGCAAAGATCAAATTCAGGTTTTTCAAATATTTGAAATATATGAAATCATACTGATGATGTACTTTTACAATGCCAACCGTTTTTGTGAGACAAATTCTGCCAAGCGTTGTCCTTCCAAGAAATTCTTCCAGGAGATTTATCTAGCTGACAATTTTCTCCTTCAAAAGGTGGAAGGCACAAGAGGATTAACTAGCCTTGTATTCTTGATGCTAATCAGTGGTGAAGGCTTAAATGAGGAATTAGAAATGGGAGACACATAGGATGAGGAATTGATTCTATAGTGCCAGAATTCTTGATTTTAAGAGCAACCACAACTGAGTGTATTCAAATACTTATTTTGGACCTTAAAGAAGTAGATTTGAATGAACTTAAAATAGGGATATGTGGAATTCTTGGCAAATGGAGCTAATTGGAAAGGGATGAAAACTCCTCAGAAGGAGATGTTGTGAGCGATTCCCAAGAGAAAGAAATTTTTTTAAAAAAAGCTCTGACAAACACAGAAAATGGATTAAGGATGTAGATGTTGTCTGAAATCCATGTGATTTTCACTTACTGTATTTGCCAGTTATACAGAAAATGACAAAATCATAGCTCTCCCATTTTAATTTGGAAATATTTCCACATTAATCCAATAGAGCTGTTTGGATAACTATACTGCAAACTGGTATATTTCATTGTTAAACGATCTGTCAGCAGTGTTCCATTGTGATGAGAGATTTAGATAATAACCCAGGGGGCGGGGAATCAGGTTCAAATCAATTTGATCATTAAGGCTTTAATAAATTTAAATTTGTGTCGGTCACTCAACCTAACTTACCTCATAAGGTTTTTGTGAAGATTAAGAGTGTGGTGAGAAGAGAAGAACTAAATTCTCTAAATTCTAAGATGAGGTATATATTTAATGTTTATCTATGAATTCTAAATATATCTGTTACATGGAAAATTTAAAATCCAGAGCTTTAGAGAAGACTTTGTAAAAGTATGCTATTTTAACATGGAGATATTTAAAAATGAAATGAACTCTTTATATAAATACTTGATTTAATGCTGCTTTTATTTTGTTCTAATTTAAGTAGCAAGAATTAAATGGAACCCCAAGGCTAATTTCTTTGAAATTAGCGAATAAGAACTACAATGAAATTGGAGCAGAAATGTTTAACTGAAGAAAGAAAAGTGCTTCATTTCCAAATATTATAGCTGTTCCTTGAAAGAACTGCAGCCATTAGCTTCTCATTTTGAAATATGTTTTAAGGTCTTGAAATGGTTGTAGATACTTTATGGTGTGATTAAATGTCGTTCCCATGGTACTTAAGCAGTTATAAATACATAGTGCACATAATACATATTTACACAGTTCTTTTCACATTCAGTGAGTGGATATTTTGAACTGGAATTGCTGCCCCATGGCAGCTGTTAACATTATCTGGCATACAATCCCATTTACATGTGCCTCACTATATTTTTTCATATTTTTGAAATTAATAAGATAATTTTTTTCAGCAAAAACCATTATAATATACAGCTGCCTAAAAATTCTTCATAGGAAATTCAGTGATAGGGAGAATTTCCAACTATGATTTTACCTCTTAACAGCCTATTCATAGAAAAAAGTCATAGTAATGCCAACTATTGTAGGTACTGTTTTCTTTTTTTTTTCTTGCTATTTATTTTATCAGGTGACAACTTCTTGAACATGTTAAGCTGTTCATTCAACTTACAACCTGGGTCTAGGAGACAGAACACAACCAAAGGTTGAAAAATGTGTTTTCTTTCTTGCAAGAAAAAAAGCTCATGAACACCATAGGTCTTTCAGCATTATAGCTGATGGCCAAATTTCTTTTTTCTTCTAAGGGTTTTCTGCACTTCTTTTTAATTAACCAAGTTTTGATCTATTGCAGGGCTGTCAAACTCCTGACCCATGGCCCGGAAGTGTCACATGCTGGCCACACCCACATCCAAGAGCCTTGGTGGTGCAGGCTGTTAAATGCCTAGCACTTAATTCCAGCTGCCTGCAATTAGTGCAGGCTCAAATCCCACCAGGCTCGAGGCTGACTCAGCCTTCCATCCTCCCGGGGTAGGTAAATTGAGGACCCAAGATTGTTGGGGGCAATAAGCTGACTTTGTAAAAATGCCGCTTAGTAATAAGCAGGCATATACAATGGAATGAAGGTACTGAGCACATTGGGTTGCTGCCAAAAATTGTAAGCAGCATGAGTCTGGAGAAGGCTATTATTTATTTATTTATTTATTGACTTGTATGCCTCCATTGTAAGCCGACTCTCCGAGAAGGGCTGCATATAAAAGAAAAATTTACAATAAAACAAGATTAAACAGTAAACAAGCCAAATAAATTAAAATAAACCCAACCCCCGGTCATTCAAGGCCCCCGCTGAAACAACCAAGTCTTCAGGTCCCAAGGAGGAGGTCAGAGTCCAAACGGAGATCGACGGGCTGATTCCAGAGGGCAGGTGCTCCCAAGAACCCTAGCCCTGGGGACCGCCAGCCTACAATATCTGACTGGCGGCACCCCAGGAGGCCCCTCCTATGAGAGCCAACAGGGCGTCGGAGATTGATGCTGGCAGGAGGCGTCCCGCAAGTACCCTGGACCCAGGCCATTAAGGGCTTTATAAGTTGTAACTAATACCTTGAAGGCGACCGGGAGGCAACCGGCAACCAATGCAAGCCGCGCAGGAGGGTGTAACATGGGAGTATCGGGATACCCCATCACAAGCCAGCGGCGCATTCTGCACCAGCTGGAGCCTCCGGATCGTCCGCAAGGGAAGCCCCATGTAGAGAGCATTGCAGTAGTCAATCCTAGAGGTGACAAGCATGAGTGACGTCAAGGGCATCTCGTCCAAATAAGGAAGCTGGCAACCAGCCAACCTGGGCAAAAGCCCCCTGGCCACAGCTCCCACATGCTCCTCCAAACCGAGCTGTGAGTCCAGGAGGACACCCAGGTTTCTCGCTATCCACGGGGCAACACCTCTCCCCCATGACCAAAGATGGTACATCTAATGAAGACCGAGATGCCGGTAAGAACAGCCACCGTCTTGGTGGGGTTGAGCTGAAGCCTGTTACTACCCATCCAGACCCGTCCTCCAGGCACCGGGACATCACGGAGAGAGCATCACTGATCTGGCCTGGGGTGGAGATATAAAGCTGGGTATCATCAGCATACTGATGATACTCACCCCAAAACCTCGGATGATCTCACCCAGCGGTTTCATGTAGATATTAAACAGGAGGGCGAAGGACAGACCCCTGCGGCACCCCACAAGTGAGGGGTCTCGGGTGACCTCTGCCCCCCCAACACCATCTGCGCCCGAAAGGAAGGAGGAGAACCAACGCAAAACGGTTCCCCCACCCCAAACCTCTAAGCCGCAGCAGAAGGATACCATGGTCGATGGTGAAAGCCGCTGAGAGATCTAAAAGGACTAGGACAGAGGAAAACCCCTGTCCCGAGCCCTCCAGAGATCATCCACCAGTGGACTCAATGCTGTCTCCTGCTGTGCCCGGCCCTGAAGCCCGACTGATACGGATCTAAATACTCAGTTTCCTCCAGGAACAAGGGAAGCTGCTGAACCACCACGCTCTCAACAACCTTCGCTAAAAGCGGAGGTTGGAGACAGGACGATAGTTGTTCAAAGCGGCGGGTCCAGCAGGCTTCTTGAGGAGGCTCACCACCGCAGGCTCTTGAGGGGCCTCACCACCGCTTTCAAAGCGCAGGAAAGACTCCTCGCCAAAGAAGCGCACAACTGCCGAGCCAGCCAGACGAACCTCCCTGGAGGCATATACCAACCAGGAAGGGCACGGGTCCAATAAACACGGGTGGAAGACAGCTCCCGCATGATCCTGTCCACCTCATCAAGGGAGACCAGGTCAAACTCAACCCAGGTAGAATCCACCAGACTCATCGCCACCCCATCGCCAGACCACTGCCAATCAGAGTCCAAGCCAGCACGAATTGAGCACTTTATCCGCCAGATGTATACTAAATTTTCTGCTCCTCTGCAACGGGTCATCCCCTCAATTGAAGGAGGGAGCGGTCACCAAACAGGGCAGCAGGGCGATCATCGGCAGACGCATCAGAGCGAGAAGTGGGCACGCCGCCCTGATTGCTTCCAGATAGGTCCTGATATAGATCGCAACTGGACACGGTCGGATTCGGAGTGGCTGGCCCTCCATCTCTCCAGGCATCTTCTCCGCCGCCATCCCCCGGAGCCCTCGGAGAACCAGGGAGCCCATCGGGCCACGGCGGGAAGAGGCCGCAAGGGGACAACCTGGTCGAAGCCCGACGCCTCTTTGCCAGGCGGCCGCCAGCTGCCTCGGCCGAAGCTGTGGTCGAGGGAGGCGGCAAGAACCCCAGCCGCCTGAAACCTATCCGGTCCATTAGGCTGGGGAACCATCGTAGGCCTCATCCCAGCAGAGGGATAGCCAATTGAAAACCAGCCGCAGGAGATAGTGATCAGTCCACGATAAAGGAGGGTCGATAGAGAACCCTCCCCAGATCACTACACCACTGCCCCGAGATAAAAACCAGGTCAAGTGTGTTCCCCTCGTGGGTGGGTCCATGGATCACCTGGGTCAGGTTCATGGCTGCCATGGATGCCATGAACTCCTGAGCTAAACCCGACCCCAGCGGGCAGATTAAAGTCCCCAGAACTATAAGCCTAGGGAACTCCACCGCCACCTCCGAGAGGGCGCAGCAGCCCAGGCAGGGCCGCCACAGCTGGGGATAGGCACGCTAGCAGCAAACCCAACCGACCACCCGGCCCAATCTCACGAGGAGGGTCTCACACCCGCCCATCTATGGGACAGTGACCTCCCTTGGAAACAAGGTCTCTCTAACAATTATGGCTACCCTCCCCCGCCCCTGGGCCGACCGTACAGCACCCGGAAGCCTGGGGGCACAAATCACATAGAGGGACACCCCTCCGGGCCCACCCAGGTCTCAGTAATGCACGCCAGGTCCAGCCTCCTCCTCTATGAGTTCACGGAGGAGGGATGACTTATTGACTACGGACCTGGCATTCAAATAAACCAGTCTGAGCCCAGAGACCACGCTCCCAAGACCCCAGGGGAGCGGAGCGACCTGGGGGTCGAGCGCCACCGCGCGGACATCGGGGCGCCTCCCAGCACATGATTTGACCCCCTGTCCCTCCCCCCTGCCATAGCCGATCACCCTGTCGATGGACAACCCCGCCTCTCCCGCCAGACCCGAGGCCCCCACCCCACCCCACCCGCAGACCAGAAGTCGGCCTGGAAGAGCTGTATAGACCCGCAGATCAACACCCACCCCTTCCTAACCCCTTAAAACAACGAATTAAAAATTTTAAAAGCTTCCCTTAATTCCAAATTTAAAATTTAGCCCTCTGGTTGCGCCATGCCACCTCTCGGATCCCAAGATCCGTCATTGAGGTAGGCTCGATAACCCAAAGGGCCACTCCAAAGACAGGGGAACAGTCTGGAGGGCCGTAGCTCCAACGATGAGTAAGCTAGCATCTATCATCCAAACGGGAAAGAAGGGCAAAACAGTCGGAATATAGCATAGATGGAACACACAAAAGGACCGGGCATCCAAGGCAAACCCAAACAATCGACCAACCCTCCAACAAGCAGCTCTCTCACGGTGCTAGGGCCAAGATTGAAATGGCCAAGCCACTGCTCTCTCACCGTAGTGACTTATGGTGGGATGGTGATGCAAACAAAACCCCTGTCCCTCACAACAGGGGAGGATATGCCTCCATTGCCCTCCCACTGCAATGGGAAAGAGCCAGGTCCAAAGGGGAGAGAGTCCAAGCGTGAAAAAAACGGAATAGTCATTGATGGTAAAATGACTCCAAGGCAGTCAGAAGGAGGATTCCAGATGTCACAAAGGGCAGAAGCAGCAGCATAGAGGCAGGTAATCTGCAGTCTAGGAGTAGAGTGAAATAGGCCAAGTCCGAAGAGCAAATTCGAGCCAGAGAAGCAAGTCCAGTTTATGAATAAATAAAAAATTAGCAAAGGGGGAAAATGACATGATCTAACGCCTTCAATTGAGGACCCCTGATAACATCCAGGACATAAACTGTTTCAACTCCTTCCTTCAAAACGATGCTATAGAGCACTGCACACCAGAACAACTAGACACAAGAACAGTTTTTCCCGAAAGCCATCACTCTGCTAAACAAATAATTCCCTCAACACTGTTCAACTATTTACAAAGTCTGCACTACCATTACTGCTAATCTTCTCACTCCTTATCACCCATCCCCCACTTGTGACTATATGACTGTAACTTTTTGCTTGTATCCTACGATTTATATTGACTGTTTCCTAGTATGATTTGATTGTTTATTGTACCCTGTGACTATCATTAAGTGTTGTACCTTATGATTCTTGACTCTTGACGAATATATCCTCTTTTATGTATACTGAGAACATTTGCACCAAGACAAATTCCTTGTGTGTCCAACCACACTTGGCCAATAAAGAATTCTATTCTATTCTATTCTATTCTATTCTATTCTATTCTATTCATTGTGATAGGAGTTGACTGACCAATTCTGATGTCATGGGTTGAGAGAAAATGGCAGACCTGAAGTCCAGCCATGGGCATGCTTTCATGCCCATGGCTAGACTAGAATTTACAGTCTCCTCATTTCTAGCTGATCACTAGACCAAACTGGGTCTCTGACTGAGGATCTGATACATAATATAAAAATAGCCTGCATTGATCAAGAAAAAGATGCAGTGCCAATTTTCAAAAAAAATGAGCCATCTTAGTAAGTGGTACAGTGTGTACTATAGATAGATTCCCTTAAAGTAATGTCATGCATAGGTAGGGATATTAAATAATCTATAATACCATAAGAATAGTAGCCTAATATTCAATCTATTTCTTGCTTGTATAAACAAACAAACTTCTTAAAATTGTTGGGAACTGTAGAAGTACAAGACAGTCCAGAGATTCCTAATGTCAGGTTCCAAGTAATGCAACCATTAGGCTTGACACTTCTCGTTTGTTTTAATATAATAGGCAAATGATTACTTGGTACAGTAAACCAAAGAGATGTAATCCCTGCTTGGTCTGTCAAATATTCTGATTTTTGTAAAGTCTTTTCAAAATTCAGACCCCACCCACTCCCAAAATATTCCTATCAAAAAAAGTAGTAAAAATAAACCATATTGTTGAGCATCTACATATCACTAGTTAGAACTCCACCTGTGGAGTTTGCAGTTCTGTATCAAGTTTGAAAATTGCAGCATGCCTCAATTACAGATTTAGAAACTGAAATACTTACCAAAAGAGGTGAAAGCCAGTGTCCTTTCAGAAAGTCAAGAAATCCCCATAAGGTGGATCACTAGGGCATCCCTAGGGTGCAAAATGAGAATAGAATAGAATAGAATAGAAGTTGTAGCACCTCTCATTCTATATACAGAAATTATTCCACAGGAGTCATAGCCAGGAAGCCATATTCCACAAGAGTCATAGCCAGGGAAGTCAAAGGGTCAGGGGCTAATTGATTAAATTGATTAAATATAGGGCAAATGCATGGTCTATTTCTTTCCTCTGCCCCTTTATTCCATGCCCTGTAGATGCCTCATGCTGGCTAATGGAAGGAAAAATCCAAGAATGAATACACTGAATTCCTTTTTTTGGATTATGCTTCTTCATAGAGACAATCAGTTTACAGAGACTATCATGGAAAAATACTTGTTTAGGAACAGTTTAATAAACTAATTTTGCTTTATGGAATACAATTCCTTCTGAATCTACCCCATCAAAAAAGAGAATAATGAAGAAATGGTTTAAAAATTAGGTCAAATGTTTACACCATATGTTTTGCAGCTCAAAGTCCATCTCTAAAACTGAATTTATAGACTGAATGTGTTTGTTAATGGAACTGTCACTGACATCATGTTACACGTAACATTTAGGGACAAAGCAAACAATTGCTCCTTTCAGTTTTGAAAACACTGCCTCCATTCTGTCTGTTGACATAAGCAAAACTCATAGGTTCTTGATCTGGCAGAAAGAGAAATAAAGAAATATTAGTGTTTATATCAACAAAGGCAGAAAGTTATTTGGGATGTTTCACAAGGCAAAAGACGAATTAAGTCAAATTGTGCAGCATTCCATAAAATTGGAGAGGACTGACTAATCAATTTAGTTTATTTGATTTTAGAAAAATATGTCCTCTTCAAAAGGATCAGCAACTATAACTGAAAACAACACTGAGGCAAACCTTCTTAGTTTCAGCTCCTCCCTCCTCCTTTCAATCATGTCAAATTCTCAGAGGCTACTTGGGTCACATGCCCCTGTCAAGTTTTTTTTAACAAGGCTTTTCAGAAGTAGATTGCCACTACCTTTTCCCAGGCTTGAGAGAAAGAAACCGGCCCAAAGCAGAGGTGGTATTCAGCAGGTTCTGACCAGTTATTGAGAACCGGTAGTGGAAATTTTGAGTAGTTCAGAGAACCAGCAAATAGCACCTCTGACTGGAGATTTTACAGTATCCTTCCCCTGCCATGCCCACCAAGCCACACCCACAGAACTGGTAGTAAAAAAAATTGAATCCCAGTACTGGCCCAAAGTTACGTAACTGACTTTATGTCGAAGATGGGATTAGAACTCATGGTTTCTTGGTTTCTAGCTTGATAGCAATAGCACTTAGACTTATATACCACTTCACAGTGCTTTACAGCCAGTAGTGGGATTCAATTTTTTTACTACCGTTCTGTGGGTGTGGCTTGGTGTGTGTGGCAGGGGAAGGATACTGTAAAATCTCCAGTCAAAGGTGGTATTTGCTGATTCTCTGAACTACTCAAAATTTCCACTACCAGTTCTCAAGAACTGGTCAGAACCTGCTGAATACCACCTCTGTTTACAGCCCTCTCTAAGTCAGCATGTTTCCCCCAACAATCTGGGTCCTTATTTTACCAACCTCAGAAGGATGGGAGGCTGAGTCAACCTTGAGCTGGTCAGACTCGAACTGCCAAACTGCTGGCAGCTGGCAGTCAGCAGAAGTAGCCTGCAATGCGCTCAATGCCTTAACCACTACCTCAAAGTGGCTTTCTTAGTTTTAGCTTATTGTGACTTGCCAACTACTGAGAATAATTTTTGTATATAGCTTCTGCTCATGGCAAATGAATTAAGGAATATCTACAGCTGTAATAATTGTGAAAATCTTCCCTGTATCTGTATCACTATCATACAAAAGATACCATGATACAACTTACCAGAGAGTAAAAACTTTTCTTACCCTATCCCAAGTCTGGGGGAAACATCTATTTTTGCAGGATAGATGCTGTTCCCAGTAAAACTGCCTTTTGCATTATTACTATTATTATTATTGTTATTATTATTCACAAAAATGACAGCATACACAGCAAATCCATGCTGGATTTCATATCACAAATCACTAGTTGAACACTTCCCAAGTGTTTAGGACTGCATTATTATTATTATTATTATTATTATTATTATTATTATTATTCTCAGTCAGCCAGATGTTCAGACTGGGTTTGGCATTTTTGTTTACCTATCGAGTTGTTATTATTATTATACAATTTAGTTTCTTCATTTTCTAGTTCTTTGTCTATTTTGTAGTCCTGCAAACAAGAACTGGTGGAATCACAAAATAGACAACTTAATAGACAACGAAGAAGTGCTCTGAGGCTTAGAATTCAAACAGACAAGCATCTGCCACACAACACCCTAGACTTAACAATTGTTGATAAAAAAAGACAAAATGATCTGGTAGTGTACAGGACAGCTCAACTAGCTCAACTAGTACCAGTATTCTGTTTAATGGCACTAGCCTGGTAAAAGGTCAATTATGCTTTTACCCATAAAAATATAATTGATTTTTTAGCTTTTTGCCAAACGTTGGCCATTTTTAATTAAGAAATTAAAGAAAACTCTGGAGACTCATATAAACTGAGGGGGTTATTTAAGTGTCCACTTAACTTGGCCTGTCAGTTCCTTTGTCTTTTCTTCTACCTCTCTGCATTATGTTTATCTCAGTACAATTTTCAGAGCTGCTGAAATAAATGCTTTCTGAAAGAAATCAGTTTCCTGGGGTCTGCAGCTTTCAGTTCCTTTGTGAAGGTGAAAATCTCTGCTTTCATTTAGTATTCATGAGATGGGGCATTGCTATTACCCAGTGACCACAGGACTGTGTGCACTTAAGAACTTGAAATGAGAAGCAGCTCATTATTTTTAATGCAAAGCGGATGAGTGTGTATTCCCCAGCAAAGTTTGCAATCAAAGATATAGGTCTTATGGCAGAATGCACCCAGCAACATTCCACTATATCCACTTTTGACTTTTCAGCTGGCCTTAGCCTTTAAAAATAAATGTCTTTATTTAGATTACCATAGAGAATTTTGATTTTATTTGAATTGCAAAGAACAATATGTAGCTGCCAAGTCTGTTGTTCTATACAGTGATGCCTAATATCACATGTGCAAAATTGAATGCTAAACTGGCTTTAGTATTTTTCTAAAGACAGTTATTTTATTTGGAGGAAATCTGTTGAATCTCCAGTATATGGAAATACAATGTTCAAAAATATTTACATAAAAGAATTTCTGTCACCAAAATTATCAATTCAAAGAATAGCAGAATTTATGCAAATTGGGAAAATATTATCAACTTTTTTTGTTAACACAAGGTTACAATCTCTACATAACAGTGTGATCAGTTTTCTACTTGTTTTTACTTCATAATTCCAAATTCTAGAGCGATTAGAAAATCTGCCTCTTTCCTGATAAGCTAAACCAGGAGGGCATAAAGTTTGTAGAGTCCATAAAAGTTTGCTAATTCATAAATTGATATATGTTTGCATTCATTATAATCAATGTGTTTTCTTCTTAGCCAATGATTTAAAAAACTTAGATCTGCTAATCTCTTTATCATTCTCAATAGCACTCAAATGATAAGGATGTTTTTTTCTAATTATCTTGAGCAGATATTTAAGTGTGACACAAGAAGAATTTGTTTCCTTGAGTTTTTGCCCACGGGACATTATTATTTCTAGACAATTTGCAATTTATTTATTATATATATATATCCCATTTGCAAGATTCTGCTATTGTAACCTTACAATAAAGGTAGTGTTGGTAATTCTTGTCTGGATTACCTTGAAGTGCTGATTATACAAGTAAATATCATCAGCAATTTCTGATAAAATGTGCAGCTTCCCAGGAGGAGACAGCATATTTAATTGAGGGGCCCAAAACAAGAGACTACACAATCCTGAATTGGATGGGAGGGAGGAAAAGATTCAGGGTAGCCACACCTGGAATCTTCCAGGATATATCTGTTAGATAGAATGGTTATATATTTACAGTAGTCTGATGAGATTATCTTTATTAGATGTAAGCAAGTAAGAACTTGGGTTTATTGGATCTGTGTCATCTTTGAACATGGATAGTACAATATTTCGCACCAAACCAACTGATGACCTTATGTTAAGATATAAATGTTAACAAGCTGGGAGACAAATTCTACAACCCTTACAAAGGAACAACCAATCATTGACATCTCCTTCTTGACAGTTGCTGTCCCCTTACAAAGGGACAGAACCACTAAAGTCCAATGTGCCTGAGTCTGAGGCCTTTTATATATCCAGAAGGATACAATGGTTGATGTAGTAAAAGCCACGGAGATGTCTAGCAGGATTTGGAGGCTGCATTGTTCCCAATCAGGTCCTGACAAATGTGAATGTTAACTGGAATTGATTCAGATAATCCATTTCATCTACATTCTAGGATACTCTGCAGTTGAAATCTCATTATCTCATTAATCTTGGTTGGAGATCAAGTGGCAGTTATTTAAATTGATTCATCCCAGGAAGGGATTTTCATGAGGGGTGTACCACTACCTGATATCATCCGTCCTTCAGCACTGATTTCCTCCCTGATCTAACATCTATTCTCTCTCCTAGCCTTGTTTAGAAGTCAAGTTGACATATATTTAGTCTACAGGTTCACCACATTTCACAGATTGCCCTACTCATCAGCTGAGAAGAGTCCCAAGTAATATCACAAGATGTTACTGCATTCATGTCTTCAAAATCCACCCCTGCACACCTAACCAAATGTGTGTAATTTTTTCAGCAACACTACTGTATAATCACCTCCCAGGGGACCTTAAGAAGATGCCAAAAATAAAACTGCCTTCTGAAATTGGTCCACTTCTACCTGACAATGTAGATGGGAAAGGGAAAGTTGTAGCCTAATCTCAAGATAGATTCTTGGACAGGATGGAGTCTATGCCCATTCCTGCTTGGCTTAATTATGGTCTTTGGAACAAGCCATAATGGCCTCAGGAAGATAAGAAACAAGCCATAGTTTATATTTTATAATATGTGATGTGTGAATCCCTTCTCGTAAATGCATACAGCAAATGTCTATGGAGATTCTCAGTCATCCAGGTCATGGTTGTCCCAAAGGTGCTTTTTCAAAAGGCAAGTAGAGTTTGGTTTTCTTTGAAAATGTTTCACATCTCATCTATGAAGCATCTTCAGGTCTTTACTTCACTGAAGTGGCTTCTTGGATGAGAAGCGAAACATTTTCAAGGAAAAACAAAGTATACTTGCCTTTTGAAAAAACACCTTTGGAAATAAAACAAATTTACACAATGCTTCTCTTTATTTTGAGCCAAGGAACATTGAATGAAATAACAGCATGGACATGCCCATTGCTTTATGGACATGGCAGAGAAGGACACACACATCATGACAAAAATTGCTGACGTGTGTGAATGAATCTCTTACAGCACCGCATTTCTTTCTCTTGCAATCTATTTTTTGTCACATTCAACTGACTCATTTGACCCTTGCACTGGTTCAATGAACCAGTGTTGAATTCAAGATCACAGAAGCCCTATGCTGTGTCAGTTCTCGTATTCATCTGCTTTATTCTATTTCTGGGGAAATTGAGTTCTAAGCAAACAAGTTACATGGTACTTCAATTGCAAAATAAGAAATGGAACGACTCAGTTCTGTCTAGAACTCAGTATTGTGGATTTTCCTGTCCTTAAAATGTTATTCCAGATGGAGGAACAGCAGTGATGAAGACTAGAACATTGAGCATTTAGAAATACTTTGTTTCTTTTAATATTTACTGAGCTGCCTGCAGGTTTCCAAACTGAATGTTAACTATAATCTTTAAATGTTTGCTAATTCCTCAAACGGTTCGTTACTAATAAGCTTTAGAAAGTTAGAATGCTTGTCATTTCTTAGGCCAGGGCCTAAGGATGGCAGGGCCTTAGGACATAAATTATCTCTCTCCTTCTACTCCTTCCAAGTACCCAAAATATGGTATAATGTGGGACTTTTTAAATCCCATTGTGAGTATTAAATAAAACTTCGTTGATGACTTCCTTGCAGGAAGTAGTTGTTTTAAGAAATCACAAGACTTTAAAGACTTACTTCCATACATTAATATAATAATTTTCATATTCAATTATATTATGAGTTCTCGTTTATATTATGAGTTGTCAATTGTATTATGAGTTCTCGGCCTTGTCATTGAAATAATACTTAATTCCATGCTGCTTAAAGGGAAAAACATTAAAAATAGTATATGGGAAAGAATAGAAAGATGCACAAGCAGAAATGAAAAAACAGGCAAAGAAATATATACCCACCCCCACCCCTTTGGCCAAAAGGAGAACTTTTCTTCAAAGCACAACATAGTAATCCTTTGTTCAAAACTCAATTCACTTCTCATCCTTTAGCTATAGTTGTAGGATGTTGAATATGTATTCTAAATAAATCAGTTGTATAAGTTGAAACTATATCAGTTTTGCTAGGGAAAAGGTCACAAAAGCTAATAATCACATCAAAGCCAAAGTAACCATTCTGGAAGATAGAAAAGTTGATAACTTTTAAGTCAACTTTAGAATTTTGATTCTACTTCCTGTTTTTCTTCAACTTTTCACGTATGTTTAATAAACAACCCTTCTAAGTTTCTCAGAGGAAGACAAAGAATTATGGTATGTAATTTAAAAAAAGAAATTCTACATTGTGTTTGTGTGCAAATCAAGGGGAAAAAAACTACTTGCAGATTTTCTCCTTGTGCTGCCCTCAGGGTATGTGCAAGTTTTACATAATCTCACTTCATGA
Organism: Naja naja; assembly: GCA_009733165.1. Classification (NCBI taxonomy): domain Eukaryota; kingdom Metazoa; phylum Chordata; class Lepidosauria; order Squamata; family Elapidae; genus Naja; species Naja naja. Next base: position 55,930,009 of record CM019149.1, on the reverse strand, counting down.
AGTAGGAATATTTGTTTGAAGTATATTTTACTATGCAAGGTGTGAGAGGAGAAGGACTGAGAATTGGGCCTGTGAGTACCGATAAGGGCTGAAACATTGGGAAGGCTGAATTTAGAGATGACTAAACTATCAACTGCCATCTGTAAACTTTAAAGAAGCAGGAATATAAGTTTTGAATTTCTATCTCTGTATACATAGTCCCAAACTTCTTCAGGAAATCAATACAAACTGTTATAAGTTTACAAATGTATACATTAGGTAACTCTCTCTCTCTCTCTCTCTCTCTCTCTCTCTCTCTCTCTCTCTCTCACACACACACACACACACACACTCTGTCTTTAAAAATCTAAGCTAACATCTCTGGCTCCATCTACTGGTTAGGCAACATCAAGGCAGTGGCAATTTGGGAGCTCTAATTCCATAGCCTGACTGATTATTCCATGTTTTTTTAGACACAAAATTGAAATTAATCTTTTGCTTATTCCTAACACCATTAAAATTAATTAGCTGATTTGTTGATTCACTGACTATGTAAAATTCTTCAATTGTCTCTCCAACATTCTTCCTGACTGTTAGAAACTGCCGACTTCCCGATATTAAATCCAAATATGAGAGATACAAGGCAAATAGTCAGATATGAAGAACTATTAGATAATAAGGGAAGTTAAAAACGATTGATAAATTAAAGGAACAAGACATAATTATAGATTGGTGGTCATATTTACAAATTCAGACAAAATTTAGGAAGGACTTAGAAGAACAAGGGATAGAAAAGGACTTACAACAACTGGACCAAATTTTGATAGGCAAGGAGATAAAATTTATAACAAGAATATATAACTATTTGTTGGAAGTAGAATTAGAAGAGGAAATAGTAAAGGGATCAATGATTGCCTGGGCAAAAATATAGGGCACAATAGAAATTTGGAGGATTGGGAAAAAGTGTGGATTGATAACTGTAAATTGACATTGTCAATAGCATTTAAAGAAAATCAATATAAAATGTTTTGTAGGTGGCATCTAGCCCCGGGCAAGATTGGCCAAAATGTATCCAAATACAAAAGCAGAATGTTGGAAGTGTAAACTCAAAGAAGGAATGTTCTTCCATATGTGGTGGCAGTGTCCATAGGTTAAAAAATATTGGATGAGGATACAAAGATGGTTATTAGAAATTACAGAGCACAAATTAGAACTTGATTATTAGGAATAATCAAGGGAAAATTGTGCAAGGTCATCCAATACATCATTATACATATCATAACTGCAGCAAGAATAGCCTTCGCACAGGGATGGAAGAAGGAAAAGATACCATCTGAAGAAGATTTGACACAAAAAATAATGGATTGTGCAGAACTGGATAAGCTCACAATGGAATTAAGAGGCAAAGATGATTCACACTATTATGCGGTTTGGGATAGGTGGTACAAATGGGTGGTGGATAGAAATAAGAACTGATGTTTATGTATAAAAGGAGAGGTAGGTATCAATAACGACATGAACACTGTTAATGTGAATAGAGATTTGTATTTTTGTTTTTAAAAAATAAAAATATTTAAAAATAAAAAAAATAGAAACTGCTGACTTCCAACGTTACTTTGTTTGTTTACTTACTTGTGGTACATTCAGAAGTTGTCTTTCTTCAAAGTTACTTTTCTAAGTATATAAGATGCTTATTACAGGTACCTTATTCTTAGAAAAAATAATACAAATAAAAAATATAAAATAAAGTAAAACTAAATCCAGAAGAAAAGATTGCATGATAACATAAGAAAGAAAGATGTTACCTAGATAATTTAGTGACAGATAATTCAAAACAAAACAACTTGCTCAATTTTATGTACTACAGTAGAGGATAGGAGGAAGATGAATGAATTACATTTCAGGCAACGTTAGTGGAACAACATGTTTTGTATCTTACATCAGTAGATGAAATACACATAGGATAAAAAAGAGAGAACACAACTGTCGTCATCCTTACTAATTTCAAAATATGACAACAAAGTGGCCTGGGTCCAATCCAGAATGCAAATATGGCATTTCAGAAAAAGAAAAGTCCTAGAAGACACAAATTGTCTCTAAAATAAGATCTGCATACAAAAGTACTCTTAAAATAAAACAAGGCCAGTTATATAAAACAAGATAAGATTAATGGAACTATTCTGGAATAAAAAAGATTGCTGTCTTTTATCCAGAATGTCAGTTTTTTAATGTAAAATTAATTATAGATATACATACTCATTTGAATCTCATTCAAGTTAAGTGCAACAGCTTCAGCTGAACGTAGATCTAAATTGAACTGATGACCTCAGTTTGATGCATCTCCCAGTTAATGAGAGTGATCAGGAGGGTAAAATAAATATTGATGCTGATTAGATTTTCTTTTAAACGACTAATAATTAAATAATGTTAAAAGGCTCTTTTTGGCATTTCCAGAGTGCCCAACATCTTCACATAGAAAAAACTTTTTCAAACTTGAGAAATATAAGAATTATTTAATGTTGATACTGCTATTTAAAAACCTTAATGCTTTAGATGTTTCCAATGACTAGGTTCTTTTGCATTAATTAAATCATTTTAACTGGCTTTACGTTAGCTGGATGCTGAAGGCATCCATGTCTTTGTTCTCCTATGAAAAATCCATAACCACAACTGTGTTCCTGACTGCCCAAGAGTAGTAAAATGTTAATAGGTTTCATGTTTCCTCTAGCGATCTCATTGCAACTGGTGTGCTACTTACTTATAATATTTTTTGTGAAATGAATCACAAGTTTCTCCCATCAAACTTCATCAAAGCCTGTATCACTGGCAGACTATTATGATTATTGCAATTGTAATCATCATCATCATCATCTAGTCCTGTTTTAGGCATAAAGCCAGCTGAGTGACCTTGGAAGCAGGCAATGGCAAACAACTTCTGAAATCTTGTCAAGCAAGGGCTTCTTCAAGCCATTAGCAGGACTAAAAAACTCCACTTTGAATGTATAGAAGAAAAAGAATTGGATAGTAGTCATCATTATTTTCAGCCAATGTGGACAGTACTAGCAAGAAATAAGGTGTATAATAAGATAGACCAGTTGAGTAACCTGCATTGGAAAATTTAAAAATAATCTTATTATGTTGCTGGGGAAGGTGAGTTAATATGGTAAAAGAATTGCAAGACAGTCTTGTAAAATAAAAAAAACTAGTGACTCATATAATTGCTTCTTGATTTTGAAGTTGTAGATGTATGGGATTTTTAAGGGTAATGTTTTAAATGCTTTTGGCTAGCTCTGTAGGAGTTGAAAAACATAGGCCAAACAACAGTGCCTGAAGATAAGGAAAGCAAATAATGCAAAGTATATGTGGCATAACAAATCAATCATCAGATCAATAGCTAGTCATTTAAAATTCCTGTACACTTACAGGAATTAAGACTGGACAGTCTTATTTTGTGGGATGTTCAAGAGAAGCAATATTGCAAAGTGAAACAGCATCCCATTTCTAAGGCAGAAGCTACCATCAGCAAGACAAGATTAATCAGCCCATTACAAAGTTTTGTCAAGATAAAAGCAGTGTGCTTTCATGAGATGCTTTGCTGTGGTGAGGTAATTCAATCAGCACACTTTGACCTCTGTGCTGAAATTACTATAACACAAATGCAACCTACAGGAGTCTGAATTCTGCCTTTCTACACAAAACTTCAAAACCACATTCCTGCTTATGGTCTTTACAGCAGGCTGGATGGAAGCTGAGCAGGTTTGGGCTAGGTTAGGGTTTACAAAGGAGATAACAGTCAATTCCAAGGTTGTACATTAGACTAGGTAGTGAAGAAATATCCCAGAAGATGTCAGTGGCACTCATATAATGCTGCCAAGAAAACTGCATGGACATATTAATGTAGTCCTCAAACTTCAAATTTGCATCAAGAGCATTTTACTTTTGATACACTTCTCTGTAAGTATATTATGTATTGAATGTTAACTCTAAAATCTGTTTATTTCAATTGAAGTTAACATCTTAATTAGAAACAACCCATTCTTTGCTATAGATTTTGTTTCTAGACAGCCTGAAATTCAATTGGGTACAGATTCTGATTGACAAGAGTTTGGATATGCAGATGTCCCAGTGACTGTGTTCAGATGTTAATGCAGAACTCTAATAATGATTTCAGTTAATTCAACCAATGCTAAGGCCTGGGTTACATATCCACTCAGCCATAATAGTGTATCTTGATGAATGGTGAGGAATGAAGTTCTAACACTCTATTTTTGGAAGGCCCTGAAGATGTGGCTCTGCTAGTGGGCCTGGGGAACCCAGAGCAGGATGGAGCCATTAAATGGCAGGTATGAATGTGTGTTGTTGCCAGAGTGGGGTGGGGGGTTATCATTTTATTTTTATTTCTTTTATATTGTGCTTTTATGTTCTATAAGCTCCCTTGAGTCACCATGCGTGAGTATGCAGCAACTTAATTTTTTCTAAATAAATAAATAGTGTTTACTTGGGTTTTGTTTAGCTTGTAGAACCACTCACTGCAGCCTCCAGACATTCCTTTAACAGTATGCCAAACCTGGGGTGAGTGGGTGGATGGGCACTAGTGAATGAGTAGTACAAAGAAATACATTGAAATAGTTTGGAATGAAGGCTATTGCTGAGCACATTGGATTGTGCTCCAAAAATTGTAAGCCGCCCTGAGTCTTCGGAGAAGGGCGGCATATAAATGTAATTAAAAAAAAAATACCTAGAGAATGAATGAAGATTGACTTGCAAAACAAATACATGAAGCAGGAAACAGTGGATCAATTAGGGTGGGAAGACTGAGAACTTGCTGGGTGGGATGGATAAGATCCTGACAAACAAGATGTTGAGAAATTTAAAGAATAAAAAACAATGTTTGAAGTGGTCTATTCTATTCTATTGTTCTATTCTATTCTAGAGGAAGAAAGATGATTTGCAAAGTTCTGATTAAAACTAATTTTAGCTATATTCTTTTAAAAATATATATGTGATCATCATATGCAAGCATGGTGCACATCAAGCATGGAAGCTGAAGTCTAACATCTCTAGAAGCTTTCTAGAGTAGAGAAAAAAGTGAGAATGATAAGAACTGAGTAGAAGTTCCTGCTGAGTCATGTCAGAATGGAAAATATCAGAAAACATTACTAAATCAGCTTGGAAAGAATAATAGGCAACATTTCAAAGAGATGCCCTGGCACATATGCTTAGGATCAAATATGTTTTGAAATAAATTCATTCAGGCCTTTTTCTGGAGTATACAAAGCCCAAAATGATCCCCATCTTGATCAATGCATTGTCAACTTCACTTGTATTAAGGCACCAACTGTTTCACAAGCTGCTGTTTTTATTTTATGAGGAAATGTTCAGTTTTTCTTTGAATATCTCAGTAGGTTTAAAAATCATAAACTGAAGAACTAAGTCCCCCCCCCCCCGTGGTTTCTCTTTTGCAAAGTAATACTGGTACTAAGAGACAGGTAGCTTATTGATTAATTAGCTTTACCTGTTCAGCTAAAACAAGGGTCTTCAAACTTGGCACATTTAAGACTTGCGGACTTCAACTCCCAGAATTCCTGAGTTAACATGACTGGAGGAGGAATTCTGGGAATTGAAGTCCACAAGTCTTAAAGCTGTCAAGCTGAGCTAAAACATATTTGGGGTGGCCTGTCAGAGTCAATTGAATAGATCCTCCACCAATAGATAAAAATTTTGAGTGACTGGTTTTGGAGGGAACACCTCTTTCTGCTCTGACCACAGGGGCTGATGTGTTCTTATAGTTCCCAGTCTACTTCTTTAAAAAATCGGACTATTTTTTTTATCTAAACACTTTCAATATGGAGGTCATTAATATATATGTGTGCGTGTGTGTGTGTGTGTGTGGTATTCAACTTTCTTCAGATATTTTCCTACATCATTATAGCTGTGCTTTTAAAGTTGTAGCAATGTTTTGGCACAACTGTAATTTAAAAGCTTTAAATACCCCTAAATAGATAGAATACCCCTAAATACACCTAAATAGATAGAATAATTCACTTGTTCAATAGGCTCCACATCCAGCTACCAGTTATAGACACTTTTTTTTTGCTAAATACCATGATTTTTGATTTGGTTTTATTGATGTTTAAAGAATTGAGAATGAGTAACAAGGGGTAACAAGATAAGAGGGGTAGTATAAAAATATTTAAAGTTATAAAATATGTAGGAAATAAGGATATATAGATTATTAGGATGGAAAATAAAACTGATATTCTGTGAATGAATGCTCTTTTTACTATATGTATAAAGATGAATGGAATAATTACTGGAATATGCTTATTAGATATAATGAAATAACTGAAATGAAATATGAAGAGGGCTGAAAAACTGAAATTAATATCAGAGTTCAGGATTAATTGAAAAGATTAACTTGTTTCCTTTTTTTTCAGAATCGTAAATAAGCTTTATGAAATTAAGAGGTGGAAAAACCATGCAGAACCTGATATAAAAGGTGTATATGTCATACACCGTGTTTCCCTGAAAATAAGACACTGTCTTATATATTTTTTGGCTCCTAAAAACACACTAGGTCTTATTTTCGGGGTAGGTCTTATATATTTATGGTGCCAAATAGTGGGTGTGAGTGTGTAGGGGAGGGTGTTTCGCGGGTGCACGGTTGCTCCCTGAAAAGTCTTCCTGGAACTGGAGATTTACACTAGGTCTTATTTTCAGGGTAGGTCTTATATTAGGGCAGGTTTAGAAAATAGTGCTAGGTCTTACTTTTGGGGTAGGTCTTATTTTCGGGGAAACACGGTAGTTTTAAGGGATTATTGTTATCAACTTTTTAGGTAATAAAAGTTAAATGTTTATTGGGATTTAAAGGGGATGTGATTAATGAATATATAAACTGTAAGGGTGGCACACTTAAATTAGTAATTTAAGGGAGGAACTTTTGTTTTGCTTAACTGTATGAAATTAGAATACATGAAAGGATGAAATAAGAATATGCGATGAAATTGCAAATATGACAGATAAAATTACCAAAGTACAATAGTTATGAAGATATGAGAATTAATTAATTATGATTTAAATAAGCATTTTGAACAATATAATAAATAAAAGATACATAAAAGCATTGTTAAGATAGGAAGTTGAATGTAAAAGATGAAGATGTAACTATGATCATATTTGTATGTAAATGTGGAAACCCGGAATTATGCTGTTCACTAAAAAGAGACTTTTTTAAAAAAAATGTGGAAAACTGAAATAAAACTTGTTTTTTTAAAAAAAATAAGAATTGAGAATGAGGTAGTCATTTAGCTTTTGCAACAGTCTTTTCAGGCCTGTTTGAGAATGTGGCATTAGAGCCATATTGTCAGCATGTAAAAGAATATTAATACATGTATCATGAATCTTTGGCATTTGAATGTCTAGAGCAGGGGTGTCAAACTGGCAGCCCTTGGGCCAGATGCATCACATGCAGGCCATGCCCACCCCAGCTCTGCGAAGGGAAAAAATGTTGCAATACATCACATGATGACAATATGATGCCACCCATTTGACACCAGTGGTCTAGAGCATATAGATAGGCCTTGACTAACAACCACTAGTTTAGCAGCTATTCAAAGTTACAACTGCGTTAAAAATAAGTGACTTACAACTAATCTTCATACATACAACTGTTGCAATAATTCTATGTTCATGTGACCAAAATTTGGGTGCTTGGCAAACAGCATGTGTTTACAACAGTTGCAGAGTTCTAGAGTCATGTGATCACTATTTGCCACCTTCCCCAGCCAGCTTCTGACAAGCAAACTCACTGGGAGAAGCTGGATTTACTTAATGACCACATGATTCACTTAACAACTGCAGTGATTCGCTTAATACCCATGGCAAAAAAAATAGTAAAATCAAGCACAACTTCCTTAAGTTTAGCAATGGAAATTCTGCCCCCCACCAGCTGTGGTTGTAAATTGAGGACTTATCTGTGCAAGAATCTGTGGACCCAGAGACTTACAGGCATTATGACTAGAATGCAATGCTGTTTAAGACCTTGATGGGTAGATATGTGCTAGACTAGAGAACCATTTATACCAACACGGATCTTAACCAGGAGAAAAAGTTTCAGTTTATTTATCTAAGAAAATTTTTATAGTCGTCCACTTGCTCCTAGTGACTCTAGGCAGCTTACAAAAATGAAAATCCAATATACAAACAACACAAAACAATACCCGCACCTCAGCAACAACAACCAATCAAACCAGCCACTTGTTGAGCTCTTTGGATTCCCCTTGGCAAAACCAGGTCTTCAGGGCCTTATGACAGAGTGTCAAAGTGGGGGCCAATCTAAGAGTGGAGAGGAGGGATGATGTTCCAAAGGGTGGAAGCCATCACAGAAAAGGCTCTTCTTCTGGGTCCGCTACATGTGCTCCCTTAGGAGAGGGACCTGCAACATTCCCTGTCTCCCTGCTCTGGTGGGTTGGGTAGATGTGACCAGGAAAACGTGGTCCAACAGATAAACTGGTCACAAGCCATGTAGGGCTTTGAAGATGAACCTTGAACTGTACCTTGAACTATACCCAGTTCCATGTTTAAAGTGGCTAATTTCTTTCACAATAAGTGTCAGGGTTCCAAGTAACAGACCCAAAGCAATCAAAACTCTGAGGCCTGGAGTTTCCTCTAAGTATGAGGAAGGCTCATACTGGAGGGCTAGGGACAGGGTTTTTTCCTCTGTTCTGGTCCTTTTAGATCTCTCAGCGGCTTTCGATACCATCGACCATGGTATCCTTCTGCGGCGGCTCTGGGGGTTGGGAGTGGGGGGCACCGTCTTACGGTGGTTCTCCTCCTACCTTTTGGACCACTCGCAGTCGGTGTTGGCAGGAGAACAGAGATCTTCCCCGAGGCCCCTTACTTGTGGGGTGCCTCAGGGGTCAGTTCTCTCACCTCTACTGTTTAATATCTACATGAAACCGCTGGGTGAGATCATCCGTGGTTTTGGGGTGAGGTATCATCAATATGCAGATGATACCCAGTTGTATATCTCCACCCCAGACCAGATCAGTGATGCTCACTCGGTGATGTCCCGGTGCCTGGAGGTGGTGCAGGCCTGGATGGGGAGTAACAGACCAGGCTCAACCCGACCAAGACTGAGTTGCTGTTCTTACCGACATCTCGGTGCTCAGTGGATGTGCCATCTTTGGTCTTTGTTACCCCCCGTGGATAGGGCGAGGAATCTGGGCATCCTCCTGGATGCACAGCTCAGTCTGGAGGAGCAAGTGGGAGCTGTGGCCAGGAGGGCTTTTGCCCAGGTTCGGCTGGTTCGCCAGCTCCGTCCTTACCTGAACCGAGATGCCCTTCGAACGGTCACTCATGCACTCGTCACTTCCAGAATCGACTACTGCAATGCTCTCTACATGGGGCTACTCTTGCAGGTTACTCGGAGGTTGCAGCTGGTGCAGAATGCGGCCGTGTGGGCTGTGATGGGGGTATCCCGATACTCCCATGTTACACCCCTCCTGCGCGACTTGCATTGGTTGCCGGTTGCCTTCCGGGTTTCCTTCAAGGTGTTAGTAACAACTTATAAAGCCCTAAATGGCTTGGGTCCAGGATACTTGCGGGAATGCCTCCTGCCTGCATCACATTCTGATCGCCCCATGCGCTCCCACAGGAGCGGCCTCCTGGGAATACCGTCGGTCAGGCATTGTCGGCTGGCGGTTCCCAGGGCTAGGGCCTTTTCTGTGGGAGCACCCGCCCTATGGAATCAGCTTCCTGCGGATCTTCGTTTGGCCCCTGATCTCCGCTCCTTTTGCCGAGACCTGAAGACCTGGCTGTTTCAGCAAGCCAGCCTGGATTGACCATGGGGGGCGGGTGGTTTTATAGCATTGTTTATAACTGTAATTTTAATTGTTTTTAATGTAGTTTTTGTAACTTAGACTTGTTTTTATTTAATATCTTTTTATTGTATATATGGGTCTTTTTATAAGTTCGCCGCCCTGAGTCCCTCGGGAGAAGGGCTGCATACAAGTCTAATAAAATAATAATAATAATAATTAGGAATATCATATTGGTACAGCTGGTGAAAACCTGACTCTGAAGGACCCAAGGTTTTCCCCAACCAGATCAAAACCCAAAGTTCTTGCTCCCAAGTCACATGTTCATCACATCGTCCAATCAGGTCACAGTCCTAATTCCAGCTGGCTTTTGTCCATGCCTCTCCAACACCTGGTAGAGTGTCCTTCCCATGGGAAAGAATGTTATTTTGGCTACACATCCCCCAAGCTATCTCTAGCTTCCCTCTCACATTCCCACAGCTTCAGCCAGCCTTGCTGTGGCAGCCCTGAAGATGCTCCCAAAATGGCTCCAGGGCTGACCATTGAAATCTATGAAAGCAGAAAACATTTTCTAGTCTTCAATTACTTGTCTTGTTATGAGATGGTGTAAAATAAAGCAATTTTCTTTTGTGAAGTGCTGGGCTAAATCCAGCTTGTTCTTCCATTACTAAAGGAAGGAAATTTGTTACTTTATATGTTGGTGATGCTGCTGGGTATCTAATTATAATATAAATTTTCTAGATGTACTCCAAGAAAGTAATACTCAAACTCTCAATCTGCTTCTGCTGAAATTATTGAGGGAAATGATTTAAATCTCTCTTTGCTTATTTAACAGCCTAAGTCAATAGCTGCAATTCTTCATTACCTGTCTTTTAAACTACTGTCATCAATTGATTACCAGCACACTGACAGGAATAACAATCAGCATGGCCCAGAGCCACAATCAGAGTCCTGCTGCCGGAACATGAAAGGAGCTGTCAGCTGAAGAAAGCTGCCTTATTCCAGATAAGAGTCGTCACTGATTCTCTTATTAATAGCCATTGACCAAGAGATGAGCTAATCAGTGGTGTGTAACACAGTTCTGCATTATGCTAAACCATCAGGGGTTTGTTGGGTTTGGCAAAGTCTATCATATCATTCCATCGCTTTGGTTTGCTATCTGTAGTTTATGGTTTAGTACAGGGGTCACCAACCTTTTGGACCTCAGGGACCACCAAACTCATAATTTTAAATAATTTCCCAGGGACCAGAGACCCTTGGAAAATCACCCAAAAAAGTCTGCAGGAAAATTCCCCACCCCTTTTTCCTACCAATCGACCATTCTTTATTTGGGATGGCAGGATACCATCTCCAGTTCCATTCTCAGGGGAGAGAGAGAGAGAGAGACTTTTGGCTTCATGCAAGGAAAGCAGCAGAAGCAGCAGAAGTCTTTCTATCTCTCCCCCAATCTCTGCCAGAAATGAGTCTTTGTGAGACTTGTGTACTGGCACAGCCTCTTGGAGCAGGATGCCTTGCAGGGTCCCAAAGACTCATTTCTGGTGGAGTTTGGGGGAGAGAAAGAAAGACTTTTGCTGCTTTCCTTGCATGCAGTCAAAAGCAGAAGAAGAAAGAAGCGGAAAGAAGCAGCCTGGTGGCCAGGTGATGCATGTGGAGCAAGTTCCCCCCCTGCCCTTTTCCCCTCCGCTCACTACCTCATGTTGTTTGCAATGCAAGCGATGCAAGCCTTGTGTTCCCACAGGCCATGTGGGTGGTGCAGCTTTGTGTTCCCTGCAGCCTGGATTAATTGCTTTGGGGGTGACATTTCTCTGTGGACCACCGAAATTTTCTCATGGACCACCAGTGGTCCCCGGCCCACTGGTTGGCGACCACTGGTTTAGTAGAATGTATGTATTCAGACATACTAGATTATTCAACAAAATACAAACACATAAACACAAAGATATCTAGCTGATAGACTGTCATATGTCCATATGCTTAGAATTTTCATGTAAACTTTTTAAAAATGTAATTGTTATAATAAATGGATATCATTATCCATTTCTGCAATATTGAATGTGCTCCATTAGCCCTGCTACTGTACAGTGAATATAAGTTAATCAGTATAAAGGGTAAAAACTCACTCTAGATGAATGTACCTTTTTGCAACTACATCTTGAATTTTCTTGGCAGCAGTACAGAAGTGTGCTTGCCTTTGCCTTTTCCCAATAGGTTTTTGATTTTCCAGTCTAATCAGCCATCCTGAAATTCTCTGATGATATTTCATCCAAGTTCTAACCAGGTCTGACCCTGCATGATGCATTAGGCTTGACTAGATGCTACAGCTTGCTGAAATAATTAATTGATATATTGTAATAATAATAATAATAATAATAATAATAATAATAATAATAATAATAATAATTTATTCGACTTGTATGCCGCCCTTATCCCTAAGGATTCAGGGCAGCGAACATTAAAAATGTCATAAATTTACAATAAAAACAAATTAAACACATAGCCAGACCTCAAACTCGGAGCCAAACCAAGGCCCAGAATGTCACATCACAGCCTTCCACCCAGGATACTACATCACAGAACTCAGGAGATCACAACACAAAACATCAGGAGGTTGCAACACAGACAACGACCCAGGAGATTACAGCACCACACCCAGGACGTCACAACAATAGAACTCAGAAGGTCATCACACAGCCCATTACCCAGGTCGTTACAACACAAAAGGCTGAGAGACACACAGCCAGCACCTCAGCCACACAGGGTCTCAGGAAAAAGCCATCCAATCTGCATACATCAACTCCACAAACCAATCAAGAAGTAACAACACAGCCAACTCTAGAGTTTAAAAGGGAAAAACAGCCACGATCACGCACTTCTCCCAGGAGAATGAAGCTGAAGACACCAGCCTGAAGATGACGGATGAGATTTCGTCGAAACGTTGCCAAGGTATTCTCAATCTTACACGGGACAAGACCCGAATACACCAAGACCTACATACCTTTACCCGTGAAAATCTACGAAAATATATATATATATATATATATATATATATATATATATTTGTTTTCGTAGATTTTCACGGTAAAATTCCTGAAATACCTTGGCGACATTTCAACGAGATCCCACTCGCCATCTTCAGGCTGGTGTCTTTGGCTTTGTGCTTCTGCCAGCAAAGCGTGATCTGAGCTGCCTCCTCTCTATAAATACTGGAGGGGAGGGGTGGTGTGCTGGCTCTGCTCAAGAAGCGACAACACAGCCAAAAACACAGACAACACAACCAAAAACACAGCCAACCAACCCGCTTACAGCAGAGCCAGCACACCACACCTCCCCTCCAGTATTTATAGAGAGAAGGCAGCTCAGATCACGCTTTGCTGGCACAAGCACAAAGCCGAAGACACCAGCCTGAAGATGGCGAGTGGGATCTCGTAGAAACGTCGCCAAGGTATTCTCAATCTTACACGGGACAAGACCCGAATACACCAAGACCTACATACACACACACACACACACACACACACTCATCATCATCATCATCATCATCTTTTTAGTCACTGTCTATCCATTGCAGGATGAAGGCCTCTTTCTCATGTTTCCAATCAATATGGTCCTGAGCTTTGTCACTCCAAAATTACTCAGAAAAGCACACGGTTTAGTAAGCAATAAAACTCATTGATTCATCTCTGTGTTGGAGATGGCTTCACACTACTCAACTCTTTCCAGCTTTTCCATATGGAGAAGATAAAAAATTGCAACATTCTATATTGCCTATAGCAAACCAAAAGAAGCAGATAAACCACCAGATCAAGAATTTGTTTCAAAAGGGTAAGAAGTGCTTCAAAGTAGCTTGGATTTGATTTGCTGATTACAAAGCATGTTCCTGCTTGGATTTGTACAATGCCTTTGATGGGATAAATCTGTTGAAGCTTTATGGAATCAAAACATCCCTTCAGAGTGCTCCTCAGTCCTAATGGAGACCTCTGAACATGATTAATGCATGAAAGGGCATATCTAAATATGTTTTGTTGCAATTAACTTAAAACTCTTTAACCTTACACAACCCCATTATCCATTAAAACACTGTCTATTTGCATCTCAGCAATTCAGTCTTGTTATCCTGAAAAGAAGTGGTTTAATTCTGATCATTTGAATCAAATTAACAATGCTCATGCATTATTTTGCATGGCGGGTATCAACGCCACCATGTTATGAGGAATATACACTTCACACTTGCAGTTGATGGCAGTTACTAATGAATGTAGATGTCAAGGCTCACCTAAGAAATAGACTGAGACATAATTCAGTGTTAGGTACCTGATCTGACTGCACAGGCACTGCATTCTTTAATAGAGTAAAGGGCTTATACAGGGTAATAGTCTATCCGGCAATTTTAATATTGTAGCATTTGACACAACTTCTATAGTACATTATTAATAGTACCCTTGAGGGCAATCCTCTTAATTTAAGGGCTTTCAACACTGCAAATTCTTCATGCTAGCAGCAGGCAAAGTGTGGAATATTATCCTTCATTTTTCTTTGTGCACAGAGAGTGATTGATAGGCTGCTAAAGCTCAAGGAGCAACTCCTTATTCAGCACTGTTTTAATAAGATGTATACAGATCAGTGGTGGGATTCAAATTTTTTTACTACCGGTTCTGTGGGCTTGGCTTGGTGGGCGTGGCAGGGGAAGGATACTGTAAAATCTCTAGTCAGCGGTGGTATTTGCCGGTTCTCTGAACTACTCAAAATTTCCACTACTGGTTCTCCAGAACTGGTCAGAACCTGCTAAATACCACCTCTGATACAGATACCTCTTTCCCACAATCTGCATGTCTCAATTGGAATACCAGTGTTAAAAAAACCAATCCTAACTACATCGCTTTGCTTACTACCTTTCTCAGAAGCAAATAACTGGAAGTCTCTTCCACACAACTGCCAAGTCTTTTCTAGAAATATCAGCTAGGATTCTCTTTCTTCTTCTCTTTTGTTTACTTGCAGGATTGTTTTCTGCCCTCCATCACTTCTATCTGTCAAACAGCTTCCAGGCAGCAAGCAATGTCTTTGCTTATCAAAGTGACCTCTTTGGTTTGCTAAGATCATAGAGGCAAGTTTTCTCATTGGACTTTTTTATTAGCTTGGTTGTAGAAGGTAGTAAAGATCCCATAGCACAAAGATAGCTGGTGGAAGAAAGTGCTTACTGAAAGTTTAATACCGAATGTGATGCCATAGTACAGCATCTCTTTCAGGAAGCTAAAGGTTAATTGTGGTCTTTCAGTAGGAACAATTTAATGGAACCTTGTAGTAATCCCAGCAAAGAGCGAAAATACTAGACAACATTTAGAAAAAAGTCTTAGGTTACACTTCTATGCATACTTTACTACTGTGCTTATTAGGATTTACGTTTGACAGCACATGTTTAGGATTGTACTAGTGTACACACTTACATCTTGCACTAAGCTGTATTTGGCTGGGTTCATATAGCATACTGAGCTTTAATCAAACAAGCTAAACTATGGCTTGACACATTGTACAAGCTAGGTCAGTAAGATATACTGTGATAGCAGCAAGAATCTTTGTGGGTTCACCAGTGGGGTATATGCTGTAATGATATTTGTGCTCAACTGAAGTTGCAGTTTCCTTTGAGAACAAAGTTCCTCAAACTCAGCATGTAAAATTTTAAGATTCAATTGGACAATCTATTTTGTCTTTCTCTTATTTTTGCAGAATAAATCAATTTAACACAATCTCTCCGTTCTGTCTTTTGTCAGGATAAAATAAGAAGGAAGACCCAATAGGAGGTCAATGAACAACTTGGCATTTCTAGTTGACTCATCACAACTCACTAAGACTAAATTAAACAAAATGTTTGAACTGGAATATCAATTAGCTAAATAAAATATACTGCCTGGAAGGAAAACAACATATTTGATTGAGCTGAAGCCCTGATCTATTGTACTCAACATGTG
The DNA here is from genome assembly GCA_009733165.1 of Naja naja. Lineage (NCBI taxonomy): Eukaryota > Metazoa > Chordata > Lepidosauria > Squamata > Elapidae > Naja > Naja naja. The sequence goes on along the minus strand of CM019149.1, from coordinate 55,914,249 downwards.
AGATTTCTGTGTGCAATTAGGGAAGGGATGGGAAAAAACATAGTGTTTCTGTCATTTTCCCTCAATCTTCTCTTTACTGTCATTATTTATACAGTAACATTTAATTATTTTAATAATTCTGGTGCCTACATTTAGCAGAAGAGCATCACCAACAATAATAAACGCATACATAAGCTATATATGCTGAAAATTGTGGAATAAAGATGGAAGATATCTCCTAAAACTAACCTAAGATTCCCAAGAATCATTCTGATATTCAAATGATAAATATATTAACCATATATTATTGAATTTAAGAATTCTGTAGTTAAAAACATTGCAGGAGAAGAATGCTAGTGTTATTTTTGCAAATATAGATTCATGACAACAAATCTTGAAAATGTAGCCCTCTTTTCCAGAAGAAGGCAAATGTATGTAAGCTTGGTGTTAAGTTTGCATGAAGAGGCAGACACGGAGTGCTTCAGCTCTTAAGTTTTATTGTGACTGCAGCTCAGAACGGACCCGATTTGGCTTAGCCAAGGCAGCTATATATAGCCGGCTGCCTCGGCTGACAGCCAATCAGAGTGCAGGGTTTTCCCGCACTTTTTAACCAATGATTTCAAACACTTTACAAGAACAACCAATCAATTCAAACTCTGCATACATAACACCGCTCCCCACTAGGTTTAGTCCATACTCAAACCCCATCTATCTAATGTATTCTTTTAAATAGGTGGGGCTCTTACGTGTACGTTGAGACCTACGTGGTTCAGGTGTTTTAGGGTTCTCACATTGTGAGGGAGGAAATGTGTCTGTTAACATTTCCTTACTTGGACTTCTAGTAAGGGTAGAACCTGTTTGGTTACTACAACCTGGTCTCTCCTCCCAATCCATCTCCAACCCAATGTCAGCACCTAAGTCAGGTAGTGATGTGCAATCTTCCATTTGTAAGAATGGTTGTTGGCACCGTGACAAGTTTTGGGATGATTCCTGTCGTGTTAGCTCGTTACACATGGGATTGATTCTTGCTTGCTGATAATCCTCCCCTTCCCCCCTAGAAGAGGCAGTAGGCATGGGAACCAGAGAGGAGCAATGGCGATGCTCCTGAGGTAGTCTGGATCTTAACTGATCAATGTGCCTGCTCCAGAGGACACCATCCTCAGTTTGAACCCTGTAAGACCTGGGGCCTGTAATTTGGGTTATCTCCACAGGAATCCATAATGGTTCACCCATAAGGTTTTTTGCATAAACAGAATTACCCACAGTGAATATGCGAAGTTTGCTAGTGGAATCTAGTGGTGCATTGGGTGCGTAAGTGGGATGAAGGCGGTCAAGGGGAGATCTGAGTTTCCTACCCATCAACAATTCAGCTGGGGTTAAGTTAGTTGAGGGGTTGGGAGTGATATGCTGGACACTGAGTAGTTTTTCAACTTTCTCAGTGATGTCCCCTGGACCCAATTGCTGGAGTTTCTCCTTGGTAAATCATACCATGCGTTTAGCCCGGCCATTAGCTGAAGGGTGCCCAGGGGCTGTAAGGGCGTGTCTTATACCCTGCTGTGCTAAATATGATTCAAAAAGGTTGGATGTAAATTGAGGACCATTGTCAGAAACAAGCACATCAGGTAACCCATGAGTTACAAAAAGTTTCTTAAGCTGTTTGATGACAGCTTCAGCTGTGGTGGATGCCATAGGGATAACCTCTAGCCATTTGGAGTATGCATCTACTATAATAAGGAAGGTGTGCCCTCTGGTAGGGCCACCAAAATCAATATGAATCCTGGACCATGGGCCCCTAGGACATTCCCATTCCTGTGTGGGAGCGAGAGGTGGGGCAGGCCTGACTTCCTGACAGTTGGGACAGGATGCAACCCAGTTTTCAACCATTTTGTCAATACCTGGCCACCATACATAACTCCTGGCCAATCCCTTCATCCTTACAATCCCAGGATGACCCTCATGTAACATTTCCAAAACCTCTCTTTGCAGTTTTGCAGGAATAACCACCCTGTTACCGCACAAAAAACATCCTCTTAATACAGATAACTCAGTTTGTCTGGACTTAAAAGGTTGGGAAGGTTGAGGTAGATCTTGTAGTGGCCAACCTTTTTTGATCCAGCCTACAATAGGAGCCAATAAAGTGTCTTTGGCACTTTCTCTGGCAATCTCAGCAGCATGGACTGGAAGCTTGGCAACAGTTTCTAGAAAAAAGGTGTAAGTCTCAGGAGCAGGGTCCTCAGTGTGTGAAGGAAGTGGGCAGCGACTCAAAGCATCTGCGTTCCCAATGTCTTTGCCAGGCCTGTGGATGAGTTTGTATGAATAAGCAGCAAGAAATTCAGTCCACCTCAGCATTCTTGGTGACAGGATAGTGGGTGTAGGTTTGTCTCCTGCCACAATGCCTAACAGAGGTTTGTGATCTGTGACAATAGTAAATGTTCTCCCATATAGATACTCATGGAATTTCTTGACAGCTGCCACAATTGCCAAAGCTTCCTTGTCCAGTTGGCTGTAGTTTCTCTCTGCTTTAGTCAAAGTACGAGAGTAAAATGCAATAGGGGCTTCCCTTCCACTGGGAAGCATGTGACTCAACACCCCCCCACTCCAAAAGGGGATGCATCACAAGTCAGTACAACAGGCAAATTCTCAGAGAACTGTATCAGGACAGAATCAGAAGTGATTTGTCTCTTAATATTGTTAAATGCAGCTTGTTCTTTTCTGCCCCAGACCCATGCAGGTTTTTTGTCCGATCATCTATGTAGGCATTCTGCAGTGGTTGCTTTCTGAGGTAGAAACATATGATAGAAGTGAATGAGTCCCAGGAACGCTTGCAAGTCTGTTTTGCATTTTGGCCTGGGGGCTTCTTTGATTGCCTGAACTTTGGCTTCTGTGGGGTGGATGCCATGTTTATCAATCATGTAACCCAAAAATTCCACTTTGTCAGTTCTAAGTGTGCATTTTTCTTCTTTGACTTTTATCCCCGCTTTTTTTTAATCTGGTTAAGACTTCTCTGAGTTTCTCGTGTAAATGGGTGTCATTTTCAGCAGAGATTAAAACATCATCAAAGTAAGGTACCACCCCTGGCAACCCTCGTAGCATCCTTTCCATAAGGCTTTGGAAAATGCCTGGTGCCACACTTACTCCAAATTGCAACCTTTTGCATTTGAAGGCACCTTTATGGGTTACAATGGTTTGGGCTTCTGCAGTGGCATCATCAACTGTTAACTGTTGATATGCCTGGGCCAGGTCCAATTTGGCGAAGACTGTACCCCCGCCAAGAGAATGTAATAAATGATGCAACACTGGAGCTGGATATGCGCTCTGTTGTAGCGCATGGTTCAATGTCCCCTTGTAATCTCCGCAGATTCTTACAGACCCATCAGCCTTGACTGTTGTGACTATGGGTGTCTCCCACCTGGAGTGGTCAGTGGGCTCTAAAACCCCTTGAGCTATTAGTTTATCTAATTGTGCATCAATTTTTCCTTTAATGCAAATGGAACCCTTCTGGGTTTTAAATGGATTGGTTGTACTTTGGGATCTAGGTTAAAGGTGATAGGGGTCCTCAAGTACTTTTTTTTTCTAATTACATTTATATGCCGCCCTTCTCCGAAGACTCAGGGCGGCTTACAATTTTTGGAGCACAACCCAATGCGCTCAGCAATACTTGCCTAATCCGTCACTGAAGACCTCTGGAAATTCAGACTTCAAGGCCTCTTCCCACTCAGTGTTGCTCACGTGATTGATGCCAGTCACCTCGATGCCCAGCGGGTTGAACCATTCAAGTCCCAGCAGACTTCGGCGATCCTTGTCAACAATGGTCAGAGGTAGACGCTTGGTGTGGCCCTTGAACTTTATGTTGAATTCTCTTGTTCCAGCTACTGGAATCTTGTTCCCTTGGTAGTCTTTAAGAGTCAATGCCTGCTTCTTGAAGTGAGTCTTCTGAATATCTGGTAACAGTCTTTGAATAGTGTCCCATGACACCATAGATAGGTATGAGCCTGAGTCCACTTCCATTTGGCAAGGTCTTCCTTCAATAAATACCTTGACATGCACTTTTCTGTTTTTTAAGGGAGATGAATGACCAATAGTTACTGTCTGATGAGTTTCATTCTTCCCATTTGCTTCTGTGCTGTGCCCCATTTTCTCACTGAGGTTATTTGGCTTGAATTCTTTGTCTTTGGTTGCAACAAACTTCCTTCTGTTTGGTGGAGTTCTGGATGATTTGCAGACTCTTGCTAGGTGCCCTCTTTTTTCACAATGGAGGCAAATGGTGTCTAGAAACTTGCATTCAGTGCAAGGGTGACTTCCCCCACAACCTCTGCAATAAAAGTCTTGCCTCTTTCTTCCCAGGTCTTTTCTTTTCCACTCCATTCTGAGTCAGTAAATTCCTTCCTCCACCTCACTGCAATCTGACTCAGAATCTAGTTCCTCACAATGATTTGTGGTGGACTTTTCCCCATCAGAATGGCTCGTGGCCTTGTTTATCTTCTTCATGGCTGCTGCTGAGGACTTGGTAGCTTCTGCTGAAGAGGCTTCTTCTATTGCTTCTTTCAGCGTGATCTTAGATTTCAAGATTAATTTGCTCTGTAGCACCTTGTCTTTAAGGCCCAAAACGAAACGGTCGTGCATGGTCTCCTCTAAACTGTTGAATTCGCATGCACCCCCAATGTCTCTTAAGCTTGCCACGAAGTCATTTATGCTTTCGTCTTCCCCTTGATCACGACGATAAAACTCGTGTCTCTTAATGCGGCACGATACTTGTGGCACGTAATGGGCTCTTAACAACCTTTCCAGATCAGGCCAAGCCATTACCTTCATGTCTGCTGCTCCCGCGAGTGCCTTCGCCATCTTGAAAACCGCCGGACCGCAGTATGTAAGAAAGACCGCCCTCTTCCGCTGCTCGGAAATGGCGGTCAGATCGTTTCCCTCCAGATACATTTGGAAAATGATCTGCATACGATTCCCAGTCTTCTGCCGTCGGATCGAACGGGGCTGGGGGGGTGTTCAGCGCAGCCATCTCGCTCTTCTTCTGTGCTGTGTTGCCTTCTCTTCAGGAGAATCCCACCTTCATCGCCAGTGTTAAGTTTGCATGAAGAAGCAGACACGGAGTGCTTCAGCTCTTAAGTTTTATTGTGACTTCAGCTCAGAACGGATCCGATTTGGCTTAGCCGAGGCAGCTATATATAGCCAGCTGCCTCGGCTGACAGCCAATCAGAGTGCAGGGTTTTCCTGCACTTTTTAACCAATGATTTCAAACACTTTACAAGAACAACCAATCAATTCAAACTCTGCAAACATAACACTTGGAAATAGATTCATTTGGCCAGGAGTCAATAAAGATGTGGAAATGTATTGTCAATCCTTTCCAGAATGTCAATGTGTGGAACTCAAGGGAAACGGGGCACAGGTCCCACCCATGGATGAAATGCCCCTTCCCCCCTCCACTTTCCAGATTTCTCATTAACATTGCTCTTTCCTTGTCAAAGTCAGCATAAAAGAAAGATCAGTATATCCTTGTATTTTTTTAATTATCCTATACTGGGTTTAATGAAGAGGTGCATTTTGGATGATAACTAAAATGGATGTATGCAATCATTGGTTTTTATAATGAAGAATTTAGACTGGGCAGTGTTCATACAATCCTGGGAAAAAAATTGCCCAAGATGAAGAGGAGATTGTGCTCAGCATATGTGATCTCTTGATGTGGGACAAAGAGGATGTAAGATAGAGAAAAGCAGTCACTAGCCTGATGCACAAAAGGAAATTATATCAATATCTGTAATTCCTTTAAATTAGAAAGTAGTAGAGTGTAAGAATAGAGATATGCATACATATATTTAGTTAAAATTATAGAATAAAGACTGCGCTACATAGTAAGAAGTAAAGAAAAAGTTCAGTCAAAGATCAAATGTTTTGCATTAAATTTTCTGTAAAAATTCATAACATTCTGATTTTCTTTTTGTTATTTTGTTACTTTCTAGTGTAAAAGCTCTTTATCTCTGTATAAATAAATTTGTTGTTTATTCACCTGTATAAATAGGAGGCCCTGCAGAAGCCAGAAACAGACCCATTTCCGGACTTCCTGTACTTCTGGGAGGACCATTTTTTTGACTTCCCAAGGGTCCAGAGGCTTCCCTCAGCCCTCTGGGAGGGTGAAAATGGCCTCTCCTAGGCTCTGGAGGCCCTCCGAAGCCAGAAACAGGCCCATTTCTGGACTTCTGGTACTTCTGGAAGGCCTGTTTTTCTCCCTCCCCAGAGCCTCCGTGTGCACCCTGCACTTATCTGCATCGACAATGGGCCACATGGAGACTCCTGGGATGTGAGGGGAGGATGGGTGGGGCCAGCTGGTCAGTTCAAATACTGGTTCAGCGAACTAGATGCAAATTTAATATCTGGTTTGCCTGAACTGGTCCGAACCAGTAGAATCCCACCCCTGGTTATGAGCTTCTCATTCTGAAAGATTGCTGCTAAAAAAAAAAGCTTTAATAAGATGATCAGTGTGCCATGACTTTGAGTGGTATGTTACTAGCTTCAGAAGTGAGATAGGTGATGAGCAGAGACGATGATTTCTCAGACCTGGCAATCTCAATTGCAGAATGCTTTTGCAAGGGTTCTGGATATTCACCCATTTTCATTATCTTCCATAAGCCAGATAAAACGTCTTCATGACTCCAGACTTTCATTGGGTTTTTTTGTATATATAATTGACATTCTTCTGTTTTGCTTCTGTATTATTGCTACTTCTAACCGTCCGATGAATATATTTGTTTATAACTTGTTTTAGATTGGGTTATATCATCCCATTAGTTACTTTGAAACCTTGGTCTGAAAAGCAGATTAAAACATTTAACTAAATCAAATCAATAATCATGGATTTAAATGCCTTGACTATGACTAATCCAGTATAACTCAATCTATGTAAGAACTCTAGAGACCAGATGATAATAATACAGTTCCCTTCCCCCATATTGATTTTTGGATAAATTCCCAAATTACATGATAGAGCAGAAGTCATGCACATCTCTCTCTTTCTCTCTCTCTCTCTCTCTTCTCTCAATATTCTATAATAGTATAGCTTTTCTTATTTAGTTCTCCCTCTCTCCATTTTTTTGCTCCAATTCCTTTTGCTTTTCATTTATTGTAATAATTGAATAGGTAAAATTGCATATTATAGAACCACTCTTGAAAATGCTACCTGCTAATTCCAGCACAAAGGAAGGGTGAGTTAAGCCCTTCTAAGATCACGCTACTATTTTCCGAGTGTACCATGTTCTGTCCATTCCTTAAGTGAAGTGCAGATTAATACCAGCAGCTAGCCTACCTGTTATCTGCTTTAGGGCTGTATGAGTCAAAGGTGAGATTGAAAAATGACTTTGTGCAGGAAACAGATGGGGAGAAAAACAGACAAGTCACATTGCAAAAGGCCTACAAATGAAAGTATGGTAAAGCTGTGTAATTTAAAATGGCAACCATCCAGAAAGGCTGGGGATATTAGACTATTAAACTAGAACCCAAGAGAACATTCAGTCATCACTGTGCCATATTGGGATAATGAAATGAAATGTGCACTTGTGTATGGAGGCACAATGTATACAGGCTTTGAGTAAACCATCCTTTTGGGGTTCACGTTTGATTATCTTGTTTGATTTCCATGTTATATATTGGATTGTTTTTCTTTAATGTTGTGCAGTTATTTTTTCCTGTTTATTTTTGTTGCACATCATCCAAAAGAAAGGAATAGAAGTTATTTTCTGCATCAATCATGTATTTATTTTACTCTTCTGTGTTCCTGTAAATTAACCTTGAAAAACAGATTCTGGATTTTGTATCCAGGATGGCTGCATTGTAACAAGATTTAAATCTCTAGAAATTCAGATCCTTGCCTTTCCTTCACTCTAAGAAAATAGTTTCCCACTCAAATATGCAACTTTAAAATGATGGCTAATTTTCAGAAGACAAAATAATGTACATACTACTTTGGTACTCACTCTGCTTAAGGAAATGTTAAAGCAGCAAGGAAGTTCTCAAAAGCTGACTTTTCCTGAAATGAGTGGCAGGTCAGTACAAAAAGGTAGGTCTAAAAATTTGCTTTATAACGAGTAGAAGGTTGTGAGTATTAGAAAGTCTCATCAAACTGGGTGAATTGTTTTTGTTTTTTCAACCCCATAAAAATTGAAATGGCAAAAGCTTAGGACCACCACAAAAAAACAGATAATCTTCTTCTTTCTTTTCCATTGTTTTTGCTTATTCCAAAATAAATGGTGATATTAAAGAACTATTATTCTTAATCTCTGGAGCAGCAAATTAGTTATATCCATTATTCTGCACCTGATACCTTGCAAATCTTCAAAGAATATATAATGTGGGTGAGACTAGGCTGAAGCTGCCATATCTAAAAAAGCCAGGAATCTTGTCTTAAGGATCATTTGAGTAGTTAAGGGGCCAAGTAGTTAAGGAATTATTCATGTCCTGTGCTGAACACATAGGCTTACAAGTATGCATTAAGGAAACCAAGAAAAAAAAGTAACTTGAACCAGATACACACACATACACACATGGTTGAGAGTTTTGGTTGAAAGTGATTTGAGTGTGGATTTTTTTCAGTTCAAATTTTTATTAATTTTAACAAAGCATAAAGTACAAAAAAGAGAGAGATAAAGGTGAAATAGGGGAGGAAAAGGGAAGAGAGAAAAGTGTACAGTAGTAGAGGAGAAATAGAAAAAAAAACATTTATTTCCAACTTCTTTTGGTGCAATTGAATAAAGCCTCAACTATAGAAATATAGTAGCCATTTCTATAACATCAAACCCAAAATCAAAGTTTCATTTTTTTCCACCTGAAGCACAAAAGTCTGAAGCGATTTCTAAGTTGAAACAATATTAATTGTGTTCTTTTTGAGTGTTTTGATCAAGGCTGTACATGTGTGAATGATGGACCGCAAGCCGAACATGGGACTGTGTATAACAAATTCTGCATTGATTTGTCTCTTTTCTACCATTTACAAATATTGTGATAAGACATTGTGTGTGTGCATGCACACATATGTGCGCATGTGTGCACTGTATAGAGTTATGGCTAAGATTTTGACTTTGCTTTAAAGAAAGAAAATGGCCTATAGGACTTTCTTAAGCCCCCAAAACCATAAAGCTAAAACAACAACAACAACTTTTTGGCAGTCTCTCAAAATACATTTGCATATAAGTCTATTGAAATAAAGCTATATCCTTGCTTAGGATAAAGAAACATTCCATTATTTATTTATTTAATCCATTTCTAAGTTTATCTATTCACCAACACTTCTGGTGGGAAGATAAAAACAAGCAGGACAGACTGAATAAATGCACTAAGGATTTATGAATGCAGATATTTTCCTTTTGGTCTAAGGCTGGAATTGGATCTTAGTCACTAAACCATGCTGCCTCACTGTCACATTCCAATCATAAATACTAAAGCTATCTAGACTGAATAAATTAATGATTGTGTATGTGTGTATATAGAATTGAAGTTTAAACATGCAAAGATTTAAAAGATAAAGATAAGAATATAAAAGGATAATGATAAAAAACCTTATAAAACTAAGTAAAATATAAAAAGTAAGGAAGGGCAAAGAGGAAAAAGGGATGTGTGTGTGTGTATGTATATGTGTATGTGTGTGTGTACATACATACATACACACACAGATATATATTTATAAACACATACATATACATACAGTATCTATCATCTATCTTATTGAATTGAATTGAATTGAATTCTTTATTTCTTTATTCACATAAAGGCAAACTCAACATGCCTGACATCAAACTCTAAAATTCCCATAAATCAAGCAAATAACAGACCTGTCTGTCTGTAATCTATCTACTATTCATAGACAATAGTTCAATCATATTTCAGTAAATCAAACATTAAAAAATCTCTTAATCCCATATCTCATGTTTTATCTAAGTAAATAATAAAGCCTCATCACTCAATCATAATGTCCATGAAGAACATAGAAGCAACATTAAATCTTTAATCCCTTCAATAATGTCTTACAAATTAGGACATTCATCTCCTCTCAGAAACTCCTTCATAAATTTAACACTTTCTTCCTCTTTTAGCTTATCACTTTCTCTAAAAATACAACAAAAAATCATTTCCCTCTAACTGATCTATAAACAAATCTTCAAAACCATACCATTCGGTCCTAGTTAAAAAAAAAGATTAAAACCTGCTAGAAAAAGAACATATACATTTTAATCTTGATCAAGTAAGCCAACTTTATAGACATTTTTGTTCCTTTAAAAGTCTTGATCTTTATACCTTTTAAGTAATGTCCTGAAAAGACCTGATTTCCTTTCATTCTCTCTTTATCTTTCCTCAGGAACTCATTCATAAGTATATGAATCTCAGGGGAATGCTAACACACAGGGCAGACGCTGGGACAAAGAAAGCACTGAAATTTCTGGACATTGTTATGACGACACACAATGGATTCTAGAAAACCCAAATAAAGCTAAAGTTTCCCTATTTCTTATACTGTTGCCACAAACAGTTATGAATATACTGGTTTGCACCTGCAGTAGTGCTGAAGGTCTATGGAGATTCTCAGTCACTCAGGTCATGGTTGTCCCAAAGGTGCTTTTTAAAAAGGCAACTGGACTTTGTTTTTCCTTGAAGACATTTCGCTTCTCATCATAAAAAGCTTCTTCAGTTCTTCAGTTCAGTTCAGAACTGAAGAAGCTTCTTGGATGAGAAGTAAAACATCTTCAAGGAAAAACAAAGTCCAGTTGCCTTTTTAAAAAGCACCTTTGAGAGTAGTGCTGAAGATTTGTCTAAATATTTTTTGTTCCAGAACAAAAGAGTTTGAGTAAGTGAAATGTGTAAGTCAAGAAAAATATATTGCCAGACAACTGTATATTTCTGATATCTTGGAATGATAAAATTATCTTTGCGAAATATTTCAGTCAAGAAACTAAGCAATTAAGTAATTACTCTTATGAAGGCATTGTATAAAGTTACTTGTGTCACAAATGGTGGCCCAGCTATAGAGGGTGACATTATTGCCATTAAGATCTAGTATTCAAAGAGATAAAGGAAGATGATGAAGGTGAGAATAGACAGAATTATATCCTTTTCTATATAGGGAATGCTTCTCTCAGTTTGAAGGTCAGGAATGTTTTGTTGCTGCCTGAAACCACAGTAATTTCTCTTGCTGACTTAGGATTTATAGAAGACTGTGCAAGCAATAAACGTTTCCTTTAAAAGAAGACAGCACTGAAGATTACTTAACAGAGACACTTTAAATTATTGATATGTTTTAAATGCCGAAGATCAGAAAAAGATTTGCACACCAGCAGAGTTTAGATATTCATTTCGTCCTCAGTACAAATACCTGGAGCATTCATTCCAAGAGAGGAATGTTTATTTTTGCTGATTTTCCTCTAACTCTTTTTGGCAGAACAGTGATAGAAGGGGTTACCTACCCTTTGGATCTAGTTAGGGCTCTGGATATTGTACATACATATCAGCTGTAGATAGCTCTGAAAGGTTACAGGAATTACACACAAATTGTGCACTGTGGATATTGAACTACACTTTGTGTTTTCTGTTTCATGCTCTGCTCACCCGAGAAACATCTGAAAATGAATTTCCCATTCTTTCACTGCCAAGATTGTTTACTTGAAAACTAGATTTGGTATTTATTTCCTTACTTAATTATTGATCTTGTACAGCTGCTCCTCTCAACCTGCTGACTCTAGATGTCTCCCGATACAAAAACTTTAAAAACATTAAATGACATAAAACTCCCATATTTAGCCAAGACCCCTAAAAGGCTACCTCCTTGTAAAAAAAACACATAATCTGGTCCTATGTCTTTGAGGCTTTCTGGAAGATGAAGCCTAAATCAGGACCAATTTTTTTGGGGGGGGGATGCTGTTCCATAGGGCAGGTGTGACAGAGAAGACATATACACATACTGATTCATTCTCTTAAAAATATGAAGCCTCTACTTTTACCTCATCAAATGGCTTCTTTCTGCAAAGAACAAAATTCTGGAACTCATATGGGGCTTCTGTAAGTTATGTTCTCTTTATCCAGTGAACATAAAGTCTTAAACTGTGATTTTGAATTGACCTTTTGTTTTCTCTTAAGTTGATAGTCATGGATGGGTGAATGATGGAGTTAAATTTGCTGTCAGTAGGAGAGGCCATATACATCTCTAAAAGATAAGTAATTCCTGAGTATTTGCTTTGATGGGCACTAGTTGGCAATATATGCGGCATTTTAAATTAAAATTGGGAGACAATCCTTTGTAGTAACATCTAGAAACCTCTATATTTTTGCACCCAGAAATAATTTAAGTAGCTTCTTTACACTTTTATTTTGAGAAACTTGTTTTCTCTAAGTGCAGGTCTGTCAAACAGGTGGCACAAAAGCCAGATGCATCACACGCAGGCCATGCCTAGCCCGGCCCTCCAAAGGCAAAAAAAGTCATGATATGTCACAATGCATCATGTGATGCAATCAAGTTTGACACCTGTGCTCTAAGGAATTGTGTGATGATATAAGCTAAGGTGCTTCTTCAATTATTGTATTCATTTCAAGTCATAACAAAATACCAGAGTTAAAGTAAAATAATGACTGACCATTATTAAAATATAGCAGAAATCACTGAATTAAGTCAAACTTATACAGCACTATCAATATAGCAATTAAATATCAATAAAAGGTTAATCTTTAAAAAAATAAATTGTTTTTCACATCACTGGAGCAAAATATGCAGCCTCCATAAATAAAAACTCCTTGTTTAAATTTATTAAATATTCAGTTTTGTGTGAATCAGGCTAGAATAATATTCCCATCAAGAGGAGCTGGGATGCTTGTTTAAGGCTATGCTATATGAAATTGTAGAAAAGAGAAGCTTATTTTCAAGGCAACTGTTAAAAGCAGAGGGTTATCCACTCCTAGAGACAGATGGCACTAAAGTGATAACCTCAGCAGTGAAGCAAGGCAACAAGCACTTATGAGATGAAAGGGGGAAGGATAGATGAAACTGCCTTATAGAGAATCACATTATTAGTCCAATTAACCTAATGTTTCCCTCTCCTAGGAGGAGTCACTTCTATAATCTCAGGCATATGTCTTCACCACCCCTTTTAACTTTTTATGAGAGATCCCAGTGATTAGCTTAGCAGAGAGGTTGGCTGTGACAGGTTTGCCACCTAATCTCATGTGGATATTTTTTTGTTTTGTTTTGTTTTTAATCAAGGAAGGTATGTGGGAAGTACATGGGAGGATTTCAAAAACAATTTTGGCTACAACAAGCCAACGTAATGGCTTATAAACATGTTTCTCCCCCCACCCCAAAATTAACATTTATATTAAATTGTGGTTCTGTTATTTAGCAGCTTGCTGATGAATTCTGGAAACCTACAGTAATTGCTCACAGTTTGGGGATATTAAAATTGAATCTGGGGCACTGTAGTGGTGTATGGCCTGCAGCATACTCATTCTTGACTAAATTATTTGGGTTCAAATTACACGAAGGACTGTCTTTATCTAAACCAACCTGTCTGCACTACAAGATGAAGCACAGACAGCATTCTCACACGTTCTTCTTTCAGGGCTAATAAATTGTAAAACTTAACAGAAATGCCTTCAGAGCAGAACAGAGCTTGGAAATTTATTGCCAATCAACATTTCTTCCTGGAAAAGGCTATTCCAGGCCTCTGGAAGCCCTTGGATCCTAGCTGTTGATGTGGTTGACCATGAAACCTCTGGATTTCCTGGATATGCAGGGAGTCAGTTGCAGGGGAGAAAGTTTCAATTCTAGGTGCTTCAATATGAGATGCCCTGTCAGCCAGCTTTCTTCCCTATCCCATCTCTATCTCTATCTCTATCTACAAGAAGCCATTGCAAGAGATCATCTGGCTCAAGTAAGCCATCATCAACATATTGATGACACTGAACTATTTATTTCTATCTTGGGACAAACGGGGGATGGTGTAGAAGCCCCTCTTGTTGAAGGTCTAGATGAGGAGAAACAATCTAAGGTGGAATAGCTTTCAATAGAGAACCCTACTAATTCTAAACCAGTATTAATATTGACTCTACATGGGGTTTACTCCTCCTGAAAGACCGAGCCTGCAATCTGAAGGTCTTCCTGAATTCAGTTCCTTCTGGAAAACTGATGGAAGGGATGGCTAAAAACATTTTTGCCCATGATTGGTGTTATGTATGCAGAGTTTGAATTGCTTGGTTGTTCTTGTAAAGTGTTTAAAATGATTGGTTAAAAAGTGCAGGAAAACCCTGCACTCTGATTGGCTGTCAGCCGAGGCAGCTGGCTATATATAGCTGCCTCGGCTAAGCCAAATTGGGTCCGTTCTGAGCTGAAGTCACTAATAAACTTAAGAGCTGAAGCACTCCGCGTCTGCCTCTTCATGCAAACTTAACACTGGTGACGAGGATGGGATTCCCCTGAAGAAGAAGGCAACGCGGAACAGAAGAAGAGCGAGATGGCTGCGCTGAACACCCTCCCAGCCCCGTTCGATCTGACGGCAGAAGACTGGGAGTTGTATGCAGATTGTTTCCAAATGTATCTGGAGGGAAACGATCTTGCCGCCATTTCCGAGCAGCGGAAGAGGGCTGTCTTCCTTACGTACTGCGGTCCGGTGGTTTTCAAGATGGAGAAGGCACTCGTGGGAGCAGCAGATGTGAAGGTAATGGCTTGGCCTGATCTGGAAAGGCTTTTAAGAGCCCATTACGCGCCACAAGTATCGTGCCTCATTAAGAGACACAAGTTTTACCGTCGTGATCAAGGGGAAAACGAAAGCATAAACGACTTCGTGGCAAGTTTAAGAGACATTGGGGTGCATGAATTCAACAGTTTAGAGGAGGCCATGCGCGATCGTTTTGTTTTGGGCCTTAAAGACAAGGTGCTACAGAGCAAGTTATTAATGAAACCTAAGATCACGCTGAAAGAAGCAATAGAAGAAGCCTCTTCAGCAGAAGCTACCAAGTCCTCAGCAGCAGCCATGAGGAAGATGAACAAGGCCACGAGCCATTCTGATGGGGAAAAGTCCACCACAAATCATTGTGAGGAACTAGATTCTGAGTCAGATTGCAGTGAGGTGGAGGAAGGAATTTACAGACTCAGAATGGAGCGGAAAAGAAAGACCTGGGAAGAAAGAGGCAAGATTTCTACTGCAGAGGTTGTGGGGAAAGCCACCCCCGCACTGAATGCAAGTTTCTAGAAACCATTTGCCTCCGTTGTGAAAAAAGAGGGCACCTAGCAAGAGTCTGCAAATCATCCAGAACTCCACCCAACAGAAGGAAGTTTGCTGCAAGCAAAGACAAAGAATTCAAGCCTAACAACCTAACCTCAGAAGGTGAGACAGAAGCAAATGGGCAAACTCATCTCATCAAACAGTAACTATTGGTCATTCTTCCCCTTTAAAAAGCAGAAAAGTGCATGTCAAGGTACTTATTGAAGGAAGGCCTTGCCAAATGGAAGTGGACTCAGGCTCATACCTATCTATGGTGTCATGGGACACTATTCAAAGACTGTTACCAAATATCCAGAAGAATCACTTCAAGAAGCAAGCATTGACTCTTAAAGACTACCAAGGAACAAGATTCCAGTAGTTGGAACAAGAGAATTCAACGTGAAGTTCAAGGGCCACACCAAGCGCCTACCCCTGACCATCGTGACAAGGATCGCCAAGTCTGCTGGGACTTGAATGGTTCAACCCGCTGGGCATCGAGGTGACTGGCATCAATCATGTGAGCAACACTGAGTGGGAAGAGGCCTTGAAGTCTGAATTTCCAGAGGTCTTCAGCAATGGATTAGGCAAGTACTTGGGGACCCCTATCACCTTTAACCTAGATCCCAAGGTACAACCAATCCGTTTAAAACCCAGAAGGGTTCCATTTGCCTTAAAGGAAAAATTGATGCACAATTGGATAAACTAATACCCGAAGTGGTTTTAGAGCCCACTGACCACTCCAGGTGGGAGTCACCCATAGTTACACCAGTCAAGGCTGATGGGTCTGTGGGAATCTGCGGAGACTACAAGGGGACATTGAACCATGCATTACAACAGAGCGCATATCTAGTTCCAGTAGTGCATCATTTATTACATTCTCTTGGAGGGGGCACAGTTTTTGCCAAATTGGACCTGGCCCAGGCATATCAACAGTTAACAGTTGATGATGCCACTGCAGAAGCCCAAACCATCGTAACCCACAGAGGTGCCTTCAAATGCAAAGGTTGCAATTTGGAGTAAGCGTGGCACCAGGCATCTTCCAAAGCCTTATGGAAAGGATGCTACAAGAGTGGTGCCTTATTTTGATGACATTTTAATTTCTGCTGAAAATGACACTCAGTTACACGAGAGACTCAGAGAAGTCCTAACCAGATTCAAAAAAGCGGGATTAAAAGTCAAAGAAGAGAAATGCACACTTAGAACTGACAAAATAGAATTCTTGGGTTACATGATTGATAAACATGGCACCCACCCCACAGAGGCCAAAGTTCAGGCAATCAAAGAGAGCAAGCTGCATTTAACAATATTAAGAGACAAATCACTTCTGATTCTGTCCTGATACAGTTCTCTGAGAATTTGCCTGTTGTACTGACTTGTGATGCATCCCCTTTTGGAGTGTTGGGGGGTGTTGAGCCACATGCTTCCCAGTGGAAGGGAAGCCCCTATTGCATTTTACTCTCGACTTTGACTAAAGCAGAGAGAAACTACAGCCAACTGGACAAGGAAGCTTTGGCAATTGTAGCAGCTGTCAAGAAATTCCATGAGTATCTATATGGGAGAACATTTACTATTGTCACAGATCACAAACCTCTTTTAGGCATTGTGGCAGGGGACAAACCAATGCCCATGATCCTGTCACCAAGAATGCTGAGATGGACTGAATTTCTTGCTGCTTATTCATACAAACTCATCCACAGGCCTGGAAAAGACATTGGGAATGCAGATGCTTTGAGTCGCTGCCCACTTCCTTCACACACTGAGGACCCTGCTCCTGAGGCTTACACCTTTTTTCTAGAAACTGTTGCCAAGCTTCCAGTCCATGCTGCTGAAATTGCCAGAGAGACTGCCAAAGACACTTTATTGGCTCCTGTTATAGGCTGCATTAAGAAAGGTTGGCCACTTCAAGATCTACCTCAACTTGCCCAAACTTTTAAATCCAGGCAAACTGAGTTATCTGTATTAAGAGGATGTATTTTGTGAGGTAACAGGGTGGTTATTCCTGCAAAACTACAGAAAGAGGTTTTGGAAATGTTACATGAGGGTCATCCGGGAATTGTCAGAATGAAGGGATTGGCCAGGAGTTATGTATGGTGGCCAGGTATTGACAAATGGTTGAAAACTTGGTTGCATCCTGTCCCAAGTGTCAGGTAGTCAGGCCTGCCCCACCTCTCGCTCCCACACAGGAATGGGAATGTCCTAGGGGCCCATGGTCCAGGATTCACATTGATTTTGCTGGCCCTACCAGAGGGCACACTTTCCTTATTATAGTAGATGCATACTCCAAATGGCTAGAGGTTATTCCTATTGCATCCACTACAACTAAAGCTGTCATCAAACAGCTTAAAAAACTTTTTGTAACTCATGGGTTACCTGATGTGCTTGTTTCTGACAATGGTCCTCAGTTTACATCCAACCTTTTTGAATCATATTTAGCACAGCAGGGTATCAGACACGCCCTGGCAGCCCCTGGGCATCCTTCGGCTAACAGCCGGGCTGAACGCATGGTACGATTTACCAAGGAAAAACTTCAGCAATTGGGTCCAGGGGACATCACTGAGAAAGTTGAAAAACTACTCAGTGTCCAGCATATCACTCCCAACCCCTCAACTAACTTAACCCCAGCTGAATTGTTGATGGGTAGGAAACTCAGATCTCCCCTTGACCGCCTTCATCCCATTTACGCACCCAACGCACCACTAGATTCCACTAGCAAAGTTCGCACATTCACTGTGGGTGATTCTGTTTATGCTAAGAACCTTATGGGTGAACCATTATGGATTCCTGTGGAGATAACCCAAATCACAGGACCCAGGTCTTACAGGGTACAAACGGAGGATGGTGTCCTCTGGAGCAGGCACATTGATCAGTTGAGGTCCAGACTACCTCAGGAGCATTGCCATAGCTCCTCTTTGGTTCCCATGCCTACTGCCTCTTCTAGGGGGGAAGGGGAGGATTATGAGGATAATCAGCAAGCAAGAATCAACCCCATGTGTAACGAGCTAACATGACAGGAACCATCCCAAAACCTTTCACAGTGCCAACAACCATTTTTTACAAATGGAAGATTGCACATCACTACCTGACTTAGGTGCTGACATTGGGTTGGAGATGGATTGGGAGGAGACCAGGTTGTAGTAACCAAACAGGTTCTACCATTACTAGAAGTCCAAGTAAGGAAATGTTAACAGACACATTTCCTCCCTCACAATGTGAGAACCCTAAAACACCTGAACCACGTAGGTCTCAACGTACACGTAAGAGCCCCACCTATTTAAAAGAATACATTAGATAGATGGGGTTTGAGTATGGACTGAACCTAGTGGGGAGGGGTGTTATATATGCAGAGTTTGAATTGATTGGTTGTTCTTGTAAAGTGTTTAAAATCATTGGTTAAAAAGTGCGGGAAAACCCTGCACTCTGATTGGCTGTCAGCCGAGGCAACTGGCTATATATAGCTGCCTCGGCTAAGCCAAATTGGGTCCGTTCTGAGCTGAAGTCACTAATAAACTTAAGAGCTGAAGCACTCCGCGTCTGCCTCTTCATGCAAACTTAACAATTGGTGTGACAATAGTAACCTTACATAGAATGAAATGAAGTTAAAATGGTCAGTCATGACCTTGTCACTTCTTGTTTGGACTACTGTAATTTATTTCATGTGAGGTTCCCCTTTAAAAATTACATGTCCCAGAAACTTAAGTTGGTGGTCCTGTACATATACTGGATAGTCTCAATACTAACACATAGTAACGCATATCATTTATATGAAGATTCATTTGCTACCTATGAGATTCCAAATACAATCCAAAATGTTATTTTATTTATAAAGCTTTATAAGGCTTAAGGCCCATCAATGCCTTTTAATAAGTATGATATGAAGCAACATACAGGTATGCATTTTCTGTGAGGTTCGCCTCATGTGGAACAGCCTGCCAACTCAGGGTTGGATTTACTTCAGAGTGCTTCTTGGTAGTTTATTCAGCTTAAATAATTTTTATTAGGACTACTTGTTCCTAATGCTAGTTATGCTTTTGCAGTTTCATATCTGGTAGAGATATGGAAAGAATCAATTGACGCTCCTATAATACTCAACTATGTTAATAGGAAGCTGAAAAAGATTAATGACATTGATATTAATTGCAGTACTTAGGTAACCTTTGAAATAACATGTTTATTCCTGTAAATCCAGGGAGGATTTGAAAAAAAACCTATGAAATTAGCTTCCAAGTTGAAATCTTCCTGCTGTTGGAAATGCAGTTTAGTAATTGATGTGGGCTTGTTATTTTGTAGCCATATTTGGGTCTGAAGTCCACATAATTATAACATAATTATAGATGGATCAGAACAATTATTTGAAACCCGTTAAAACATTAAGATTTATGAGATTTATTCAGATGAAGTATAAGAATTCTATACTATATTATAGAATACTATTAATACTGACAGCAGTGATATACTGATATGTATTGTTGGTCAATATTTGGATTAGTCACCATCTAACAAAGGATCAAAGAAGAAACTAAACCGATTTGATAAAATTTTCACAATAGTTTTGTTTATAAATATACATTTCAATTTATGATCTAAACCTTTAATTTCCATCAGTTTTAATATTATATTATACAATTAACTCAGCTAACTCAGTTAAATCTTGTATGTAACCAGCATACAAGAAACACTTCAAATAAATGTATCAACAACAGGATATATTTCATACTTAGGATATATTTCCATAGCTAATTCAGAGATCCACAAGAAGGAGTAGATTTTGGAAGGTGCTAACAAGAAGAAAGATGTGCCAGGCTACTTGCTAATTGGCTATGTGTTAGTTATAAGTATGCTACGATTGAAGCCCTAGAAATGAGAGCTTGTTGCTAGATAACTGAATTAGGAAGGACCTTATATTAGTGGGAATAGCTGACAGGTGTCAGTCAGCATAGCAGCTGTATACCTGTTTGTATTAGTGTTTAGGATGTGGCTGTGAGTGAGAAGGAAGATGTCAAAATGGCAGTTGGGGTAATGTGATTGACAAGCATGTACAATGGAATAAGGCTTCAGTTGCCTTGATATGACTGCCATCTTGCCCTCTTTGACTTTTCTTGCAATGCTGCTATTTTGCTGAAAGTCAGTTAGTGGGAGAAAAGAAGACAGTGACATATCAAAAAATAAGATTAAAGGAGACCTGGTGACACAGTGGTTAGAATGCAGTATTGCAGGCAAACTCTGCCCATAGCCTGGAGTTCATTCTCATGGAGCTCAAGATTGACTCAGCCTTCCATCCTTCTGACGTTTGTAAAATGAGGACCCAGATTATTGGAGGCAATGTGCTAATATTGTTAAGAGCCCAGAGAGTACTGCAAAGCACTATGGAATAGAACGTAAGTCTAAGTGCTGTTGCTATTTCTAAATAGATCCCCTTTTTATATCTATATTGAAAAAAAACTTTTGTTTATATTACATAGATTTGTGTGCATACAGTTTGTGAGTATGTGGGTTTGCATGCTAATAATCTTGTAACTCTATTTTTGTCCTCAGTGACTCATACATAATAATTATTTTTGCATTTTTCACTGGAATTATAAAAGAAACAATTAGTATTAGCTATGAACCAGCAAGAGGGTTTTTTTTGCTTTATGAGGGTTCATTCATTCATGGGGAATGTTTTTAAAAAAAAACACTGTTGCTTGCCAAGTATTTACAGAGTGGAGCATAAAGTTCAAAGGTTTAATAATTTTGTGTTAATAGTCATACAATTCATTATCAAAAGAAAATTGTCAAAAGTTCTTTATAAAACACCAGTAGACATTTAAGGAATGCTTTTAATAGTAGTAACACATCTATTTGGGGGGTCATCTTGATTTGATTGAGAGCTGCATATATTTCATGTAATGCTTTCTGTTACTACATTTTATAACTCAACTAAGAGACATGACTGTTACATTTAATTTCTTAATTAGAAATAGTTTTCTAATCTCTAAATGAATGTTCTTCCAAGCATTTATTCTTTAATTTTGTTCAGTTGAGCTGGGGCAATGCTCTCAGTGGAACCTGGATGGCTTAATTGCCAACATTATCAAATACAGTTCCGCAACTAATAATTTTAGATCACCAGCTGATTGCTCAGGGAGGTCAGCAAAATGCTTTCACTCATATATTACTTTATAAAATGCTTTATTTGGCAAGGAACACAGATATATTTATATTAACTGTAAATACTGCAGTAAACAATCATCTGATGGGGGTTTTGGTGAATACATGTCTTTTTTTTTATCAGCCACCTACACTCCTTCATATATATATATATATATATATATATATATATATATATATATATATATATATTCATAGATTTTCATGGGTAAAGGTATGTAGGTCTTGGTGTATTCGGGTCTTGTCCCGTGTAAGATTGAGAATACCTTGGCGACGTTTCGACGAGATCCCACTCGCCATCTTCAGGCTGGTGTCTTCGGCTTTGTGCTTGTGCCAGCAAAGCGTGATCTGAGCTGCTTTCTCTCTATAAATACTGGAGGGGAGGTGTGGTGTGCTGGCTCTGTTGTAAGCAGGTTGGTTGGCTGTGTTTCTGGCTGTGTTGTCGCTTCTTGATTTTAAACTCTGGAGTTTAAAAGGGAAAAACAGCCACTATCACACACTTGATAGTGATAGTGTTACATATATATATGTAACAAACGAGTCCCAGCCACGAGAACCAACACCGGACCCAAAATAACACATGATGCCACCACCAATCTCCTTCACCAGACTCAAACCCAAGCCCACGCCACAGATGAAAGGCAACCACCATCCAGAAACCAGACCATGGCTGCAACACCAGCTGCTACACCCCCCTCCGACCCCCAAACTAAGCAAACTGACACATGCTATAAACACATAGCCAGACCTCAAACTCGAGCCAAACCAAGGCCGAATGTCACATCACAGCCTTCCACCCAGGACACTATATCACAGAACTCAGGAGATTACAACACAAAACATCAGGAGGTTGCAACACAGACAACGATCCAGGAGATTACAGCACCACACCCAGGACGTCACAACAATAGAACTCAAAAGGTCATCACACAGCCCATTACCCAGGTCGTTACAACACAAAAGGCTGAGAGATACACAGCCAGCACCTCAGCCACACAGGGTCTCAGGAAAAAGCCATCCAATCTGCATACATCAACTCCATCAACCAATCAAGAAGTAACAACACAGCCAACTCTGGAGTTTAAAAGGGAAAAACAGCCACTATCACACACTTCTCCCAGAAGAACTAAGCTGAAGACACCAGCCTGAAGATGACGGATGAGATTTCGTCGAAACATTGCCAAGGTATTTTCAATCTTACACGGACAAGACCGAATACACCAAGACCTACATACCTTTATCCGTGAAAATTCAAAAACAAATATATATATATATGTATATATGTAGGTCTTGGTGTATTCGGGTCTTGTCCCGTGTAAGGTTGAGAATACCTTGGCAACGCTTCGACAAATCTCATCCGTCATCTTCAGGCTGGTGTCTTCAGCTTCGTTCTCCTGGCCAAGGTATTTTCAATCTTACACGGACAAGACCCGAATACACCAAGACCTATACCTTTACGTGAAAATCTACGAAAACAAATATATATATATATATATATATATATATATATATATATATATTAGATTTTCACAGGTCTCTTTTTCTGTAAGATTGAGAGTACTCTCAATCTTACATGGGAAAAGACCCGAACACACCAAGACCTGCATACATACATACATACATACAAACATACATACACATATACATATACACACACATATGCATATGTACATACATACATACATACATACATACATACAAACAAACATACACACACAATCATCTACTACATGATTCTTTATCTCCTCAGAAAAGTAAATTTTAATTATAGCATTTGTTGTTTAGTCTATATAGCGGTTCCCAAAACAATCAGTGTCATGGGAAAATAGCACTGATTATAGCACCTGTGTAACAACATATCAGATTTATACTGATTTTTCTATATTAAACATTAAACTCCTACTATTGATGAATGAAACCTCTTTGTTTAGGTCTCAATTATTTCTCAGATAAATGAGGTGATTAACAGCTGTATCATGTCGTCCCTTAACTATGAATAGTGGAAGGGATGAAAAGACAGAAATAGTTGTATGAAAAACAGAGGTGGTGATGCCAATTTGTGGGATGCTGCCTTAATAGTGTATTTCATGGATCACAAAGAGAAAAGAAAGTGTGGAAAAAAGAAAGAAAGTGGGCAAGTTAGAGGAAACCAGATGTCACCTAAATTAAAGATGGTTTTAATTTCTATAGTCATATTGGTGAATTCTTTGTTTAACAAAATAAAACCATGAATGTGGAGGGTACACTTCAGGTCTATAAGCTGCATTGGCATCCACGTAAAATTCAAGTACTGTCTGTCATTTATAAAGCCTTTCATGTATAGGTTATTTGTGGGACCAGTTGTTTCTACCCATCCTATTAGATCAGGGGTGTCAAACTCACGTTGTCATGGCATCATCATGTGACATATTGGGACTTTTTTCTCCTCGCTAAACTGGGTGTGGGCATAGCCACTGCGTGATGCATCTGGTCGGTGAGCCATGAGTTTGACAGCCCTGCATTAGATCCAATTGTCTAATTGTTGCTTTGGCTGCCCTTTGAAACATTCTTTTCCCTAAGATTTCCTATGCTCTTTGGAAAGCTCTTAAAACATGGATGCATTCCTGGTCTTGGTGATTACAGTGTTAGAGTTCCAGTGTTATTACCGTATTTTTTGCACTATAAGACACACCTGACCATAAGACGCATCTAGGTTTAGAGGAGGAAAACAAGAAAAACAAATCAGGTGGAGCCTGAGAGGACTATAAATAGGTGTCCTCTCATGTGCCAGCTCTGCCTATTGACTCCTGCACTGCGGAAAAGAGACAGAAGAGGCGGGCAATGACAAAGACAGAAGAAGCGGGGTTCAGCAATGTAAAAGGACCCTACCACCGCAGCCCGGCTGCTATTCACCAAAGGACCGGCACCAATGCACAGACATTTCCACCCAGTTTTTTGGGGGGGTGGGGAGTGTGTCTTATGGAGTGAAAAATACGGCATTTGTAATACCAGTTTGGCTCCTTGTTAAAGTTTGATATTACAGGCAGTCCTTGACACACGACCACAATTGAGCCCCAAATTTCTGTTGCTAAGCAAGGCAGTTGTTAACTGGCTTTACCCCATTTTACAACCTTTTTTGCCACAGTAGTTAAATGAATCACTGCAGTTGTTAAGTGAATCATGCAGGCCTTAAGTGAATCTGGCTCCCCCCCATTGACTTTGCTTGTCAAAAGCCAGCTGGGAGGGTGGCAATTGGTATCACATGACCCCAGGACAGCACAATTGTCATAAATACATGCCAGTTTCCAGCCCCCAAATTTTGATCACGTGGCCATGGGGATGCTGTAATACTTGTAAGGGTGAAGTAAATCTTTTTTTCAGTGCCTTTGTAACTTGTCACTAAATAACTTGTTGTAAGGCAAGTACTACCTATATGTTATTGCATTATTTTTTTTTTTAATTTGAACTTATATGCCGCCCCATCTCCGAAGACTCGGGTGACACAGCTAAAACAGAAACAATAAATACTTAAAAAACGATTAAATTAAATTATAAGTTCAAACATTATAAAAAACCTTAAAACCCTCCCTCCCCAAGGGGTCACAGCCGGTTGGTCAAACAACCAGGTCTTTAGCTCACGGCGAAAGGTGCGGAGATCGGGGGCCAGGCGGAGCCCCACAGGCAGTTGGTTCCAGAGGTCAGGGGCCGCGACAGAAAAGGCTCGTCGTCGGGGAACCGCCAGCCGGCATTGGCCCGACGGGACCCTGAGGAGTCCTTGCCTATGGGCTCGCACAGGGCGACCGGTATTTGATATTGGAAGAAGACGCTCCCTTAAGTATTGAGGACCCATGTCATGAAGGACTTTGTATGTTAACACCAAAACCTTGAATCTCACCCGGAGCGCAACCGGTAACCAATGAAGGCCGCAGGAGGGGGTCGTATGGGAGAACCGGGTAACTCCCATCACCACCAGCGCCGCGCATTCTGCACCAGCTGCAATCTCCGGATGGTATGCAAGGGCAGTCCCAAATAGAGAGCGTTGCAGTAGTCGAGCCTAGAGGTAACAAGGGCATGAGTGACCGTGCGGGCGTCGGTCCAGAAAAGGGCGAAGTTGACGAACAAGGCGGAGCTGGGCAAAGGCCCCCTAGCAACGGCCCCAACCTGATCCTCCAACCGAGCCATACATCCAGGAGGACCCCCAGATTCAGCGCCTATCCACAGGGGTAACACCTCCCCTATGGCCAAAGATGGATAATCTAAACTGGGCGGGCGCCGATATGCACAGCCACTCAGTCTTGGCGGGTTGAGTCGAAGCATGTTCCCGCTCATCCAGTTCCGTACGCATCCAAACACCGAGTCATCAGGGAGAGGGCATCACTGATCTGGTCTGGGGTGGAAATGTACAGCTGAGTATCATCAGCGTACTGATGAAATTTCACCCCAAAACCACGGATGATCTCACCCAGCGGCTTCATGTAGATGTTAAACAAAAGGGGAAAGGACCGACCCTGAGGGACCCCACAAGAGAGCACCCTAGGGGACGACCTGACCCCCCAGCACCGATTGACCACCCGAGAGGTAGGAGGAGAACCACCAAGAACGGTGCCCCCACTCCCAACCCCTCAAGGCGACGCAAAAGGATACCATGGTCGATGGTATCGAAAGCCGCTGAGAGGTCTAATAGGACCAGGACAGAGGAAAAACCCCTATCCCGAGCCCTCCAGAGATCATCCATCAGTGCGACCAATGCCGTCTCCGTGCTATACCCGGGTCGGAAGCCCGATTGATACGGATGCTGTAAACTGCTTAGTCGCTATTGTGAGATGGATTGTGTTCCATCCGATAATGTTCCAATCAGTCCTATAGAATTTTATTTTTAAAAAATCGAAAGCCAATTTCAGGTTCAGAAATCTGATTTAATAAAACTAATCCTACTTTTCCTATTCTTACCTTCTCCCAGTATTTTTACAAGAAGATACATTTTATGAACCCAGTTCCAGAATGCTATCATAGGTTATAAACACCAGATTTGAAACCTTAAAGAATACTTATAAGTAAAGACCATTTCCAAACAATATAGAACACCAATCGGTGTGCAAATGGCATCTGATGAGGACATGTAATGAAACATTTGTATTGGTGCACATTTTGAAACAGAGTAAATAAACATGCCTTTCCCTCCATCAGCACAATCTGCTCTGAAGCTGCTATTTCAATTTGTTTTGTCATTCCAGTTTCATAATAAATTATAGATTGTGTTACACACTATGACCAGTGATTCAGAGTTTCACAAAGTAGACATGGAAATCAGTAATTTAATTTCATGAAGGTAGAAATCTGTACTGAAATGTATTTAGAAAAAATCATAAAAGAAAAAAATGAAAAGAAAAATATGTTTCTTTTACCATAGCAATGTTAAACTTCATGAGTTCCCTAGTTTGATTGTAGATGAAGAAGCTAATTATAAGCACATAAATCTCCACACACATGCACACCATGAACCTTAACAACATAAGAATGATGTAGGATCAGATTACACAATTTTCTTCCAACAATTGTTTTTGTGAGCCATATTACCTGTAATTCATAAAAATTATTTAATCAACTCCTAAAATCTTAACCACCACAAATGTCTCTTCTTTTTAAAAAAAAACAGTTTTAATTTGCTTTTTTCATCAAGATACTTTTCATAAGGTCAGGCAGGCATTCAAGTTATTATATCTTGTAATATCTTTCATATTTTAAATATCAAATAATTTAACTTGAGCTATATGTATTTGTTTCTATTGGAGGAAAATAGATAGATATTTAATAACAAATGTCATGCTATTCTGTGACATTTTTCAATTTCATCTGTATGATTCTATTGTTGAAGATTGAATTAAACCAAGACCATACAGAATCATATTATCTAGTTCTGTTTTTCTTTCCAAGCAAAGCTGTTTCAAAGACTGATGCAAATACTGATTTAATTAAACCAACAGTTGGACTCTGGTACATAAAAATCCTTCCAGCAGCATATACCAGTGGTGTTTTTTTTCATAACAGTCCAAGCTTAAGATAACCAATGTTTTTATAATTTGAGAAATGTCAAATGTGGGGGATATAATTTAACAAGACATAATTGGCTTTAAAGTGGTTTCCTAGAACTACCTACCCATAATATCAATACACAAAATTCCTTCAAAGTATTTACATCCCCAAAATAGAAATGCCAACCTTTCTAAAACATAGCTTGGTATCCAATAAAGAATATATTTTGCAGAACAATATTTTGATGAAGTAATAATATTTTTTAGGGTGTAAGAAGTATTCCTATCATTCCTGAAATGTAAAGTCTGGGCAATATGAACTATTCCTGTTCTCTATTCTACATGTCTTAGATACTTTCTAAATGTTTTTTTGTGAAAGTTTTAAATTTATAGTAAAAATACATTGTCAGTTTAGTCTCGTAAAGGCCTTCTTCAAAACAACTCAATACCTCTGAAATGTCAAAGGCCAGAGTACATTGGGGCCAAATAATACACATAACAAATGCCTTTTAACTCCATATATTTAACCTTAACTGAGAGATCTTGATAAATTGTTTCTTCCATAAAAAATGACCAATAATTTATTAATCTGTTTAAAATATTCAAGTGAAAACTTTACATTATATGCACTGCTCTGAAAACATGTATCAATCTCAATGCAAAATTCATGTTCACAATATTCTCCCTATCAGGGTTCTATACAACCAGATATATCAATCTTTAATTCAGGTGGGCGGGAGGGAAGAGATGGTGGAAGGATACCTTCTTTGTATACATTTGCACGATTCTCTTTCTTTGGTAAACAAAATATTGATGTTTTAAAATAAAAATGTAGGTTTGCTGCTTCACTTTGATCTCTGTTGTATTAGAGTGCAAGCTTCAGGCACTGGGTTGCCTAGGACCCTATACTGTAGCAACTTGGTTTGTCTTTGTTGTACACATGTGGTTGTATTATCTTACTGACTGAGCTGGTGATAAGTACAGGCCATGAAAGAAGTCTGGGGAGGGAGAGAGGGGGAGAGAGAGGAAGAGCGAAAAAGTTAAACAAGAAGGCTTTTCCAATTCTCAATGGAAGTGTGTAGATTAAAATCTCGTATAGATTTTTAGCATAATTCTTTTCCTAAAAGCAAAAGAGCTTTGCTGTAGCACCAATCTAATAAAGAAAAATTTACAGGGACATTAAAAAATTTTTTTAGATATGTAGCACAAAAGTCTGTGTATTGATTGTTGTGATATTTGGCACATTTTCTCACCTTATTTTGCTCAGGTACTTATTTAAAAAACCTTTAGTTTAGGACCTTAGCTCTAACAATATATGAATGCATGCTAGCTCTTGTAACTTCCACTTGTAAAGTAGGATTGGGCATCTTTTCTCTTCCTATCACTCCCAGATTAAGAGCTACGCAAATTCCACTTTCTCCTTCAAACTGCAAGGTTTAGGGGGACATGCTAGGCATTTGTTTCCCTAGAGGGCAGTGAGTGAAGTGCATTTGGTTGTAAGTGGAGCACATCCCATAAAAATCCAGTTCTCTGAAACCAACTTCCTGCTAGTTTCCCAGGTCAGACTCAGAGGGGAAGGCAGCAGAATGTTGGCAGGCAGGCAGGCAGGCAGGCAAGTAGCTGCTGCCAGGTGGGAGTGGCACAAGATTCACAGGGGGAGCAGGAGGCATGGATAGGGTCAGGGATGATGCATTGGGTGTGAGGGAGATATGAGATTCAGGAGGTTATGTGAGGGTATGCAGGGGTGTGCAAGGGTGTGACAGGCGCATAGTGAGGCTTGGGGAGACTGGTCAAGGGTATGCAAGTGGGTGGTGCAAGGACAGAGATGCTGGAGAAGGGCACACTTACCTGAGTGATTTTCAACCTTCTCTGCTGGTTTTGCCATTGACTTTCTGGGAAAGCTGGAAGGAAAGGTTGCAAATGGCAATCATGCAATCATGGGGCAGGATGAAGGTGGGAGCTTCCCGGATTTCAGGGAGAGCCTCATTCCAGAGTGTAGGTGCTACAACAGAGAAGTTTTGCTTACTGCCTTTTGATAGATGACATTGTATAATTACAAGGGCTCAGAGTGCAGCAACTCTGTCACTTCATATTGGCTAAGTGGATAGATACTATGGGAGCTAGGCGGTTCCTCAGATAACAAATCTCCATGCCTTGTAGGGCTTTATAGGTGATGACCAGCATCTTGAATCACATCTGGAACAACACTGGCAACCAATAGAGCCATGGATGAATAATAATGAAACTAGTGAGACCCTCCATCACATTGACACCTCACAGCAGAAACACATGTTGTAGGGGATGTTTTTGTAGTGCCGATGACATCAACTGCATTTGCAGCTGAGTAAAGCACATTCTGTGATAGATTTAAAGTTGTCAGCTTTCATAGTGATGGAAATTTCTGATAAAAGAAAGCCATAGTGACACTTTGTTGTTTCCCAAGTCACCTAAGTCTATGCATCACAGACATTTCTGATAATAAGATTTAGTCAGTCAGAAATTAATCTGACTGAAATTCAAAGTAATTAGGGTTGATAAGAGGATTTTAACTTATGTATTATCATGGTAATTTTAAAAATAAGTATATTGAACATTACAATTAAAAAGATAACCAATACAAACTAAAAGAAAAAAAGAAAGTGTAGGAAAAGGAAAAGAAAAGAAGAAAAGAAAGAACTTTCTTCTTAATCACAAATATGAACAATTTTAATGTCTCATTATTTCTCTCAAATGCAAAAAATGATCTTCCCATATTTCATTACTTTTCTATAAACAGACCTTAAGACTGGTTGGTCAGTGCTGATTAGAAAAAGTCTTTGAAGGTAACAACATTGGGTCTGTTTATAACTTTCCAAACTAAATGTTCTAATTACTCTTGCTTTTGTTTTTGTTTTAAATTTTAAATTCCTTAAACTTGAATAAAACTTCTTTTCACCAAAGATTGAAAGAAACTCACCCAATGTAGTGTCCTACAATCAATTTCCTTCATCTCCCAGAGATCTAAACCCACAAAAGACCATTATTATCCCCTTATCTGAAGAGAAATTATGAATAGTTAGTCCATTCATTGACTCTTCATCCCATCACCATCATCAAAATCTGCTCTTGTGGATCTGCCTTCAGTTCATCATTTCTTCTCCAGAAGTCTTGCACTGTCATGGTATCGATTAGTAATCTTGTCTCCATGTAGATTTCCAACAGAAGAATTGTCTCATTGCCTCTAACAATTATATTTCTTCAGTACTGACTGAAACAAAAAGGTTCATAAAAATAGAATTCCTGGTGCTATAAAAAGAAAACACCCAACTTTCTGAGAGCAAACATAAGAAAGGAAAAATTGGGTCATGACCACAGCTCTGGGGGAGAAACCTGTAACCTTTTCTCCCTTGCCAATTTCCAAAATTAAAATTATTAGTAGGAGAGACAGCATATTTTTCTCTATTTTCACTCTGTGGCTAAAGGGAATTTAAGCACGGAAACAAAACCTAACATATCCTTTGGTTAAATAATTAATTGTAGGTGCAATCAAAATGCTGTCTTGCCTTTGATGCCTAAGAGGGCACAAAGCAAACTCACATTATTGCATTAATTAAGATATCAACACTACATTAGTTAAAACAATTTAAAATGTAGTGCTTTTTTAAATTAACTGAAATGTTCCAAACATCAGATAAAAAAGGAAGTTAGGAAAAAAACATTTTCTCTCTTCATTTCTGTTTGGCTCTGAAGTCACATCTGAAAGAGAGGAAAGTGTTAAGTTCAGAAGAAGACAGGACGCGAAGTGCTTCAGCTCATTTTAATAAGTGACTACAGCTCAGAACTATGCCAGAATGGCTTGGTCTCGGCAGCTTATATAGCCGGCTGCTGCGGCTTGTAGCCAATGGCGGTATTCGGATTTCCCACCATTTTAACAACCAATCAGATTGAACTCTGCATATTTTCAAGAACCAATCAGATTAACTCTGCATACATTACACCCCTCGCCACCTGGTCCAGCCCACACTCAAACCCCATCTATCTAATGTACCCTTGTAAATAGGTGGGGCTTTTACGGTTACGTTTGGACCTGTGTGGTTCAGGTGTTCTAGGAACTTCTATTTGTTTTGAAGGAATGTTATTTGTTGGAATCCCCTCATTTGGGCTCCTTTGGCCAGGTGATCCGGCTCTGTTCCTCCAACCTGGTCTCTCCTCCCAGTCCACTCCCAGCCCATTGGCATTCCCTAGAATAGGTGAAGTTGTGCTGTCCTCTACTGGAGTTAGCATTTGTTGTGATTGTGTTAGGGCTTGGGATGGCTCTTGTCGTGTTATTCCATTTAAAAAGGGGTTGACTATTACTTGTTCATTATTCAAAAGGTCTTCCCCTTCCCCCACGGCTTGGGTTGTGCGTAATGAGTCCTGACACATGCCAGGGTGAGTTTCTAGGGACTTTCTAGACCTTAATTGGTCTATATGACTTTTCCAAATGACCCCGTCCTCTGTTTGTACCCTGTAAGACCTGGGTCCTGTTACATGGGTAATTTCCACAGGGATCCATAAAGGCTCACCCACAAGGTTCTTAGCATAAACTTGATCCCCTATTTGAAAAATGTGAGTTTTGCTACTAGAATCTACAGGTTTCTTGGGTGCATAAGTGGGGTGAAGGCGGTCGAGTGTTGACCTGAGTTTTCTGCCCATTAAGAGCTCTGCAGGGCTTAAATTAGTGGAGGGGTTGGGGGTAATGTGTTGGATACTGAGCAGTTTGTCTACTTTCTCAGTAATATCCCCTGGACCCAACTGTTGAAGTTTCTCTTTAGTAAACCGAACCATACGTTCAGCCCGGCCATTAGTGGAGGGGTGTCCAGGGGTCGTAAGGGCGTGCCTTATGCCCTGCTGTGCTAAGTATGATTCAAAAATGTTGGCAGTAAATTGGGGACCATTGTCAGAAACAACCACATCGGGCAACCCGTGAGTTACAAAAAGTTTCCTTAGCTGTTTGATAACAGCTTCTGCAGTGGTGGATGACATGGAAAGAACCTCAAGCCATCTGGAATATGCATCTACTACAATCAGAAAGGTATGCCCTTTAGTTGGCCCAGCAAAATCAATATGAATTCTGGACCATGGCCCCCTAGGACATTCCCATTCCTTTTTAGGGGCGATAGGTGGTGTGGGCCTCAGTTCCTGACAATTCATACAGCCAGCAACCCAGTTTTCAACCATTTTGTCTATCCCCGGCCACCATAAATAGCTCCTAGCCAACCCCTTCATTCTGACAATCCCCGGGTGCCCCTCATGAAACATTGTCAATACTTCCTTCTGCAACTTTGCAGGAATAACCACTCAATTTCCCCATAAAATACACCCTTTTAACACAGATAGTTCGGTTTGTCTGGACTTAAATGGTTTGCAGATGTTCATTAGTCCTTGTTGTTGCCAATCCTTCTTTATCCAATCGACAACAGGTGCCAATAAACTGCCTTTAGCGGTTTCTCTTGCAATTTCAGCAGCATCCACAGGTAGTTGAGCAACTGTTTCTAAGAAAAAGGTGTAGGTCTCAGGTGCTGGATCTTCAGTGTTCATAGGTAATGGGCAGCGGCTCAATGCGTCTGTGTGCCCTATGTCCTTTCCCGGACGGTGAACGAGTCTGTACGAGTATGCAGTGAGGAATTCGGTCCATCTCATCATTCGGGGTGAAAGGATGATAGGAGTTGATTTATCACCGGCCACTATTCTGAGGAGAGGCTTGTGATCAGTGACAATGGTGAATTTTCTTCCATAAATGTATTCGTGGAATTTCTTGACAGCTGCTACTATTGCCAGCGCTTCCTTGTCCATCTGACTATAGTTTCTCTGCCTTTGTCAATGTTCTTGAATAGAATGCAATGGGAGCTTCTCTTCCACTCGGTAGCTGGTGGCTCAATACCCCCACTCCAAAGGGGAAGCATCACAAGTTAATACCACAGGCAGGTTTTCACTAAACTGTATTAATACACAATCAGACGTGATTTGGCACTTAATACTGTTAAAAGCTGCTTCTTCTCTTTTGCCCCAGACCCACGTAGCTTTTTATCGAGCAGTCTATGTAGGGGTTCCAGTTGTTGCTTTCTGTGGCAAAAACATATGGTAGAAATTAATAAGTCCCAGAAATGCTTGAAGGTCAGCTTTGCATTTAGGTCTGGGGGCTTCCTTGATTGCCTGAATTTTTGTTTCTGTGGGGTGAATACCGTGTTTGTCAATCATGTAACCTAAGAATTCTACTCTGTCTGTTCTTAGTGTACATTTCTCTTTTTTGACTTTTAGTCCTGCTTTTTTGAACCTGATCAATACTTCTCTGAGTCTCTCACGTAGCTGAGTGTCATTTTTAGCAGAGATTAAGACGTCATCAAAGTATGGTACCACCCCTTTTAAACCTTGTAACATTCTTTCCATAAGGCTTTGAAATATGCCTGGTGCCACACTTACTCCAAATTGTAATCTTTTGCATTTAAAGGGTCACAATCTTTTGTGCCTCTGCAGTCATATCATCTACTGTTAACTGCTGGTATGCTTGGGCAAGGTCTAATTTAGCAAAAACAGTACCCCCACCTAGGGAATGTAACAAATGATGTACCACCGGAACCGGATATGCGCTCTGTTGCAGTGCATGGTTCAATGTCCCCTTATAGTCCCCACCAATTCTTACAGAGCCATCAGGCTTGACAGGGGTAACTATGGGTGTTTCCCATCTGGACTGGTCTGTGGGCTCTAGTACCCCTTGAGCTATCAGTTTGTCTAACTGTTCATCGATTTTTGCTTTGAGTGCAAACGGCACTCGTCTGGCTTTTAAACGGATTGGTTGTACGTTGGGGTCTAAATTGAAAGTAATAGGGTCCCCGGTACTTGCCTAATCCATCGCTGAAGACCTCTTGGAATTCTTTCTTCAATGACTCTTCCCATTCTGAGTCACTTACATGGTTGATTCCGTTACTTCGATGCCCAGGGGGTGGAACCATTCCAACCCTAGAAGACTTGGGTGGTCTTTATCAATGATGGTCAATGGTAGAATTTTAGTGTGATTCTTGAATTTCACGTTGAATTTTCTTGTTCGATTACTGGAATCTTGTTTCCTTGGTAATCTTTGAGGGTTAGTGCTTGCTTATTGAATTGATTCTTCTGGATCTCTGGAATGAGTCTCTGTATAGTGTCCCATGACACCATGGATAGATATGATCCCGAGTCTACCTCCATCTGGCACGGTCTTCCCTCGATATAGACCTTGACATGCACCTTCCTGTTCTTCAGTGAAGAAGAATGACCAATTGTTACAGTTTGATGTGTTTCATTTTTCCGCTTGTGCTGCTGGGTTTTACTTCTTTGTCCTTGTTATTTGGATTGAACTTCCTTCTATTGGGTGGAGTTCTGGATGATTTGCAGACTCTTGTGATGTGTCCTTTCTTCTCAGGAGGCAAATGGCTTCCAGGAACCTGCATTCTGTGCGGGGTGGTTCCCTCCACATCCTGTAACAGAAGTCTCGCTTCTTCCATGTTCCATTTCCACTCCATTCTGAGTCTGTTTATCTCTTCTTCTTCTCCACTGTACTCTGATTCTGACTCTAGTTCATCAAAATGTGTTGTTGCGGTTTTTTCACCTTCTGGATGGTTGGTTATTCTGTTCATCTTCCTCATTGTGGCTGCGGAGGATTTTGTGGCTTCTGCTGCTATTGCCTCGTCGATGGCTTCTTTTAGCGTAATGTTTGGTTTCATGAGTAGTTTACTTTGTAACGTCTGGTCCTTAAGCCCAAAGAGAAAATGATCGTGCATGGCTTCTTCTAGCATGATGAAGTCACAGGCACCCCCAAGGTTTTGTAAGCTGGCCACAAAGTCGCTGATGCTTTCTTCTTGTTGATCGTGGCAGTAGAATTCGTGTCTGCAGATCAGGCATGATACTGAGGTGTGTAGTGCACCCTCAATAGCCTTTCCGAGTCTGCCCATGCCATCGCTTTCACGTCTGCTGGTGCAGCCAGAGCTTTTGCCATCTTGAACACTGGGGCCGCAGTGTGTTAGGAAAACTGCTCTTTTCCCTTGTTCAGAAATTGAAGCTAGATCATTTCTGTTAAGTTTGCATGAAGAGTCAGACGCGAGGAGTTCCAGCAAAGAGTTTATTAGTGACTACAGCTCGAATGGACCCATCCTGGCTTGGCTACGGCTGCTTCTTATAGCCTGCAGCCGTGCTCCAGCCAATGGGAGTGCAGGGTTTCTTCCCTATTTAAACCAATACCATTTGACATTTTACAAGAACAGTTCAAATAAACCAATAACATTCAAACCTACATACATAACACCCCTCCCCACTAGGTTCAGTCCATACCAAACCCCAACCTATCTAATGTATTCCTTTAAATAGGTGGGGCTCTTACATGTCGTTGAGACCTTCGTGGTTCAGAAGTTTTAACGTTCTCACCCAGTGAGAGGAAATGTCTCTGACATTTCCCTGTTGGGACTTCCTGTGGAAGAAGACCCTGTTAGACTGTTAGAATCTGGTCTCTCCTCCCAACCCATCTCCATTCCAATGTCAGCACCCAAGTCAGGTAGTGATGTGCAATCTTCCACTTCTAAGGATGGATCTTGGCATTGTGACAGGGTTCGGGATGGTTCCTGTTGCAATGGCTCGTTACACATGGGGTTGATTCCTGTTTGCTGATTTTCCTCCTGTTCCCCCTTCCCCTAGAAGAGACATCAGGTGAGGGACCCAGGGAGACAGGGGTGATGTTCCTGAGGGAACCTGGATCTAAGTTGGTCAATGTGCCTGCTCCAGAGGAGGCCATCCTCTGTTTGTACCCTGTAAGAACGAGGGCCCGTGATGTGAGTTATTTCAGCAGGAATCCACAAAGGTTCACCTATAAGGTTCCTAGCATAGACAGAATCTCCCACACTAAAAGAACGAACTTTGGAAGTGGAATCCAGTGGTGCGTTGGAGTGCGTAAGTGGGATGAAGGCGGTCAAGGAAGACCTAAGTTTCCTGCCCATCAACAACTCTGCTGGGGACAAGTTATTTGATGGGCTAGAAGTGTGTTGAACACTAAGAAGTTTTTCAAGCTTCTCAGTGATGTCCCCAGGACCCAGCTGCTGAAGCTTCTCTTTGGTAAAGCGTACCATGCGTTCAGCCGGCATTGGCGAAGGGTGCCAGGGGCAGTGAGGGCATGTCTGATGCCCTGTTGAGCTAGAAAGGATTCAAAAATGTTAGATGTGAATTGAGGGCCATTGTCAGAAACAAGGACATCTGGTAACCCATGGGTTACAAACAATTTTCTGAGCTGCTTGATGACAGCCTCAGTTGTAGTGGATGTCATGGGAATTACCTCTAGCCATTTAGAGTATGCATCTACTATCACTAGAAAAGTGTGCCCTCTTGTAGGGCCTGCAAAATCAATGTGGATTCTAGACCATGGGCCCCTAGGACATTCCCATTCCTGTGTGGGGGCGTGAGGTGGGGCAGGCCTGACTACCTGGCAATTGGGACAAGATGCTACCCAGTTTTCAACCATTTTGTCAATACCTGGCCACCATACATAACTCCTGGCCAAACCTTTCATCCTTACAATCCCAGGATGACCCTCATGTAACATTTCAAAACCTCCTTTGCAGTTTTGCAGGAATAACCACCCTGTTACCCCACAAATACATCCTCTTAATACAGATAATTCAGTTTGCCTGGACTTAAAAGGTTGGGCAAGGTGAGGTAGATCTTGAAGAGGCCAACCTTTCTTAATCCAGCCCATAACAGGTGCCAACACAGCATCTTTGGTAGTTTCTCTGGCAATCTCAGCAGCATGGACTGGAAGCTTAGCCACGGTCTCCAGGAAAAAGGTGTGAGTTTCAAGTTCAAAGTCCTCCTTGTGGCAAGGTAGTGGGCAACGACTCAGTGCATCAGCATGTCCAATGTCCTTGCCAGGCCTGTGAATCAGTTTGTATGAATAGGCTGCAAGAAATTCAGTCCACCTCAGCATTCTTGGTGACAGGATATTAGGTGTAGGTTTGTCTCCTGCCACAATGCCTAATAAAGGTTTGTGATCTGTAACAATGGTGAATGACCTGCCATACAGATATTCATGAAATTTCTTAACAGCTGCAACAACTGCTAAAGCCTCCTTGTCCAATTGGCTATAATTCCTCTCTGCTTTGGACAAAGTCGAGAGTAAATGCAATTGGGGCTTCCCTTCCATTGGGAAGCCTGTGACTCAAACCCCCCACTCCAAAAGTGGATGCATCACAAGTCAGAACAACAGGCAAATTCTCAGAGAACTGTATCAACACAGCATCAGGCGTGATTAGTCTCTTAATACTGTTAAATGCTGACTGTTCCTTCCGCCCCAGATCCAAACAGCTTTCTTATCAAGCAGGCGATGTAAGGGCTCAGCAATAGATGCTTTGTGAGGTAGAAACATGTGGTAAAAGTTAATAAGTCCAAGGCTTGCAAATCTGTCTTGCATCGAGGTTTAGGGGCTTCCTTGATTGCTTTAACCTTGGCATCAGTAGGGTGGATGCCATGCTTGTCAATCATATACCCCAGGAACTCAACTCTGTCTGTTTTGAGTGTACATTTGTCTTCCTTGACTTTTAAACCCGCTTTTCTGAATCTGGTAAGGACTTCTCTGAGTCTCTCTTGAAGCTGAGTGTCATTTTCAGCAGAGATTAATACATCATCAAAATAAGGCACTACCCCTGGCAGTCCTTGCAACATTCTTTCCATAAGGCTTTGAAAAATGCCAGGTGCCGCTTACTCCAAATTGTAGTCTTTACATTTGAAGGCACCTCTATGAGTCACAATTGTTTGTGCCTCTGCAGTGGCATCATCAACTGTTAATTGTTGATATGCCTGAGCTAAGTCCAGTTTGCAAATACTGTACCCCTGCCAAGGGAATGGAGCAGATGATGCACAACTGGTACAGGGTATCTGCTCTGCTGCAGCATGGTTAAAGTCCCCTTATAGTCACCACAGATTCTCACTGACCCATCAGCCTTGACTGGTGTGACTATGGGTGTTTCCCATCTGGAGTGGTCAGTAGGCTCTAAAACCCCTTGAGCAATGAGCTTATCTAATTGTGCATCAATTTTTCCTTTAAAGCAAATGGGACCCTCCTGGGCTTTAAAATTGGGGCACCTTGGGGTCTAGGCTGAAAGCAATAGGGGTCCCCATATACTTGGTCCTTCGCTGAAGACCTCTGGAAACTCAGACTTCAAGGACTCTTCCCAGTCAGAACTGCTCACGTGATGGATGCCAGTCACCTCGATGCCTAGTGGCTTGAACCACTCAAGTCCCAGCAAACTTGGGCGATCCTTGTCCACGATGGTCAGGGGCAAGCGTTTGGTGTGGCCTTTAAACTGCTGCGTTGAAATCTCTTGCTCCAACTACTGGAATCTTGTTCCTTGGTAGTCTTTGAGAGTCAGTGCTTGCTTCTGGAAATGCTGCTTCTGAATTTTGGGAAGAGTCTGTGGATAGTGTCCCATGACACCATAGATAAATAAGAGCCTGAGTCCACTTCCATTTGGCAAGGCCTTCCTTCAATAAACACCTTCATGTACTTTTCTGCTTTTTAAGGGTGAAGAATGACCAATAGTGATTGTTTGGTGAGTTTCATTCTTGCCATTTGCTTCTAAATTTCGCCCCATTTTTCAAGGAAATTGTTGGGCTTAAAGTCTTTATCAGGAAATTTTTCCTAATTGGTGGAGTTCTGGATGATTTGCAGACTCTGGCTATGTGACCCCGTTTCTCACGTAGGCAAATGGAGTCAAAGAACTTGCATTCAGTGCGGGGTGCCCCCCAGCCTCTGCAATAGAACCCTTGCCTGTTTTTCCCAGAGTCTTTTCTCTTCTTCTCCATTCTGAGTTTAAAAATCCCCTCCTCTGCCTCACTGCCATCAGAATCAGAGTCTATTTGTTCGCAATGGGCTGTTGTGGATTTTCCCCATCAGAATGGCTTGAGGCCTGGCTTGAGGCCTTGTTAATCTTTTCATGGCCGCTGCTGAGGACTTGGTGGCTTCCGCTGAAACAGCTTCTTCAATGGCCTCTTTAAACGTGATCTTAGGTTTCATTAAAAGTTTGCTTTGTAAGACCTTATCTTTTAGGCCTAAAACAAACCGATCACGCATGGCCTCTTCTAAGTTGGTAAAGTCACAAGCACCCCAATGTCCCTTAAACTTGCCAAGTCATTAACATTCTCTATCCCCTTGATCCCGACGGTAAAATTCGTGTTCTTAATGAGGCACGATACTTGTAATGGGCTCTTAAAGTCGGGCCATTCCATTACCTTCAGCTCTGCTGCTCCGCCAACGCCTTCGCCATTTGAAGACTGCCGGACCACAGTGTGTGAGAAAGACCGCCCTCTTCCGTCTCTCGGGGATGCCGGCGAGATCGTTCCCTTCCAGATACATGTGGAAACGATCCGCATACGATTCCCAGTCTTCCGTCGCCGGATCGAACGGTGCTGGGGGGGTGTTCAGCGCAGCCATCTCGCTCAGTTGCTTGTTCGTCACGTCGTCTTCTCTTCAGGGAAATCCCATCCTCGTCGCCAGTGTTAAGTTTGCATGAAGAGTCAGACGCGAGGAGTTCCAGCAAAGAGTTTATTAGTGACTACAGCTCGAATGGACCCATCCTGGCTTGGCTACAGCTGCTTCTTATAGCCTGCAGCCATAGCTGCCAGCCAATGGGAGTGCAGGGTTTCTTCCCGCACTATTTAAACCAATACCATTTGACATTTTACAAGAACAGTTCAAATAAACCAATAACATTCAAACCTACATACATAACAATTTCTTCAGAATCATCGTTGGAATCTAAGAGTCTGCATAAAAGACTCCCAATGGACCCATCTTCATTCTTGCCTGCAGCCATAGCTGCCAGCCAATGGGAGTGCAGGGTTTCGTATTTAAACCAATACCATTTGACATTTTACAAGAACAGTTCAAATAAACCAATAACATTCAAACCTACATACATAACAATTTCCTTCTAAGAACATTTGGAATCTATCTGCATAAGACTCCCAGTCTTCATTCTTGTTCTGGGCTGGTGGCGTGTTCAGCCCAGTCATCTTGTCTGTTGTCTTCATCCGCTATGATCCCATCCGTCGCCAGTGTTAAGTTCGGAAGAAGACAGGACGCGAAGTGCTTCAGCTCATTTTAATAAGTGACTACAGCTCAGAACTATGCCAGAATGGCTTGGTCTCAGCAGCTTATATCGCTGGCTGCCACGGCTTGTAGCCAATGGCGGTATTCGGATTTCCCGCTGTTTTAACAACCAATCAGGTTGAACTCTGCATATTTTCAAGAACCAATCAGATTAACTCTGCATACATTACAGAAAGATTATTGCATTTTGATGAGATTTGGGGAATAATATTTTTAGGAGCACTGCTATCTATCTGCCCAGCAATTTAGTATTTATATAAACAGGCCTACACAACTTTCAACAAACCAAACACAAACCTTAATACATACTTTGTGGCCTGGCAGGAGTTGCACCTTTGCAAATAGTGTTTTCCAGCAGGACCAAAGGTTTATAAAGGTGCACTTGCAAGTCACAAATTAAA
The DNA here is from genome assembly GCA_009733165.1 of Naja naja. Classification (NCBI taxonomy): domain Eukaryota; kingdom Metazoa; phylum Chordata; class Lepidosauria; order Squamata; family Elapidae; genus Naja; species Naja naja. Next base: position 55,873,325 of record CM019149.1, on the reverse strand, counting down.
CAAGCCTGGTTACAGGACTCATTCAACCTATATACAATGAGAACAACCTTTCTTTTCAAAAAAGAGAAGAAAAAGACATTTTGAATTTTGTACTTCCTGGGAAACAGAAGCAAAATGCTAGAAAATACCAATAATGTATGTGGTGTTTATGGGAATATTTTATTGTTTATTTATTTATATATCCCTTTATTATTTTTATAAATAACGTAATACACCTTCTATTTTTCCCACACAAACAATTCAGTGAGATCGATTGGGCTGAGAGAGAATGACTGACACAAAGTCAACTAACCAGATTTCATTCCAAAGACTCACATACGTTTGATTCTACCCTGATGCCTTAATTACATCCCTTACCTACCAGACCAAATAATACTGCTTTGATGCAGATTTCAGAATACTGAAACAGTTTTATTTCTTTAGGTAGATTCTTAAATTTGACAGAAGGATGCTGATAACAATTGAGTGGTTTCTGCTTTCTCCACAGAGCTTCTAATTGGCCCTTGCACCTGTGTTTCTATGTGACCTGACTGTGATTTTAAGAGAACAATTTTGGCATAGATTAAGTAGCTCTCTATCTTGTAGCATAATCCTATTTTTCACTCAGTTCATTTCTGGTTGGAATGGCCTCAAACTACAGAATTGCCTCACTTGTGTTTGAGTATTATTTATGAAAGAGGAAGAATACTTCTTTCTGCTTAAACTTTGTTTCTGCTTGGTCATTGGCCAAGTGTACATATTCTAGCATAACAAAAATATTATGACATTTTTACTGTGCTAATCTATTTCAGGAAATCAGCAAAGACCAAGGACAAAAATATCAATTTATTGTTGTAGGTTTTTAATTCTGTTAATTACCTTGTGACTTACAGCTTTAGCAAATGAGGGAACAGTAAACACTAAATTTATGTTTTTCAATTAGCTGGCATGCTGTGCAGATTGTCATAATTTTAGGAGCCAGGATCCTTTGAAATACCAACTGTTTCAATGGGGTTTGCTAGCAACAGAGGGGAAGAATAAGAATTGGGCTTTATTTAAATAACTAATTCAGAAGAAAGGAAGAAGGAGAAACATAGCAGCTGGTAACAGCTCTTCAAAATCTCATGCCAGATTTCCTTCCTACCAAATTATTTCAGTGAATACATGCACTGCCACTGAGCTATGGCCCACTTCCTAGAATGTTAGAGAAATATTTTTCAGCCACATGCATTCTACTGGATTTAAAATATGGTAGGTGGACAGCTCCATTGATCTATTCATCCCTGGTGTCTAATGGACATCTGGAGAATGGGATGTTCTCTCTCTTAGCTGCCTTCATGATACAAAGCTTGGATTTATTTATTAATCACATTTATATAGTCGCCCATTTCATAAACGTGACTGTAATAAGCATACAATAAAAACAAAAGAATTAAAAAGAACTTTAAAAACCATTAAAACATAAATATAAACCAAACAATGGGAGAGTATGCAACTGGAACATCAGTGGTTCCCATAATCTTTAGACATTGGAACAAAAATCTTTTGGATTTGTTTGTGATATAAGATAGGTTAATATTTGTGACTGTGATTAATATAATAAATTGGAGGAAAAATTAATTATTAAATTTTGTGACAGTGTTTATGATTTATTGTAATTTCTACTTTTTAAAAATGTTAAAATTAATTGTATTTTGCTTTGGGAGATAATTAGGATTTTTTCTAGCTTGTATTTTGTATATTTTGTTTGGAAATGTATTTTTTTTAGTCTATAAATCTGAACCGGGAGATCAATTTTCTTAGTAATTTGTTTTGAATAGTAGTGATGGCAGTGTGACTGGGACCGCAAATGCTTAGAAACACAAATTGAGATTTTGTAGATGTTCGGAGTCATTCCATGCAATATTCAGAATTAGAATGTTGAGATGATTTATTTTTCAGCAACCAGAGGAAAGTCTGGGAGTAAACAAACAAGATAATGTAAAGTATGCACTGCAGTATTGGAGCATATTTGCAGTCATGGCTGGATTGCTAAATTCTTGGTATTTTCCGAGCTTCCTTTACTTTAATCTAGGTAACACTGCTGCTTTGACACCAGGGAAGAGGATGACTGGCTTTTTACATATGATAATTTTTCCTGCCTATCCAATTAGATTCTAGCAGCTTGTGGTGCCCGTTTCTGACTGGCTGATCTGCCTAGGTTGAACACAGTATGTGAATCGATCCAAATGTATCTTAAGCAAACCCAAAGATCCAGTGGCAGGAGAAAGCAGAACAAGAGTTATTTATAGCACACTGTGCTAAGGCTGCAAAAGCTACTATATGGAACAACTGGGAAACTAACTGTTTTAAGTGAAGCCAGATCCAAAAATACAAGCATATCTAGAAGCTTGGCATTTGGATAGCTCAGCTATTAACCAACACAGAAATATCTGTGATTACAAAGAATTTGTTTTTCTAAAAAAATAGGTAATTAAAGGCCTGAGAAGGAAGCAAACAATTCAAAGCATATTTTCTGTTATCACATACCTAGCAATTAACTCTCGTATAAGCACAATCAGGAGAAACAATATATTTTGTATATATTGATGAATTAAAGAAAGCAGAGAAAAGACTTCTATGGATACATTATTATATCTAATTTATGACTGAATATTGAAGTACATTGTTCTGGGCTACTATATTGTATTCTAGTCCCTTCTTGCCTTACAAAATATTCGAAACTGGAAAGATTGGGAACATATCCACTCTCATGCAGAGAGGTGGCAGAATATGAATCAAGGACTTTCCTTTATGCACTAACTCAGGGGTGCCCAAATGTGGCAACTTTAATTCTCCAGCCAGGAGAATTCTGGGAGTTGAAGTCCACAAGTTTTAAAGTCGTCAAGTTTGGAGACCTCTGCACTAACAGGTTAGGTGCTGAAAGAGAAAATTGACAACGTACCTCTGGAGGTTATGTTATGTTTTCCCTCTGGTGTTGGGATTCAACAATCTTACTGATTCATCCTCTGGAGTGAAGCCCGACACGTTATCTTGGTTGGGGAAGGAGTGTGCCGTTTCCAATGCGTTGTTTTATTTATTATTTATTTATTTATTAATGAGACTTGTATGCTGCCCCATCTCCGAAGACTCGGGGTGGCTCACAACTAAAACAACAAGAACAATAAATAATTAAAAAAGAATTAAACTAACAAGCCCCATTGAAATATAATTACATAAATACATGATAAAACCATGATAAAAACCACACACCCCCAAAGGGTCACAGCCCGGCTTGGTTAAATAACCAGGTCTTCAATTCACAGCGGAAGGTCAGGGGCCAGACGGAGTCCCAGGGGAAGCTGATTCCAGAGGTCAGGGGCCGCGATAGAATAGGCTCGTCGCCGGGGGACCGCCAAACGGCATTGGCAAGCCGACAGGACCCCAAGGAGTCCTTGCCTATGTGATCGCACAGGGCGGTTAGTACTCGATGTTGGCAGGAGTCGCTCCCTTAAATATTGCGGACCCATGTCATGAAGGACTTTGTATGTTAAAGTTAACACCTTGAATCTCACCCGGAGCACAACCGGCAGCCAATGCAGACAGCGCAGGAGGGGGGTAACATGGGAGAACCGGGAAACTCCCATCACCACCTGCGCCGCCGCATTTTGCACCAGCTGTAATCTCTGGATAGTATGCAAGGGTAGTCCTGGATAGAGAGCGTTGCAGTAGTCGAGTCTGGAGATAACAAGGGCATGAGTAACTGTGCGCAGGGCATCACGGTCCAGAAAAGGGCGTAGTTGGCGAACCAAACGGAGCTGGGCAAAAGCCCCCTGGCGACGGCCCCCACCTGCTCCTCCAATCAGAGCCGTACATCCAGGAGGACCCCCAGATTCCGCACCCTATCCACAGGGGGCAACACCACTCCCCCTATGGTTAAAGATGGATAATCCTGACTGGGACGCGATGCCGGTATGCACAGCCACTCAGTCTTGGCCGGGTTGAGGCGAAGCATGTTTCCGTTCATCCAGATCCGTACCGCATCCAAACACTGGGTCATCAGGGAGAGGGCATCACCGATCTGGTTCAGGGTGGAGATGTACAGCTGAGTATCATCTGCATATTGATGGAAACTCACACCGAAACCACGGATGATCTCACCCAGCGGCTTCATATAGATGTTAAATAGCACAAGAGGGTGCTCTCTTGAGGGCACCCCACAAGAGAGCACCCTCGAGGTGGACCTCTGTCCCCCTGCCAGTACCGACTGCGACCGCCCCGAGAGGTAGGAGGTGAACCACTGAAGTACAGTGCCCCCTATACCCAACCCCCCGAGGCGTCGCAGAAGGATACCATGGTCGATGGTATCAGGCTGTTAATTGCCTGCACTTAAGTTCCAGCTGCCTACAACTGCTGTAGGCTCGAATCCTACCAGGCTCAAGGTTGACTCAGTCTTCCATCCTCTCGGGGTAGGTAAATTGAGGACCCAAGATTGTTGGGGGCAATTAGCTGACCTTGTAAAAATGCCACTTAGTAATAAGCAGGCATATACAATGGAATGAAGGCTATTGCTGAGCACACTGGGTTGTATCCCAAAAATTGTAAGCCGCCCTGAGTCTCCGGAGAAGGGCGGCATATAAATGTAATTAAAAAAAAAAGCCGCTGAGAGGTCTAATAGGACCAGGACAGAGGAAAAACCCCTGTCCTGGGCCCTCCAGAGATCATCCATCAGCGTGACCAATGCCGTCTCCATGCTGAAACCAGGTCGGAAGCCCGATTGATATGGATCCAGGTAGTCCGCTTCATCCAGGAAAAGTGGAAACTGCCGAGCCACCAAACTCTCAACAACCTTCACTAAAAAGCGAAGGTTGGAGACTGGACAAAAGTTGTCTAACACGGCCGGGTCCAGGGCAGGCTTCTTCAGGAGGGGTCTCACCACCGCCTCCTTCAAGGCGGCGGGAAAGACACCCTCCCTTAGAGAAGCGTTGACAACTGCCCGGAGCCAGCCGCAGGTGACTTCCCTGGCAGCATAAGCTAACCAAGAAGGGCACGGGTCCAAGAAACATGTGGTGGAACTCAGGCGCTGCATAATCCCGTCCACTTCATCCTCAGAAACAGGATCGAACTCATCCCAAATCACACTGGCCAGACTACTTATATCCCGATCCTCAGACCACTGCAAATCAGAGGACAACCTGCTCCGAATTCGAACGATCTTATCCGACAGATATTGACCAAACTCCTCAGCTCTTCCCCACAACGGGTCCGCTCCCTCCCCTGGACGAAGGAGAGAGCGGGTAACCCGAAACAGGGCGGCTGGGCGGTTATCTGCGGACGCTATGAGAGTGGAGAGATAAGATCTTCTCGCCGCTCTCATAGCAACCAAGTAAGTCCTAACATGGGCTCTTAGCTTGTTTTGGTTGAGGAACATCTTCCACTCCTGAAGTTCCCATACAGGCTTGACTCATCTCTCCCGTATCAGCACAACCAATTGACAGGGAAGGGGATGGGAGGAGGTTTAGCGCTCCGATTCCTCTCATTCACCAGAACGAGGCACAAGGACTTCTTGGGGTGGAACTGCGGGAATCTTTGGGGGCGGAACTACGGCTCGGGATTTGAACTGCATATTGCCTGTTAGATTAGTTGCATTTAGAATTGCGGGGAGGCGGCACGTAGGACTATTGGGGAGGGTGGATGTTAGTTAGCTAAATGGGGTGGAGTTACATGATAAAAAGCACGGAGATGCGGATGATCTCAGCGCTGACTTTATCCGGAATTACCGTTGTTGCCATGTTTGAAGGAAACAAGCACAAATAAACGTATCTATTCACAAAACCCCGTGAGTAACGTAGTTTATTGCTAGACTTCCTATGAGACCAAACAGAGGCTAACATCTGGTTTACAAAGGGCTCAACGCAGCACTTCCCCAACAGGTCCAAAGCTCAGGAATTAAAAGGAAAGATGGAGCAAGTGATCCCAACAATGGTGAATCAGAATCAGAACCAGAGGTGGTATTCAGCAGGTTCTGACCAGTTCTGGAGAACCGGTAGCAGAAATTTTGAGTAGTCCAGAAAATCAGCAAATACCACCTCTGACTGGACATTTTACAGTATCCTTCCCCTGTCACATCCACCAAGCCATGCCCACAGAACTGATAGTAAAAAATTTGAATCCCACTACTGATCAGAACATTTACCTAATACAACATCTTACACAGCCACCCATGACTTTGGGGGAATTTCAGCTATATGATAGCTAAGCTGGAAATAAACCAACTTGGCTCTCCAATATTACTGGTGTCATGGAAACACAGAAGTACTGGGCAGCTTTCATACTGATCCAGAAGTCTTTATGGGAGTGACCTCAATACATTCTAGCTTTATAATTCTACAATCATATCTTAAACTAGAGAGGAGATAGATGCAAGACAGGGAAAAATGACCTCAGTGTGCCAAATGATCACTTTCATAAATTATCAATGTTTCATACCCATAGCAATCAGTATGCTATTTAAAAATGAAAAGAAGTCTCATGAAAAATGGTATTCCATTTCTATTTATTTTAAGGCCTCGAGAAGAAATTTAATAAGCCTAAAAGACACCAATCATCATGCATCATTATTTTATTAAAAAAATACTCTTCCTACAGGTGAGATGCTAAAGAATATTTGCTCCCTTTTATTATACAGAAAAAATAATTTAAATAACACCTTCGATGAAAGCACAGCTGAGTACAGAGGGAAAAGTATGGATGTAATCTCTGTAAAAGTGCCACAGCTTAGATCGCTAAGATGTTCTGCTCCATGTGTGTTTGTATACCACAGCAACTGGATTCACACCAGTAGCTCAGAACTAAACCAATCACATAAGGTGCTAACAATACTGCAAAACACAACTTGATATATCTATGGAGATTTTCAATCATCCAGTTCACTGTTGTCTCCAAGGTGCTTTTTCAAATGACAACTGGACTTTTGGGGTTTTTTTTCCCTTGAAGACATTTCACTTCTTATCCAAGAAGCTTCTGTTCTGTTCTGACTGAATGGTGGAGAATGGAAGCATTTATATTCCTGGAAATCACCTGGTCATTAGCACTCTCTCTGAGAGTCTTGAGGCCACTTGGAGGTTTATATTTTTTTTAATCATTTCAGCAGTTCCAAGAAGGTTCCACACCCATCTGCACTGATTAAAAGTATATTTCTGAAATGTCATCACACAGAAAATTTTTAGAGTTAAATGGCTTGCTTAAATCACTGTCACCATTTATGACTTTCAATTGGCACCACTGCAAGCTTTAATACTGTGAAGCATGCAAAGCATACACACATACACAGAGGGAGGGAAGGAGGGAGGGAGGGGGAGGGAGAGAGAGAGATTTTAAAAATTATTATAAGCTAGGACCAGAGGTGGTATTCAGCAGGTTCTGACCAGTTCTGGAGAACCAGTAGCAGAAATTTTGAGTAGTTCGGAGAACCGGCAAATACCACCTCTGACTGGCCCCACCCCCATCTATTCTCTGCCTCCCGAGTCCTGATCAGCTGGGTCTTCTTTTGTTGCCCTGCACAGAAGAACAGAGCTGGAAACAGGTTAGTGGGGTGGGGAGGGAATGGGTATTTTGCAATAACCTTCCCCCCGGAGTGGGGTGGGAATGGAGATTTTTCAGTATCCTTCCCCTGCCATGCCCACCAAGCCACACCCACCAAGCCATGCCACACCCACCAAGCCATGCCCACAGAACCAGTAGTAAAAAAAATTGAATTCCACCACTGGCTAGGAGATATCATTTTACTGCTGAGTTACTTCACTTGAGAGACTAGGACTCCCAGAAGGATTCTTTAAATATCTTTGATTGGATTAAAACAGAAATGTATTAAGAGACCATTCAATTTTAAACAGTGTCTTAAAAGCATGGAATGAATACAGAAAAAGAATAACTCCAAATTTATTTGAAATATTTATTTTTGTGACAATGAACATACTGTAGAGTAGTCAGTAGAGAGATTTTGAAAAATGTGTAACACTCAGCACATGTTAGGAGCTTAGCTACAGGTTGTTATTGGAATACAATTTATAAACCAAACAAGTTAAAGATTGTATGATCAAAAGAACAATTGATTTGCAACAATGGGAATATCAATGGAAGACCAAATGTCAAATTCACTGTGAATCTTAAATTGGTGCAAGAAATTTTACTATTAGAATATAATTCCAGTGCTGATTGTCAAAACAAATAATTTACATTTGAAAATGCAGTTACCAGGCTTGAGCATTCTTTTATATTTGGTGGCAATGTTGTAAAGTTCAGCAATTTTGGAAGAAAATCGACTATAGAATGAAACAAATCTTAAAGATTGAATTGCCTTTCCTACCAGTTGTTTTTCTGATAAACATCATCAAATTGTATATTTCTACAAAGTATATAGACTAGAGTTGTGCATGACAACAGTTGTCTTTATACTTCGTTTCTTACTGGAAATCAAAGAAAACTCTGTCTCTAGAAAAATGGCAGACCAAGCTTTGGGAATTTGTATCAATGTCAGAAATAGTGTTTTTGAAAAATAAAGTCTGATACACCTGACTTTGGAATTGAAAAATAAGGATGAGACAGAATATTACAAGATATGGAATAAATTTTACAAATCGTGGGAACAGAAAGGAAGGACCCAGAATAAAACATGAATAGGATTTGTCGTATAGGTAATTGAGGCTATGTAATCAAGTATAACGGAATATGAAGGATATCATAATGGATATAAACTAACTGTACAAATGTAAAAATATATAACTGTATATAAGATATGTATTATATATAATAGTATGTATGGCAAAAAGTATGTCAGGAAGATCACACCATGTCCAATGTTTTAATAATTTAATTAATAAAAATATATATTAAAAAGAAAGAAAAAAGAAAGAAAAATGTCTGATACAAATGTAATTTAACTGGGGAATTATCAATTTTATTTCAGGGGTTCTTGGTGCTCTCTGAACTTGGACAATTTTTTTGCAGATGTTTCAAATACCCATACTAGGTAACTGCATCAGTGCTTGGCTAATTTTTTAAAAATAATTTTATTTATTTGTTTGTTTGTTTGAAGAAACTATATGGTGTCAGACATGAAGAATCAGGACCACACATCAAGTTCCAGTTAAAATGATCTATTGATCATGCCAATTCACAAGAACCTAATCAATTAATGTTGAGCACTAATTGGCACTAGTTAAGAGTCAACAGAATTCAAGAAGACTTAGACTGTTTGTGGGAATCTAATGACTCTAGGCTGATTACTAGCTTGACTCCACCTTCAAGCTCTGTCTTCTCCTACATATGGGTTCACAACAAATTATTAGAACAATAGAATAAAAACAAAACAACCCTTCCCACCAGACACCAGACAAATCAAGCTATTAATTCCTGATTCACTCCGTCCCTTGTTTGGCAAAACAGTTGTGTCTTTACTGCCTTCCAGAAGGCAAAAATTATAGGGAGCCTTTGAATCTTAGGTAAGGAGACTATTCCAAAGAGCTGGGGTAGCTACAGGCAAGCCTCCACATTCCTGTCAGACAACAGCATTTAAGGGAAGTGACCTGGAGTGCATCTACCCTATCTGGCATAGTGCGGCATTAGATAATCTCAGAAAGAGGTGGTAAATAACCTGGCCCTGTGTCATATAGGACTTTAAAACTGATAACCACACCTTGAATTTCTCCCAGAAAATACTGACAGCCAGCCCAGCTTCTGCAGCAGTGATGTAATTTGGTTAAATTGTAGGATTCCCAGAAGTATGCGCACTGCTGCATTCTGGACCCACTGCAGCTTCTGGGTAGTCTTCAAGAGCAGCTGCATGTTGACTGCATTGCAGTAATCCAATCAAGAAGCAACTAAGGCATGAGTGACCTTTCTGCATATGGACTTGAATTTTTCTTAACATAAAGATTAGATCTGGAATATATATTTTAGATTAGACAGAGACTTTTGTTGGTTGTTCATATCCATTGATGATTCTTATTTTGGCTGCCTTTGTTAATGACTGAATGTTGAATTGATTTTAATAGTGATTTTTGAAATGCTGAATTAGTATCAGGTCATTTTTATATGCAGTACTAATCAATGTTATTCTGAAAAATCATATTCAAATTGATGTGGCTTTTTAATGTCCATATATATTTAGAGCAGCGTGGAGTTCTCTGCGGGAGCTGCTTTTCCTTTTCAGCAATTCTAGAAATTATCATACAATCTACTCCTACTTTAAATGGACCAAATATAAATCCGTCAAAGATCAACAGCACCCTTCAAGTTGGGTCTGATTGACATCAGTGTGCCTTTCCTATTCAGCAACCAGAGATAATCTAGCATTCTCTTAGCAGCTTTTACATTTCCTTCACACAAGTCTTATGGTTTTTGGCAACTTTTGGCAAATTCATGTTCAGTTACACCCCAAAATTGTTTTATGTATAACTGGTGTAGATGGGATTAAAATGTAAGAAAAACACAAACACTATATAATAAAGCACAATATTACTTCTTTTGTTCTATGGATATTTCTGAGGATCAGGCTGGTCTCACAGTTTGAAAGAAACCATTTCTGCTTTATTTTTATGACAAATATATGGTTAAATATATGGCTGTTGTGTGAGCTGCACTGGCTGCTAGTTTGCTTCTGGGTCTATTTCAAGCTGTTGGTTATCATCTTCAAAGCCCTTTATGGCATGGATCCCCAGTATCTGAGCTAGTCATCTTGCCCCAATGAGATTGGCCCATCTCACTTGCTCCAGCAGAAGAGACTTACTTCAGATTCCGTCTGTCAAAGAATTTCAGTGGGCGGTGTCCAGGAGAAGAGCTTTTTCTGCTGTGGCCCCACCATCTGGAATATTCTCCCACTTGAGGTGAGGTTGGCCCTCAATACTTCCAGCCTTCTGGAAAAGTCTTTAAACTTGAATCTGCTGGCTGGCCTAGGACCCCAATGGGGTGTTCTCTGCTGGGGGATGGTTACACCCACATGTAATGGAGAAGGTCTCCACATATCACCTGTCCTCTTGGTTTTTAGTCTCCATTTAATCTTTATTAATTGTAGTAATTTTACATTATCTTTTTATCATTTTGTAAGTCATCCAGAGTTGCTTCAATGGTGATATGGGTAAAACAAATAAAACAAAGCCCATATACTCAGGGAAAACAGAAATAACCTTTCTGATCTTATGTCCCAACGAGAATTCAAATTCCTTTGAAGGGAATTTGTCCATTTCTTCTTATAGTGTATTGCATTTGAATATCTCATAGTCTTTCATTGAATTTGCCTCACTGAGATTGCATTTATTGCCAGAGTTTGCTTGTGATCAGTAAGTAGGCTTTGGGTGATTGCTTGTATTCATAACTGATTAAAAGGATATTTCTGAAATGGCATTGCATAGAAGGAAATTTTTTACAGTTAAATTACTTGCTTAAATCACTGACACCATTTATGACTGTCAACAAGTAAGGATTAAATTGTTTTCTTTTTCCCTTTTATTTCACATCATTCTTTCTTTTGGCTTTATACTCATCTTTTCCATTGATTTCCTCTTCTCCCTGTACCACTAAGCAGCTTTTTCTCTCAGCCCTCAAGAGCAAAGGAATTGCTTTTCCATCCTAGTTTTTTGCTCGTTGAAGAAGCAAATACCTCTGCGGAGGGTGACAGATTCCATTATCCATCTTAGTCGCTGAGTATATCACCTTAGTACTCCTTACTGCTCTGTTTCCACTGCTTGTGGCTGAGGAGAAATGTGGACCCTTTACCCAAATGTGGCTCAGCAACACAAATCTGACTATAATTTGCTTCTGTAAAACTTCTGAACAGTGAAGTTAATCAGCTTTTCCAGTAAGGATCTGAAAAAGAATTAACTCGGTGTTCAAAGTGCTTGTTAATTCAATCATGCAGTTGCTTTATTGTATAGAATTTTATGAGAGCCCCAAGTGCTTAACAAGAGCAAGGAGTCAATTCTTTTAAGAAGGAACAGATAAACCATAAAGACAATGTACTTATCAGATTTCTGTATGGAACCAAATTCATAAATTGAAGTCTCATCAGAGTCTGCTCTATCATGTGGCCTAAAATGACACTATGAATAAAGGGAACAGAACAAGGGATGGAGTAGAAATGCATGATTTATTACTGCACAGAAACACAGTCTTTTGGGGATGAAGTTCTGAACTTGGTTTTCTATTCTCACAAACCTTTGAGCCTAGGTATCCTTTCTGAAACACAATCACATCAAAATGACAAAATGGGCATGGCATGGCAGCATGAACTCCCTCCATTCTTTCATATTTGTGCTGTGATGTTGCTTATGTGTACTAAGATACAGAGTTTGAATCATGATGTTGCAGCCCTTGTTTATTACTCACCCCTGCTCTGTTTTTAACTCTCCCTGCAAACGTGGATGCTGGATGGGATAAAAATGAAATATTCATTTCTCAGATGGTAAGCCACATTGCTCACCATCTTGTTTTGTAGTCTCCTCCACGCAGGATGCTCTACATCACCCAGGCTTATCTTCAGTATTCAACTGAACAGTTGGCACACTCTGCTAAAAAAACCCCACTGGTCTGTAGACACTCATTTTTAAATTTTCTAAGCAAACTTACGAAGTATTCTTGGAAGCTACAGCAGCCCTTCCCAACGTGGGCACCCTCTAGAAATATGGACATCAACTGCCAACATTTTCAGCAACTGTGGTCTACAACTCTGGGAGTTGAAATTAACATGTTGGGTGAAGGCTATGTTAGAGGCAGGTGCTTTGCTTTGTAACATGTCAGCTTCCCATTTATTTAGTTTTCGTTAAAATAATATAAGTTGTTTTTAAAATGTTCAGAAATGCCGAGATTCCAAGGCTATCCAGAGAAATGATCATAGGCGTAAGGCCACTGTTTACAATACTGACCACAGCAGGAGAGAAAGAGTTTTATTTCAGCGCTAACTCTCTGTATATTTTCATCTAGTTCTTTAGAGGTTCACAGTAGCACATAAGAGAGCCTTGACAATGGGATTGAAGGGGCGATGGAAAATCAGCTGAGAGCCAGGAATTGTCAGGACAGAAAAGTCAGTTATACCAACAATCAGTCAAGTCCAAGAGCATGAAATAGAGAGCAAAAAATCCTTTGAAATGTGGCAAAGATGAGAAGAAAAAGAAAAACACTGTGGCTATAAGAAGGAAATGTACCTTCATGCTAACAGAGGTCATTCAACTGTTTAATACTATTTTATTCTAGTGTGCAATAAAATTCCTATTAGTTGCATCCTAAAATTCAGGTAGCCATGATTTACTGCTGTGTTCAGATCCAGAAAGCCAAAGAGCAGGAATCTCTAAAAACTATTAAAAAAAACATAACCCTAACGGTTCTTAAATTCTTGCCAAAAGCTCAAGAATAGAGCATCTTAAACTGTGTTCCTTTTAAAACATTTCATCCTTCCCAGGTGTAGATCAGCATGTAGAAGGAAGATGACATTCATTCCTGAACAAATGAGTAAAGATTAATATTATCAGCAAAATTAGCAGATCTAATGTCAGGCAGCCCAACCAAAGTTAATTGAATTTCAACCCATCACATGTTGCATTAAAAAAAAAAAGCTCCAGATACCCAGTAATTCAATGCATCAATCACCTTCACACAACAATTAGCCATTTATTTATCATAACTGATTTGAACCAAATATAATTTGCACAATAAATGGATTAACTAGCTGAATCAATGATCGTAAGAGCTACCTGTGCATAAAAAAGTTATTTCCATTCTTCATCACAATAGGTATAAACAAATTTTCTATAAGGTTACAAACAGTATCTATTCATCCCACATCCCATCCCTTATTAATAAGCAAATCCACGAAACATCAAGCTTATAAAAGTTTGTCAAAACTTTTCAAAAAGTATCTTATTTTAACTGTAGATCTTTAAGCCATTTATACTTTTCTTAGCCAAAAATCTTGCATAACTTTTTGCTGTTTATTTCAATTTTTAAAAAAATTCTTAAATTTATTTACTTTTATATGAAGTTGAAGATAAAACTCAATAACTTTTCAAATTTGTCATTTCAAAGGTTGTACCATATCTTTCAAATGGCTAAAAGTCAATTTCTGAAATTGATTGGAAAATGAGATTGTGAACTTACTGTGCTTTAAAAGGTTTTGCTGCAGCAGAAAGTAAGAGGGTTAATCCCTTCATCTTCTGGCTCTCAAACCTATGCAAAACTGCTGTCCTATAGTCTCCTTGTAAGGAGCAGCCATCAGGGGCATATGTGGACAATTTCCCATCTTCTCTTTATTTACTTGCCAGTTCCATACCCCTTTCCATGGTTGTTGGCTCTATTTTACAGAGACACCTTAATTTGTCATACCTCTCCTTGTAGGCCAGCAAAATGAAAAGGAGAAGGAGATATTTTTCTACCTTTACTTCCAGCTCCCTAGTCTGTTGCTGTAATGGAATTTGTAGATGACCTTGGGGAAAGAGGGAAAGAGATTCTGCCAAGGAAACCATCAGACAGGATAGGCAGCAACCTCCAGAGGCTAAATGGTCACACACACACACACACACACACACACACACAACAAACAAAAAACAAAAACCCGTAGGAAGGACCCACTCTAATGGATCAAGTGCTGGCACAATGTTTGCATTTTCAGACTTGTGAGATTATGTTAATGTTCTTTTACTTTACAATAAATTAGAATTAGTTCATCTTGTCCTGTTTCCTGACTGGCTTACTTGGGAGAACTGACAGTTGCTGGCAGAGGATACGAAGAAGTTATTTCTTTAAATAAAAGTTGCAATCATAAAATATATTTGATAATGTGTTCAAACATAAAGAGATGGTTCTAAACAGAACTCAACTGTTCCGATGTATACATGAAGTTTATAAAGGGAAAGAGTTATTATGAAAGTGTATCAGGAAAAAAAACAATGTGTTTTCTTATTTTTTTTCTGTTTTCCTCCTCAATTTTTTATACCACTCTAACATTTCCAGAAGCCCAGGGCAAAATTAATTATTAAATACCTTGGCTGAAACATATTGTGACAGTTCACTATAAAGAGCTCCATGGAAATCTGTTAAGTGAAGACAGAGATATTACACAGACACACGTATTTATTTATTTAAGCTACTCCACTATTCCCACTTACTTGGGAGAAGTCCCTAGCAAACTCTCTGAGAATAAATATTGATGGTTTTCCACTGACATCACAGTTAGAAAAATTAAGGGCATAGAAATGAAGAAAAATGCAAACAAACAAACAAATAAACAAACTTTATGTATCATATTTCTATTCTTATGGCCATCTAATCTTATGGCTTTACAGGAAATGTACAACAGGTGAGACTGCTGTAGATTTTATATGGTGGTGTTAATAAAGGGTAGTTTTATTCTGGTATGACATAAAACTGGAAAATAGGCTTTGTTAACCTTCAGATTCTCTTCCTTCTTGTTCTCATTGCATCCTAGTCATGACAGAAATGCCAAGGGGCTTCCGGGTTGAAAAATTAGCTGGTTGACATCACCGTTGCCTAGCGAATGCCCAGTTGGGGGTTCTTTTCATGTCCCCAGCAGGAGCTGGAATGAAGGAAGAGAGCTCACCCCACCCCACAGCAGTACTTAGGTCTCAAACACAGGCTTGCTAACCTCCAATCCAGCATCACATGAGCCACCTTGCTCCTTTTTCCTGCTTATTAAAGTTATTGTGATGTTTATAAATCTCAATAGCTTTTTTATGTAGTCATACATAATGACTGCTAAAAGTTGTTCGTCTTTAAACTTAATTTTGTGTCTATTGTTTAGCAACACATGTTCAACTGCCACTGAATTGTCACATTGTCCTAGCCAGCAATATCTATCATGTACTTTTACTCAAGTGTTGGCAATCAGAGTGGACTTCTGCCACCCTTAGATGTCACCGTTAAATCATTTCTTGGATTTTTCTCTTTGGTTTGTAAATAGGTTTTTAAATTGTGCTTCTCCAGTAATTTTCCAGTTTGTCTATAACCTTCTCAATGTAAAGGAGGTACACCTTTGTGATTTGTCCTAATATTTATATGTAATGTTATTTTGATTGCTGGACTGTATCACCTGTCTGATCTCACTGAAAGAGTAACCATTAGCCTGTCAAGGTATCTCAACTCACTGATAATCTTTCAGACTCACAATCTGAAGTATTACAGAAGTCTAGCACCATCAGTGAGAGTTTCAATGATACTTTTCCTTCTGCCATGGAGGATGGTTAGACTTTTAATAAGAATAATGATCAATGTGTTTTGGTGTCAGTATGCTGTGCAGTGTATCTTGGTTTATGATTTCTTGTTAATGATAGAAACATTTAAAAAATGCAAACTGGCCATCTTTTTCCTTTGCTGTTGTGAATGGAATATTTGGTTGTATACGATTTGGATGCTCATTTCATTTTTTAACTCCAGATTGCAACTGTGTCATCCACATCAGTAGTGAGATCCAAAAATTTTTACTACCGGTTCTGTGGGCATGGCTTGGTGGGCATGGCAGGGGAAAATATCTCCAGTCAGAGATGGTACTTGCTGATTCTCTGGACTACTCAAAATTTACACTACTGGTTCCCCAGAACTGGTCAGAACCTGCTGAATACCACCTCTGATCCACATATCAAACAAGCTGCAGTATCCAGTGCCTATTGTTCAAATTTGTCCATGTAGGAATTGGTTGTGCCTGTTAAGTTTGCATGAAGAGTCAGACGCGAAGAGCTTCAGTGAAGAGTTTATTAAGTGACTACAGCACGAATGGACCCGATTTGGCTGGACTACGGCTGCTTCTTATAGCCAGCAGCCGTAGTTGCCAGCCAATGGGAGTGCAGGGTTTCTTCCCGCACTATTTAAACCAATACCATTTGACATTTTACAAGAACAGTTCAAATAAACCAATAACATTGAAACCTACATACATAACACCCCTCCCCACTAGGTTCAGTCCATACCAAACCCCAACCTATCTAATGTATTCCTTTAAATAGGTGAGGCTCTTACATGTACGTTGAGACCTTCGTGGTTCAGAAGTTTTAACGTTCTCATCCAGTGAGAGAGGAAATGTGTCTGCTGACATTTCCCTGCTGGGACTTCCTGTGAAAGGAGACCCTGTTAGACTGTTAGAATCTGGTCTCTCCTCCCAACCCATCTCCATTCCAATGTCAGCACCCAAGTCAGGTAGTGATGTGCAATCTTCCACTTCTAAAGATGGATCTTGGCATTGTGACAGGTTTTGGGATGGTTCCTGTCGTAATGGCTCATTACACATGGGGTTGATTCTTACTTGCTGATTTTCCTCTTGTTCCTCCCCTTCCCCCCTAGAAGTGGCATCAGGTGAGGGAACGAGAGAGAGACAAGGGTGATGTTCCTGAGAGAATCTGGATCTAAGTTGATCAATGTGCCTGCTCCAGAGGAGTCCATCCTCTGTTTGTACCCTGTAAGAACGAGGGCCTGTGATCTGAGTTATCGTGGCAGGAATCCACAAAGGCTCACCTATAAGGTTCTTAGCATACACAGAATCACCCACACTGAATGTACGAACTTTGGAAGTGGAATCTAGTGGTGCGTTGGGTGCGTAAGTGGGATGGAGGTGGTCAAGGGAAGACCTAAGTTTCCTACCCATCAACAACTCTGCTGGGGATAAGTTATTCGATGGCTAGGAGTGATGTGCTGGACACTAAGAAGTTGTTCAACCTTCTCAGTGATGTCCCCAGGACCCAGCTGCTGGAGCTTCTCTTTGGTAAAACGTACTATGCATTCAGCCCGGCCGTTAGCCGAAGGGTGCCCAGGGGCAGTAAGGGCATGTCTGATACCTTGTTGTGCTAGATAGGATTCAAAAATGTTAGATGTAAATTGAGGGCCATTGTCAGAGACAAGAACATCAGGTAACCCGTGGGTTACAAACAGTTTTCTGAGCTGCTTGATAACAGCATCAGTTGTGGTGGATGTCATGGGAAACACCTCAAGCCATTTGGAATATGCATCTACTATAATAAGAAAAGTGTGCCCTCTAGTAGGACCTGTGAAATCAATGTGGATCCTAGACCACGGGCCCCTAGGACATTCCCATTCCTGTGTGGGGGCGTGAGGTGGGGCAGGCCTGACCACCTGGCAATTGGGACAAGATGCAACCCAGTTTTCAACCATTTTGTCAATACCTGGCCACCATACATAACTCCTGGCCAATCCCTTCATCCTTACAATACCAGGATGACCCTCATGTAACATTTCCAAAACCTCTCTTTGCAGTTTTGCAGGAATAACCACCCTGTTACCCCACAAAATACATCCTCTTAATACAGATAATTCAGTTTGCATGGACTTAAAAGATTGGGCAAGGTGAGGTAGATCTTGAAGAGGCCAACCTTTCTTAATCCAGCCTATAACAGGAGCCAACACAGTGTCTTTGGCAGTCTCTCTGGCAATTTCAGCAGCATGAACTGGAAGCTTGGCAACAGTTTCTAGGAAAAAGGTGTGTGTTTCAGGTTCAAAGTCCTCCTTGTGGCAAGGCAGTGGGCAACGACTCAGTGCATCAGCATGTCCAATGTCCTTGCCAGGCCTGTGAATCAGTTTGTATGAATAAGCTGCAAGAAATTCAGTCCACCTCAGCATTCTTGGTGACAGGATAGTAGGTGTAAGTTTGTCTCCTGCCACAATGCCTAACAAAGGTTTGTGATCTGTAACAATGGTAAATGTCCTGCCATATAGATATTCATGAAATTTCTTGACAGCTGCAACAACTGCCAATGCCTCTTTGTCCAGTTGGCTATAATTCCTCTCTGCTTTGGTCAAAATGCAAGAGTAAAATGCAATAGGGGCTTCTCTCCCACTGGGAAGCCTGTGGCTCAACCCCCCCACTCCAAAAGGGGATGCATCACAAGTCAGTACAACAGGCAAATTCTCAGAGAACTGTATCAGTACAGTATCAGATGTGATTAGTCTCTTAATACTGTTAAATGCTGATTGTTCCTTCCTCCCCAGATCCAAACAGACTTCTTATCAAGTAATCTGTGCAAAGGTTCAGCAATGGTTGCCTTTTGAGGTAGAAACATGTGATAAAAGTTAATAAGGCCAAGGAAGGCTTGCAAATCTATTTTGCATTTAGGTTTAGGGGCTTCTTTGATTGCTTTAACCTTGGCATCAGTAGGGTGGATGCCATGCTTGTCAATCATGTAGCCCAGGAACTCAACCCTGTCTGTCTTAAGTGTGCATTTTTCTTCCTTGACTTTTGACCCCGCTTTTCTGAATCTGGTAAGGACTTCTCTGAGTTTTTCTTGAAGCTGAGTGTCATTTTCAGCAGAGATTAACACATCATCAAAATAAGGCACTACCCCTGGCAGTCCTTGGAGCATTCTTTCCATAAGGCTCTGGAAAATGCCTGGTGCCAAGCTGACTCCAAATTGTAACCTTTTACATTTGAAGGCACCTCTATGAGTCACAATGGTTTGGGCCTCTGCAGTGGCATCATCAACTGTTAGTTGTTGATATGCCTGGGCCAAATCCAATTTGGCAAAGACTGTACCCCTGCCAAGTGAATGTAACAGATGATGCACAACTAGTACTGGGTATGCGCTCTGCTGCAGTGCATGGTTCAGTGTCCCCTTATAGTCTCCACAAATTCTTACTGACCCATTAGCCTTGACTGGTGTGATTATGGGCGTTTCCCATCTGGAGTGATCAGTGGGCTCTAAAACCCCTTGAGCAATTAATTTGTCTAATTGTGCATCAATTTTTTCCTTTAAAGCAAATGGAACCCTCCTGGGCTTTAAACGAATTGGGGGCACCTTGGGATCTAGGTTGAAAGTGATAGGAGTCCCCATATACTTGCCCAGTCCTTCGCTGAAGACCTCTGGAAACTCAGACCTCAAGGCCTCCTCCCATTTAGAGTTGCTCACGTGATTGATACCAGTCACCTCGATGCCTAGTGGTTTGAGCCACTCAAGTCCCAGCAAGCTTGTGCGATCCTTGTCCACGATGGTCAGTGGCAAACATTTGGTGTGGCCTTTAAACTGCACGTTGAAATCTCTTGCTCCAACTACTGGAATCTTGTTCCCTTGGTAGTCTTTAAGAGTCAGTGCTTGCTTCTGGAAATGTTTCTTCTGAATGTTGGGAAGTAGCCTGTGAATAGTGTCCCATGACACCATAGATAAATAAGAGCCTGAGTCCACTTCCATTTGACAAGATCTTCCTTCAATGAACACCTTCACGTGAACTTTTCTGCTTCTCAAGGGTGAAGAATGATCAATGGTGATTGTTTGATGAGTTTCATTCTTCCCATTTGCTTCTGAATTGCGCCCCATCTTTTTAATGAAGTTGTTGGGCTTAAAATCGTTTTCAGGAAATTTCTTCCTACTAGGTGGAGTTCTGGATGATTTGCAGACTCTGACTAGGTGACCCCTTTTCTCACAACGTAGGCAGATGGTGTCTAAGAACTTGCATTCAGTGCGGGGTGGCCCCCACAGCCTCTGCAATAAAATTCTTGCCTCTTTCTCCCAGGGTCTTTCCTTTTCTTCTCCATTCTGAGTCTAAAAATTCCTTCCTCCACCTCACTGCAATCTGAATCAGAGTCTATTTGCTCGCAATGGGTTGTTGTGGATTTTTCCACATCAGAATGGCTTGAGGCCTGGCTTGAGGCCTTGTTAATCTTTTTCATGGCCGCCGCTGAGGACTTAGTGGCTTCCGCTGAAACAGCTTCTTCTATGGCCTCCTTAAACGTGATCTTAGGTTTCATTAACAGTTTGCTTTGTAAGACTTTATCTTTGAGGCCTAGGACAAACCGATCACGCATGGCCTCTTCTAAGTTGGTAAAGTCACAAGCACCCCCAATGTCCCTTAAACTTGCCACGAAGTCATTAACATTTTTGCTTCCCCCTTGATCCCGACGGTAAAACTCGTGTCTCTTAATGAGGCATGATACTTGTGGGGCATAATGGGCTCTTAAAAGCTTTTCCAAATCAGGCCATTCCATTATCTTCAATTCTGCAGCTCCCGCCAATGCCTTCGCCATCTTGAAGACTGCCGGACCGCAGTGTGTGAGAAATACCGCCCTCTTCCGCTTCTCCGGGATATCGGCGAGGTCATTTCCTTCCAAGTACATCTGGAAGCGATCCGCATATGATTCCCAGTCTTCCACCGCCGGATCGAACGGGGCTGGGGGGGTGTTCAGCGCAGCCATCTCGCTCTTCTGCTATCTTCCGCATTGCCTCTTCTTCAGGGCAATCCCACCTTCGTCGCCAGTGTTAAGTTTGCATGAAGAGTCAGACGCGAAGAGCTTCAGTGAAGAGTTTATTAAGTGACTACAGCACGAATGGACCCGATTTGGCTGGACTACGGCTGCTTCTTATAGCCAGCAGCCGTAGTTGCCAGCCAATGGGAGTGCAGGGTTTCTTCCCGCACTATTTAAACCAATACCATTTGACATTTTACAAGAATAGTTCAAATAAACCAATAACATTTAAACTTACATACATAACAGTGCCCGTGTGGGACTCAAAAAGCTGCCCATGACAAACCTTTCAATTTGTTCAGAGAATTAGTTGTTCCACTGGAAATCAATGGCAGTTAGTAAGTTAATAATGTCCTTGGAAAAGATTTCCTTATTATGATATTTCCTTAATTAACCTGTTGGTATAAAAGGAAATCACTGTCAGAACTGATTAATCTATCACTCTGTCTAAAGCTGAGCTTGTTGAATCTTTGACAAAACTCTGAAGCAAAAGCACAACAGGGCAATATATAAAAGAACCACAGGTACTCACAATTGAAATAATGGAACAAACTCATCCAGGCTCTTTGGTAACCCGCATAGAAAAGTTGGATAGCTTTCCATCTTGCTAAGACTTGTGTGCATCTCAGATTAATTTAATGATGAGGTGATTTAATTTTCATAAGAAAGTTTTTGAGTCACATTTAAGTTTTTTGTTTAGCTGGTTGTTATAAACCAGTGTAAGAAGTCCTGGGTCTTGATGTGATAGTCTTTTGTGTGCATAACCACTATAGTATTTTCCTTATGTGCTATCAGAATATTCTGTTCTGCATTACAGTTCTTTAAGGCACATTAAGATAATTTCTCCCATTGTCAAATTACTGGCAGGGGCAAGACCTCTTTAAATTTCTGAGCATCTTGTGTCTAATTTTTTCAGCAGCATCATTAAGAAGATTATGAATATTTGAAATGATATCCTCTGTAGGCACCACTGATGGCACAAGTGCAAAATTATCTCTTTTAGCTAAAACCAATGTCTCACATCTGCTGAGTAAGCTGCTTTGTTGTCTGTTGCATGGACAGGATTGAGAATAGCTAGCCTGCAAGAACAATTTTCAGTAATCTGGAAAGCAAAACAGTTTGGGGGGAACCTTTTACTGAATCTGTTGTTTTGCCTTTTCTTCCCAAAGCATTAATCTAATGAGTCAAACAAGCAGCACAATGAAGTCTGTGAAAAAACATCCCCAAATTCTGCTTATTTCATTTCTCTTGTGACTTTCACTACATCAAAGAGACCACCTAATGTAAATAGAGGACATGCTATACTCTAAAAGGGACATATAAAGAAGAATATGTCAACCTTGGGCAACATATGTTTCTCCCAGTAGCAGCTGATGGACTTGGCAGCCAGTTTCAGAAGTGTGGAGAATGCACAACATATTTCATCAAATTGCTCTCCTAGGAAACACAGGACTTAGTGGAAGACCAAACATCAGCAAACACGATGCTTGTTATCTAAGAGCCTGAAATAAAATTGTCCCTGGGAGGGATTAGAAAAATGGACAGGAACGCAAGCTTAGTATCGAAAAGATCTAACAAGATTTGCAATATGTAATTAAACGTTCACTTAACATGGCTGGGTTTTCAATTAATTTTGTATTCCAGGAATGCTGGACTTCTTGAAGAAAGAATCAATAACCCATTATAATAGTAAGAAAGAGAAAGACTCTAAACCAATACATCAACAACACAGTAGGAGAAACTATCTTAAATGTTATTTTTAGGGTGTTGTTTGTATGGAAAAATTAAAAGATACATTTAATTTTCTTCTTCACATTTTAAATATGTGTGGGAAATGAATTATAGAAAGCTATGAAACTTTGAGTTAAAAGACGCTAGGCCTCTTGCCTTAAAAAAAGAGATTTAGCTATAAACTATTTTACTCTGTGTTTTACATAAGGATTGAAATTTGTAACAAGTGAGGTCTGACATTTGGTTTCCAGTTAATTCCCATTAGTAAGCAAGAGTTAGATTACAAAAATGACCTTGAGATAGCTGCAATTTCATTAATGTGATCTAGTGGGCTTCCAGATTTCTGTAGCCCTAATTCTCATATAATAATGAAAGTTAAACGTAACTTCAGGTTAGTTAGTTTTGATCTATTACAAAATATTATATTCTCATATTTGATTAAAGTTTCTAGCCTAGGAGATATCTCTACTGCATATTGTGGTATTTTCTAAATGAACAATATGTGTTATATACTGAACCAATTTCCTTTTGTATTCAAAGAATCAGTGATATTTTTCTTTGCTGTCCCCTGGAATAAAATAAAGCTGAGCTTGCACCAGAATAGAGTATCATTTTATTTTAAAACAGTGTCCATAATGCATTTGACATAAAGCAAACACCACCCCATACTGGCCTATAACCTGTTTCAAATCAGGTCTTGGTCTTTAATTTTTCCTTATCCTATTCTGCTGAGCAGCTGAGCTAATTTATTTCCAAATTATTTTTGAATCCCAGTCTTTCCATATATAATCTACCATGTAGCTTTTGCCTCATTATTCTTGAACTTTAGCCAATGTAGCATTCCATTCACTGAGCCTTCAAAGGGAACGGTTGACTAAGGGATCCACAGATCCTGTTTCATAACAAGGGCTTACATTTCTGTTCTGAAATGGTTAAATATACACTACCCTGCAATTTAATTAAATTGATTTAGAATATAGAGAGCCCTAGTGGCCCAGTGGTTAAAGTGCAGTTTTGCAGGCTAACGCTGCCCACAGCTTGGAGGTCAATCCTGATGGGGCTCAGGCTTCATTTAGCCTTCCATTCTTCTGAGGTTGGTAAAATAAGATCCAGATTTTGAGAGGGGCAAAATCAAATAATCTTTCTACATTGTAAACCACCCAGAGAATGCTGTAAAATGCTATGGGGAGGTATATAAGTCTAAATACTATTGCTATATAGCCAGCATTCGGGCTGCTGTAAATTGATGCAATTATTCCCATGACCCATTATCTCAGGAAGAGAAGTCTGTTTTGTCTGCCCATCCCTCCCAAACATTTTATGAGAAATGACATTGCATAGTACAATGTTTCTTAACCTCAGCAACCTTAAGATATGTGGATTTCATCTTCCAGAATTTCCCAGCTAACCATGCTTGAAGTTGCACACATCTTAAAGTTGCTGAGATTGACAAACAGTGTAGTAGTAGATTATTATTATAACAGGTTGATTAAGCATATTGTATTGTTTACTCAACCTGCCTATATGTATTGTAAAACATCTCACTGGATTCGTTTAAGTAAAGAAATGCCAGAAAAAAATTCCTAATTTTAGTGCTCCTAATGTTTGACTGATTGGTAGAAAAGGCATAACAAGAGATTCCAAGCTGCTTTTTGTTATTGTTGTTGTAATGCTTGTGTTGCCGGGGTGCTGGTATCAAAATGCTAGCAAATTCTTTCATTTCTCTTTTGTGTGGAGCATGTGGGGAGAGATTTCATTATTTCCACGGCTTGGAGAGGAACAGTAACTGAGTTACATTTCTGTCTCCCCTACTGGTCAGTGTCAAATAATTGGCTCACAAGGTTTCATCTCAATTTTTAGTGTCTTGAAAACTGACAGAAATGATGGCAATGTCAGGTTGGCTTCAAACTGGTTATTGCTTAAATGGAGAGTGAAAACAGTGTGGTACAGAAACACCCAGAATGTAAAAAAAAATTATTTGGCCAATTAAAGAGGGGAGGAATTGCAAAGAAAAGGAATGTAGCAAAAGATAATCATGTCTTTTCATGATTGGATTGAGTCTGGCAGGGTGACAAGTTTATGGACAATGTCAGAAGAGCTTAAGATTTTTCAAAATGCTTTAAGAATCAAAATTCAGTTAGTATAATTTCTATCAGAATTTTTAATCAAGTTGTGGTTTCATAATAGTGATCTCTGAGGGCACAGATAGGTTTAGCTTGGAACAGTAGCTTCTGCAAAGTCACAATCCAATAAAAACCACCTTGAAGATACATATTTGTATGTGGGACTAAAATATTTTTAGGAGTAAATTGCTTGGTTTTTTAAAAAAAAGAAATCTATGGATTCAAAATCCCCCCCCAAATACTTATATCTAATGTTTATTTTTAAATAAAGAATATTGAATATTGAAATACCATAAAGATTATATAACACAATCTTCCAGAAGACGTTCTCTTTGATGGGCAGGAGAAACTGGCCTATAACAGAAAAATCTCTTTTTGAACATAAAGATATTCCATTAAATAATACAAATCTTATTTGCATTCTTAGACCAACCAATTGCATACAATGTTTCTGGTTTACATGCATGTTGAATATTTCATATGTGCTGACCTTTATTCAGATATGGATCAATTCTTTGAGAACATAGTTACAATTTTGTATTCTGAAGCAATTGTCTCTGATTACCTTTTGATGAAAGTTTTATACAAATCTTTTTTAAAAAACCTGAATACTTATCAATGAATGCATGCAGTTAATAGTATTGTACATATGTTTTTTTTGTAACACAGAATGTATGTTTGAAGGAACAAGAGTGGATCAGGGTCTTGCCTATCGATTCCAACCTGAGTTCTTAACATTGAAAACTAAATAGACAGCCTCCATGCACTTGTTTTCAGTACACATACAATCACAGAATGGTAGGCATCCCCTGTTACCCCACATAGACCAAATTCAGACAAATGTCAGAAGGTTATTATTATCTCCATGACTTAATGGTAAGAGAAGAGTTCTGCTGATTATATTACTGTTTGCCCCATTACAGATAAGTACTGCTTGTGAGATGCTGTGTTGATGTTCAGTTCTACTAAAAATGCTGTTTGCTGTTCTATCTATATTTACCATGACATGAGCAGCAAAAACTAAAAATAGGATTCGTATTGTCAGCTGTATTGTATCTCCATATGTCCCTTCCTTAGCAAAATATGTATTAGGTGTTCTAGGTGTCCTTGTAGGGTCCCTCTGATGTCAGGATGTCAAACTAAAACTCATGACTTATTCATACCTCTCAGGTAAAACAAGAACAAATTGTATGCTATGGGTTCTGTATTTTTTTATTGCCAAGATGCATTGCCCTTCACTTCTACGGCAAGAAAGTAATTGAATTTGTGGGATATGCGGCATTTCCAGGAGTGAGAGAATTCTGCCATTTGTATGTCCTGATTTGATTTATTTTTTTGTGTGTATGTTTCCTCTGTCCCACTGCTCCACATAAGCAAATTTAGTATACAGCCTTCTCTCTGCTGTCCTATGATCCCAACCTCTGCTGTAATTAGGATATAGGGTTGCTTTATGTGACAATAATACAAATGTACGCAATGCTCAAAACTACCTAAACATTTTACTGCTTCCTCTGCTAATAAAAAGGGCCTATAATCCTGGAACACATCCTTTTGGACAAGTACATTAGGTAACTGTTAGTGATTTATTCAACTTACAAGGCCATTTGTTCTCTAGTAAATCCGTCCCACTAGAAATACAGTCCATTCTGTTGGATTTTTTATCCCTCTGCTGCATTTCATCCAAAGCTTTTCAATATTAGCTCATACAGATCTTTAAAAGTTGGCTTTGTCTTCCAACAAACTAATTATTCCCCAAGCACTAGCATAGATTTTGTCTTAAACCAGAAAAGTACCAAGGAGGCATACAGACACTTGGAAGGAAATTGGCATTTCTGGATGTGCTGAATAAATGGAACATTTCTATGAATCACAGCAGAGCTGGCTTTAAAAAGTCTTCCTGTCTGCCATTTATATCAAAGAGTGAAATGAACTAATTCACAGCTTAGTTTTCTCTATGAATATTCTTATGTAGTTCCCCTAGCACTTCATGTGTATATGGCACAGTCTTATGTACTCTGCCTAGCATTTCATGTGTATACTTTATTTATTTATTTATTTATTTATTTATTTATTTATTTATTTATTTATTAAATTTATATGTTGCCCAAAGCAACTCTTCTCTTTTTGGAGTGCAAAGGATCAAGTTCAGCTCACATATTAATTAGAATGAATCCAGTATTTGCCTTTTTATATTTTAACTTATCCTTGCACAATCATAAGCTTTATGATTAAATATCTAAGGCTTCCATGGGAATAACGGCAATTAAACACTGTAAGTTTTACTTTCAAGTAGGCTTCTTTGTACTGTAACCGATTCATTTCAAAAGCACAAGCAGAGGGGAATCACATTAAACTTTTTATGATTAAAGCCAATTGACATATAATGATGATTTTCTTAATGCCAAGTTCATATCCTGGTAGCATGTTCCCGTCTGGTGTCTGACAATGATAACAATACTACGGTAAAATAGAATCAAACAAGCAAAACATACAAAGGATAAAAAGATACGCTAAGCATCCACACAGTGGTGAAATAATGCAAAATTAATTGCGTTGAGGGGCTGCTGAGGAAAAGTGTTTAGAGATGGCCCAACTGACTTTCCCGATTGAGTTGTTTCAGATTCACTCTCTGCTCTCCAAAACTGTTATGGAGCTTACATCCTCAGAGAAAAATTGTTCATCTCTTAGGTGTAGCATTCTAGATGCTGTTGTTTTAGTTACCTTCTTTGTAAGTTATGTCAGGAAGTCTCCAGACATTTGGTTCTTTTGCAGATTTTCTTCCTTCCCTTTGAAGGATCCACCTTTGGAACTAACTGAATAAATAAAAAATAGGTGATATCTTATAATTTGCATAGTAATTGATTGCGTGACTTTATTAACATTTCTAGTATGTTAACAGATAAGTTTTTCATTGTACCATTTTTTAAATGCCCATGGGAATCCTGTGTTTATATTGTCTATTCTTGTCTATTTGGGGTGACCCTTGTTTAGGAAAAATGGTCACCATCATAGTACAATCTGCAGATGTCAGCTTCATAGCTGGGGAAATTAGCCCTATTTAAGCTTGAACCCTTCTTATTGCAAGAGTTGGAGTAAAAGCAAGTTCAAAATAGGGGTGGATGATCTCTAGTCCATAAATATAATTCGGCCACCACCCTGACCACCAAACATCATGCTGGATGGTTTGTAACTGAGATAATTGGTTTGGTACCCATTTAAGAAAGCAATCTATAACAAAGATTGAAATCTTTCATCTGCAGATTACATAGAGACCTGGTTCTTATTCTTTGGTCAAATCTAACATCTCAGCTCTGCTTTAAAATTAATCAGTCCAATAAACTAAACAGTAAATCGGTCATTCTTGGAATAGTTGATGAATGTTTGTGCACATCTGATTCCTTACTTTTGTTGTGAAATAGAATACATGTTTAATGATAACCAGTTTTTCCTCTAAAATTAGGCATATGAAAGCTGATAAAAATTAGCTCAGGCAGTACTGGGAATGATGACAGCACAATGACTGATGATATCCACTCAGTTCAACAGCATTTTCTTCACATAGCCATATTTAGCTAATAATTGGCTTCTCTTCAAACACTGGTAAAAGACTATTTAGTATAAAGAAGTCCTATTCCCCCTCTAAAATATTTTTAAAGGTTGAGTGAACAATGGCCAAAAAAAGTAAAGAAGATGAAGTAGGTCGGTGTGCGCAGAAAAAATGAGGAAATGTTAAAGAACGATGAAGAGTAACTCAAAGAATTTACTACAGATACAAAGCGTACAGGTATCATTGGCTTGCATATTAACTGTAATTAATATAATTAGCTTCATTAAATACTTGATCTGGTTTATTAAATTTAATTAGTCACTCTTCAAAAATTTATTGCTGCCCAGAGTTATCCTGGGTTAAGATGGGAGGCCAATAAATTTTAAAAATAAATAATTAAATATGCTTTGGATGATTTACAAATTTAAAAAAAAATTAAAAATTAAAATTGCAATATGGAGCAATGAAACTAATAAAGGAGAATATTTGTAACTCAGGGTTGACATGAAGCTCTCCGAGCTTGCTTGTTTTCCTGCAGATATTTCATTACCCAAACTAGGTAGGACTCCTAAGAGCAATGAAAAATAACAATTCAAACACAGCATAAAAGTCATTTCAATGCTGGCCTTCCCAAGGGATTGTTAACTTGACATGATAAAAGATTGTAATTAAGTTTGAAGTTCAAAATGTATCATACTGTGGTGGGAAACTTCAGTAGTCTCAATTAGAATAGAATAGAATAGAGTAGAGTAGAGTAGAATAGAATAGAATAGAATAGAATAGAATAGAATAGAATAGAATGGCAGAGTTGGAAGGGACTTTGAAGGTCATCTAGTCCAACCTCCCTGCTTGAGCAGGAGATGCTATACCATTTCAGGCAAATGGTTGTCCATTTTCTTCTTGAAAGCCTTGGGGCACCAATCACAAGTGACATCATTGTCACCCTCAGGTGACAATGATGTCAACTTTGGAGTGACATCAGTAGAAACATATGTTAGAGTCTTGCTGGCAATGTCAAGAAGACAGTGATAACCTAAAAGTAATGTAGTGAGAATGAGGATAGGTGGGCCTTTGCTGAAATACAGAAAGCTATCCCTCACCCTTACCCCTCCCCAGCAGTCAGAATCCAACATCAAATCCAGAAGAAAGTAATGGCAAATCATTTCTATATTGTTATTCAACTAAAGATGCAGGCCTGAGAACCAGATGATTCCCCTACTTAGGTCAAAAAGGCACTACTCAAGTTACTGAAGAACTTTCAGACTTTCAGGAGTAGATCTGGATGTGAAGATTTCTCTGGACTAAAGCTGAAAGAAAACAAAAATATGGAATGTGAAAGGCATGACCCATGGAAAACCTGTAATAGTCAAAGCAGAAATAAAGCACCTTAAATAAGATGTTTTAGGGAAAAGTGAACTAAGATGGAGATATTTAAAAACTTTTTTATTACATAAGAGGTGGGGGCAATGGTACTCAAAATGGGCATGGGTAGGACAATTGCAAGGAGAATTCTTTGCGTATTGCCAACATCCTCAATCATCATGAATACCAGGTTTTATACATATGCATACTATTGAAGTTCACCAATTGCAAGCCTAGGTGATATACACACATCATCGTTTACTGAACCAAATTATAATTTTATGCAGTAAACCCTATGGAAATCCATTCAATGAGCCAAAGAAGGATTTACAAACTGGCTAAAAGTTACTATGCCTCTAAGCCACAATCCTGGACTTTTTCAAACTGATTTTGCAACCAGAAATATAAGGAACGGCTTAGCTGGAATTTCTGCTCCTCTCCTTGTCCACCCATTCAGCCCTCCCCAAAAATTGCTCTTGTCATTTTCCACAAAGAACTACAGTCAGCATCACCAGGTGTGTGAGGTGTTTTTTTTCTAAGCTCCTTAGAGAAGTTTTGCTGCATTCTCATTTCTTCTCCTACAGAGGCTGCCCAGAACTGGGTCACAGCAAAGCAAGGCCACTGCCAGTAAAGTCAGTTTGCTGTGGGCAGGGAAGGAGATTACCAGTGTAATTTTGGTGGAAGAATATATAAAACTGTACTTGCTGGTCTTCAGTCCAAGAACAGCAGCACCATTTTTATTCCAAATGGCTGTAATTTGGTCAACCTCTAGATGGCAGGATAGATGAAATCATTTCACAGTGTAATCAATTTCCTGAGAGACTGATAGCACTGTCAAAAGAAGTAGGCAGTAAATTATGAAAATCAAGGTTATGTAAATAATAAAAATTAATGCTTAAACTCTTGAGCTAACTATTAAGTTTTGAAGGGAGTTTCCTATATTTCATATTCTCCAGTGTATTCTTTGAATTCTATATTAAAATTGCATGATTCGCACCATGGATTAATTGAGTGATGTTTATTAATTTAGGAGTCGGGCTTGCTTAGCTGGGTCTACTGCTTGCTTGTTTATAAACCTACTGTGTGAAATGGTGTTTGTCCTCTCCCTCTGTCGGCTATCTGGTCCTGGTTCTTTAATGGAGCTAGCCAGCCTACTGAGATCTATACCTTAATAATGTCCCATACGGGTTTTAATGTTTAGATCGGGCAAATCAGTGGTGGTATTCTACCAGTTCGACCCAGTTCTGCCAAGCCGGTAGCAGCAATGAGCAGCAGAGACCAAACCAATTCTGTCCACTACTCTGCTATTGGGCCCACCTGCCCGCCTGGGCTCCCATACTCACCTTTATCCTCTGAATTTGAAGCGCAGCTGCTTTGCACGGCACAGAAGAGTGCCACGTGGCAGCTGCTGAAGTGATCGGGATTGTGCAGGCTCGTAGGAGGTGAGTTAGAACACCTCTGTGCCTGCGCAAATGCCTCTGTGCCTGTGCAAAGTGCTCATTTGGCACACGCGCAGTGTGTGCACATGCACAAAGCATGCCCACCAAGCCATGCCCACCGAACTGGTGGTAAAAATATTTGAATCCCACCACTGGGGCAAATGTAAGAGTTCATGTTTTGTATTTCTACCTTGCTTTATTATTGATTGGAAGTTCTAAATAAAGCATTCGGATCTGCATTATTTTCTCTTTGGTTCTTCCTGGCTTGCTGTTATTCATCCATAAAGAAAGAACTTTGTTGGGGAATTCTTAGCATTTGTGTGAGGGAGTGAAATATGTATGTTTGCAACTGATAACAGACTCTTTAGTTATTGCCATAGTAACTCACTGTACTACGGGCTAAGGTCAGAAATCATGGCAACAGCTATTGCTTTGAGCTCCAGAAAGAAAGACTGTGGTGGAGAAGCTAGGCTGCTCAATTCAGACAGAGGAGCAACAATAATAGCAAACTAAATAGACTCATGTAAGTCTATTAGACTGCCCTGTATAAACATGATTAAGTGAATTAAAAAACTATTAGGAAATGACTCCTGAACTGAACACCACCATGCCACAAATTTAAGACTTCACCAATTGCTGAAAACCCGGACTTGTCTGAGGCCAGCAATGCTACCTGGCTTTGTGGCTGAGGCAGTGCAGTTTCTCCTTTCCTCCTGAAGACTCAAGAACAGCATGATAGCACATTAATGTTTTCCTGCCCATAGGCCCTTGGTATGCCTAATGTATGCAAAAGAAAAGCTGAGGAGCTATGAAAGAGGTAAGAGAATTGTGAGGGAAAAGTGGGGGAAAGATCTAAATGAGTTTAGTTGTACGATATGCATGGAAAGACAAACGATGAAAAACCTGTCAGGAAAGTATCGGGTACAGATGAAATATCTACTGAATTGTTTAAAGCTGTTGGCGAAGATGCAGTTTAAGTGCCAACAGCTCTGTGTCAACAAATACAGAGCAAGATTTCATAGCACAGAGATGAGAAAAGATAGCTAGTTCTATACCAAATGAAGTATGCATTAAAAAAATAGTCATTTCTCATACAAAGTTTTGCTTGTGAAAATTTTGCTTATGTATGTGGAGAAAAAAGTGCCAAATGAATAGACAAGTTTCATAAAATGTAGTAGAACATGAGGTAAATCAAGTAACCCAAGGTGGGTAGCTTTATAATTGGCGCGCTTGAAGCAAGAGGCGGAGGCGGAGCTGCTTTTAAACGGCTTTATTTCCGACACAGTAACTTCAGCCGCAGCTGGCCGACAGCCCGCGGCAACAGCTGAGAGGGAGCCAGCTGATTCCATTTGACAGCTCCTTTTATAGAGAGCTGTCAAATGGCCCAGCCAATCAACGACTACTTTGGCTCCCGCGTGAAAGGCGGCCCGGAGTGAGAACTTCTGAACTCAACAGGTAGTGAGTAGAGGAAGATAATATAATAAGATATTTACCTTCACTTAATTCACTACAGGGTGTGTTACGATAACATATTATATAGAACATTCTGAAATGTTCTGAATATACTGCAGCTTAATGGGCATGCCAGAACACTTGATTATTCTTCTGAACACTTATAATGAAGGAAAACTTATTGCAAGAACTGAATTTAGAGAAACAGGTGGTTCAAAATAGAACTGAGACAAAAAGAAATGTATCTGCTTAAGCAGTGAATATGATTTTAAAATGGGATTACAGGGTTTGAAAGTTGGAATCAAACTACGGTAGGAAAATGAAACAACAATTCAAGGCATTCAGGCAATACTACTTTGGTACTTAAAAGTAAGGAGATGTATTTGGACTGGCACTCTCAAAATTTCCAACTATCATGGCTTTTGGCATAGGGCTTGTAATTAAAGATTCTCTCTGTCTTTTACCATCCTTGCCACACAGAAGCATTGCTGCCACCCACCTCAGACATTAGAAGCCTCTCTTCCAGAATATGAGATGGTTAAGATGCCTGGAAGTGAAATCAATCCAGCCTGCTTCCACCCATCTCACCTTAAACTGTTATATGAACAAGCAATCTAGTTACATAGATGGATTGACCTCTTAAAGGTAAAGAAATCCATTTCATTCCACAAACCCAATTAGAAGTAGAGATTTATTAGAGGAAAGATAAAAGAGGACAGTGGAGGTAAAGAAAGAAAAAATAAAAACAAGCCAGATGATAAAGCGGATGGAGCTATATCCATATACTGCGATAAAACGCTCTAGACTAGCGAAATTATGGAGGCTCCTAGTGCAACCATATATTACATGGTCCAGTGAGATTGTCAAAGGCTCCAGAAACTAACAAGTGTATCAGGAAAAGACAGGAAGCTAGATGACTTTGACAGGCGTTTCTCTTCCTGCTCGTGAGCAACAACACTTGGTGCACAACAAGAATTATCCTGGACTTCCGGGTTGAGCCTTCTCGAGAACAGGCGGCGGTTTGTGATCGTCCTCGACCGCAGCCTGGCTCTTGCGTCGGAGAGCCCCGATCCTGCAAGGTTCGGGGCTGAAGCTGCCTCGTAGGGGCGGCGGAGAAAGGGAAATCTGCCAGCCAGAGTGAGGGGAGCCGCATCTCCCCTTTTGGGTCTGGTCTCTTCCCTCCGAAGACGTTAAGAAGCGGTGGTCAAAATGGCCACCTCGAAGAGAAGGTCTCAACGGGACTAAGATTGGTGCAGGAGGAAAGAGAGAAGTCGACAGCAGAGGAACCGGAGTATCGGATGGTAAGATCAAGGCACCCCGGATTAAGATAAAGATGAGTTTTTGAAAAAGAGAAACAGAAGCGGCGCAGTTCCAAGTGAAGAAAAAATAAGTAAAATATTTCTGACAGCTATAAGGGGCTTCGAACCGGGAAAGGAAGAAGCCAGCGTAAGAACTTAAGTTTGGGGCTTGGAAAACTTTGATTATCAAAATAAAAGGAAAGGGTTAAGACTCTGTGCAGAAAGTGCCACTTTGTGGAGAAAAATTGGAAGCTAAAGAAGTAAGAAACTATCTTGTTCCTTTGTGGATTGGAGTTGCTACATTTTAAAGAGACGCAGGACTTATAGAAAGTGAAAGCTTGAATACACAAAGACGGATTGCCGGACTGATTGGTAATATTGATATAGATTCTGGACCTGGGTTAGGATCATAGAAAATTTAAAGAAGAAGAAACAAGGAAAATTAAAATTTTGGTGGTCATCCAAAGAATTAAAAATGGAGTTTAAAAGTATGAAAGAACTGTTACAGGAAGTGACTGAACTAACTTGGCATGTTGCAGAAAATATGGGCATTCGGGCTGAATAAAGAAGAAGAAGCCGTGGAAAGGGTGGAGCCAGCGCAGGAGAAAGCCATTTAAAAAGACAATTAATACAAAGATTAATACAAATAAAAGGGAAAGGAAGGGTGGCTAAAAAAACGGAACCTAAGAAAGTATCTAAAAGGGGAACATTTACGAAATTAAGCATGCCAGAAAGGTTCAGAAGGAAAGGGAACAGAAAGGTAAAGAGAGAGAGGGATTCAAACTGGATAGAGAAGGGGAGAGCAGGATAATAGGGAGGAGAAGGGAGCCAGCACAAGCGAAAGCTATTTTAAGAAGACAATTAACACAAAGATTAATACAAATAAAAGGGAAAGGAGGATGGTCAAAAAAATGAAACTTAAGAAGGTAATTAAAAAGGGAACATTTATGAAACTAGGCATGTTAGAAAGGTCCAGAAGGATAGAGAGCAGAAAGGTAAAGAGAGAGAGGATTCAAACTGGATAGAGAAGGGGGATAGCGGATAAAAGAGAGGAGAAGGAACAAGAAACAAGAACAAAGATAGAGAGATACGGAATTACATAACAAAGAGAGAAACTTGTTTGCATAGAGACAATGGCTGACATATTTAAAAGGGGGGTTCTGCATGAAGAAATGGTAATAAGAATCTATTGTAATTATAAAAGTGTAAAACAATAGGGGTTACTGACAATTTTTACTGGTAAAAGGTCACATTTTTTCATTTCTTATCTACAAAAGAAAGCTAAATTATGATTAGATGAATTGAATTAATTGAAATGATTTTAGAAAGTGCTAAAATGGGATTTGTCAATAACCAAGATTAGTTATTTTTATTATTATTTTGGAACCATAAATAAATTTTAGTGGGGATATGTGTTGCAGAACCCAACCGATTAGAGATATATTGTAAGGAGCTTTTTTCCATTTTCTTTTTCTTTTTCTCTATCTTTCGTTTTGAAGGGAATGACTATGATTATGTTACTATATTAACCACTGAGGTGTCACTTTCAAAGTAGTAAAAGGGGTGCAAGTCTAGGTTTCTTTTTCATTCTTTTAGTGTTAACATGGGTATGGATTTAGAATTATGGTGAGAATATGTGATGAAAGGGCAAATCTGACGGACAAAAGAATTCTGTAAATGATAAAAGAGTATTAACAATGTGAAGATAATTAAAGGTTAGACATGGATGAACTTTATCTTTAATATGATGGGCAAATATATTGTTATTTGTAAGATTTATACATGAAGCTTTTAAAATATATATGTATATTTGCAATTAACTCGAAATGAACTGGGGGCTATACAGAATGAGATTAAGATTTGAGATTAGATTAATTTTTGACCCTTTGTCCGCTAAAATGGAATAGAAGTGAAGTCAAATGTTTAAAAGGAATATAGATTTACTGTCACATTTGCATGTAAAAGTGATGACTCGGGAACATGCTGTCTACTGAAAAGAGCTGTTTTAAAAAATTGTTAAAAATTGAATAAAATTTGGTTAAAAAAAAAAAACAAGAATTATCCTGTGTGTATGTGTATGATTGCCAGTTAAGAGTGAGCAAAGAATCAGTGGCCTTCCTATCAGACAGGTTGGTGCATTTGCAAAAAGATAAATGGAATGACTATTTTAGCAATCCAATGATTTCAAATATGTCAGGCCTGGACTGTCTCAGAACTACAAAGGGATACCTATAGTTTAGCATCAACGAAGCAAACTTTATTAAAGTAGTTGAGGTATCAAAGCAGATTTTTAAATGATGAAATGATGTAGGGATGAGATGTTTGGGCCTTTCAGATATTGGTGAACTCTCAGCAACCCTCGCTGTTGGCCATGCTGCAATGTCCTTGAGGACACAGGTTCTGCACTCTGCTTTAAAGGTATTAGACAATCAAAGTATGCAGGTTGTGTCATTAACATTTCAAAACCCAAACCTTTGATGCAACTTTTCCATGTATCCCTCATATTCAGTGGAATTATTCATAAAGCAAGGTATTGTCTTGGTGAATGAAGGGGAAAAATAAAGCTTAAGTGTGAACAATTGTCAGTAAGATTTACAGAGTGGATAAAAAAATATTCTCCTTGCAGCAACATCATAATGGAATTTTTGTCTGATTTAAAATAGCATAGAAACTTATCTGAGGAAACAGGTTGTACTGATGGGTGAAATTCAGTCTGAAGGCATGAAAATTTGAAAATAGTCTTTTAAAAAGTTCTAATTCCCCAAGGCCCTAACAAAAGGCCATTGGCTTTATTGGAAATTATTATTTTGAGGGCTGATGGTTTTGAATCTAGATCAGTGTTGTCAGCACCTGTACATACCACAGTGCCATCAAATTTATTGTAACATAATGAAATAACTCCATTGCTTTTCCTTTCTCCTATCATATAAACCTAGGCTTTTGGCAATACCATCCACTGCAAAAATGATAATTCATTTGTTTGACCATTCCAATAAATATAATTAATGATGGGAGATGTATTAGGTTGGAGATGAAATGCACACATGTAGTGCTTGACTTATGGCCACAATTGTGACCAAAATTTCCATTGCTAAGCAAGACTGTTGTTCAGAGAGTCATGTCCAATTTTACAATATTTTTTGCTATAATTTTTAAGTGAATCACTGCAATTGTTTATTTATTTATTTTTATTAATTTGACTTGTATGCCGCCCCTTCTCCCGAAAGGACTCGGGGCGGCTGTTAAGTGAAGGACTTGGGGCGGTTGTTAAGTGAATCATGCAGGCATTAGTCCTGCTTCACCCATTGACTTTGCTTGCTGGAAGCCAACTGGGAAGGTCACAAATGGTAATCACATGACTCTAAGACACTGCAACCATTGCAAATGCAAGCTGGTTGCCAATCAGCTGAATTTTAATCATGTGATCATGGTGTTACTATGAAGGTCATAAATGTGAGACAGGTTTAAATCACTTTTTCAGTGTTGTAACTTCATACAGTCACTAAATGAATGGTTGTAATTGAAGGGCTACCCGATACAATTAATAATTAACTTTTAATCTATCAAATAAAACAACCAACATCTTTTAGTTGGAAATAAGCAATAAAATAATTACATTTAAGGTCATATTTCTAATGGGAAAAATGGGCTGTCTTGATTTTGCATAATTCTTGAAGTCTAGATTGAGATTATTCTGGTCACTACTATTTCTCATTTTGTACTGTTTTTTGCTGTGAATTGCAGAAACTGCAGAAAATGTTTTCTTTGCTATTCTAGGCAGTATAGGAGTGAATTCTGGTACCATTCACAAAGTGGATGTGCCACCCCTTAAAATTTGCAAACTTTCTTGATTTTGTATACCTGTTAGTTCCCTTACCTCAAGATCATGGCCCATACTTTCAGAATTCCTGTTATAGTACAAAATAAATAATTGTTTCTTATTCTGTGCCAACATAAAGAATGATGTCTGATACTATCATCGAAGATTTGCACAAAGGAAGTGAAGATATTATCTTTTTCTTCACCTCTGCCAATGAGAGGCAACTGCATGGGATTGTTAAAGGGATGGGTGGGTGCTAAATGATGAAACCAGTATTGCAGGCTCATATCTGAACACAGTAATAAAGACAATTTTGACAGAGATGTGTAGGATCTGTTGCCTAAGCAAAAGAGGCTGAAATATTTTTAAATCCACAACAAGATAACATTTGGAAGCCACTCAGGCAAATGCCTCTTTAATTCACCAAGCTGTAAAATGGAGGAGGAGGTACAGCATGATCAGATGTACAAGATTCTGTTCTTATAACCAATCTTAATAAAAGTAGTTTTAGTCTTCCTGTAGAATTGGTTTCAAGGTCTGATCTACTTAGTGGGGCTGAGAATAATGCATGATTCTTTTCCTTTTAAAAGTACATGATAATGTCACATGCATCTACAAGAGGTGCACATTTTTAACTAAAGCAATGATTCCTGTGAATGTCTCTGCTACTGGTGATTACTATCAAAAGTTCTTTGGTTACATCTGAAGACTTTGGAGAGATTTTTGCCTTACACTGAAATGTTCCAGACTTTTCCCTGTGTAAGGCTCATGCACTTTTTCCATAACTTTAAATTGTTGCACATTGAGCTTTCTGTTTTCTCCAAGTAACGAAGTCATGCTAGTGAAAATACTTTTAAAAGTATAGGTAAAGTAAAGGTTCCCTTCACACATACGTGCTAGTCGTTTCTGGCTCTAAGGGGTGGTGCTCATCTCCATTACAAAGCCAAAGAGCCAGCGCTGTCTGAAGACGTCTCCGTAGTCATGTGGCCGGCATGGCTAAATGCCGAAGGCACATGGAATGCTGTTACCTTCCCACCAAACTGGTCCCTATTTTTCTATTTGGATTTTTACATGCTTTCAAACTGCTAGGTTAGCAGAAGCTGGGACAAGTAACAGGAGCTCACTCTGTTACGCGACACTAGGGATTCGAACCGCCGAACTGCTGACCTTTCTGATTGACAAGCTCAGCATCTTAGCCACTGAGCCACCGTGTGTTTTTAGAAGTATACTAACTTGTTGTTTTACATATTGCTTTAAAAAAGATGCATTAGAGGTTTTGTTCCAGTTTTGATCCAATACCTTCTCTTTGGTTTTTGTCTGAGATTATTATTTTATTCTCTCTCAATTTCTTCCTTATTTGCCAATAAATAATCTCGACAATTCATTTCAATCAGAGTTTCATGTCGATCATTTCAGAATTCTGAATGAGTTTCTGATAGCAAACCATCAATCATCAGTGTTGATGCTATTGGATTTGTTTGTGGCATCTGACGCTGTTGATCATTAAATTTTACTATCATCATGGAATTCATTAGGTGCTGATGATTCAGCATTTTGTTGGTTTCAGTCTTATATTTCCTTGTCATACTTTTTCAGTTATGTGGAATGGGTTTTTTTTCTCAGTTCTTCCCAGTATGACCAGTTTGAATTGCAGGTACAATTTAAGCAGCTACAGTATAGCAACAACCAGTTCTTAGCATGCTTATATTGAAATGTATTTATTTATTTATTTATTTATTTATTTATTTATTTATTTATTTATTGATTTGACTTGTATGCCGCCCCCTCTCCCGCAAAGGACTCGGGGTGGCTCACAATTAAAACCAGTACAATAAATTAGTTATTTAAAATAGAATTAAACTAACCAAGCCAAATTAAACTAAAACCCATTATAATTAAATATAAAAATGAACCCCCCCCCCACGAGGAGTCAGCACAGTGCAGCCTGCTCAAACAACCAGGTTTTCAAGTCGTGGCGGAAAGTACGGAGGTCAGGGGCCAGGCAGAGCCCCAGAGGTAGTTGGTTCCACAGAGCAGGAGCTGCCACAGAGTAGGCCCTCCCCCGCATCACTGTCAAAAGACAGCACACCGAGGCGCCCCTGCCTGTGAGCTCGTACAGGGCAGTTAGTATTCAATGCCGGCAGTAGACGTTCCCGTAGGTAGCCCGGACCCATGTCTCGTAGGACTTTGAATGTCAATACCAAAACCTTGAATCTCAAGGTTTCTTTCTTTCTCAAGGAATCTAATATATGCTCTATTAGATTAGGCAATTAGTTTTTCCGTATGTCAGAGTTATTACTTCAAGTTTTAGAAACTTCTCCCATCTAATTCAAACTTTTTGAAATCAGATTCACCTTGAATTGCATCTGAAGTCTGATCTTGACAAGTTTCCAGAAGTAATTTGACCTTGCATCCTTGCTAAGGCTAAAAGAGAGAGATGGGCCTGAAATCACGCAGCTGGCTTTGTGCCTAAGTTGGGACTAGAACCCATGGTCTCCTGGCTTCTAGCCTGATGTGTTAAAACATGTTTTTTCCAGATCTTTATTCAGCTGCAATATCCACTAACATTTAAATTATAGTAGAACTGGAGTTCCATAATGTTTGTAAGATTTATCTCTGCATCTATCTATATGTTTATATCTATATCTGTTTTATATTATCATTTGATTTTTTTATTGTTGTCTGCTTGTATTGCAGTTAGGAATACATATACCAGACAGAAAGAAGTACAGCACTGGGATATATTAAGGCTATGCCTGGTTAGAATTGAATCTGCTTCTCTGGTCCTCTTGAATCTCCCTATCCTGTCTCCTCCACTGACTTTGCAAAGTTTTTTTTTAAATTACATTTATATGCCGCCCTTCTCCGAAGCCTCAGGGCGGCTTACAATTTTTGGGATACAACCCATTGTGCTCAGCAATAGCCTTCATTCCATTGTATATGTCTGCTTATTACTAAGCAGCATTTTTACAAAGTCAGCTTATTGCCCCCAACAATCTTGGGTCCTCAATTTACCTACCCCGAGAGGATGGAAGGCTGAGTCAACCTTGAGCCTGGTGGGATTAGAGCCTACAGTAATTGTAGGCAGCTGGAACTTAAATGCAGGCATTTAACAGCCTGAGCCATGGGTCATGGACAAGACAACAAGCCTTCTGTCTAGCAGCTCCAGTTCCAGAATATTCTCTTACCCCCAAAGAAATATGTGGCCTCTACTTTGCTGGCATTTTGAAAATTAATGACACGTGTTTTATTCCAGTAAGCCTTTGGCTTCAATGGATTGAATGAGAACATCCATTTCGGGCTCCATATAAGATTTGATTTCTAACATTGTTTTCCCCTTTATTTATTTTTTGTTTATTTATTTTTACATTGCTCAGAGTTCTTTGAGTTTGGAGTGGGTTTATAAATACTGAAAACTAATTAAATAATATATTATTAGAAAATGCTTTAATTACAATGGCCACAATCCAGGCACTAAAATAGATGAACAGTGTTTGATTTCTGACCTTTTGTTCACTTTTGGGCCTTCAAAAAAACTCATCCTCCATGAGCCAGCAAATAAATGTAAATTGCCCTTCTGCAGTTTTCTCCCTGACTGAGTGTTGAAGGGGCCAACTAAATTTGATAAGCCAAAAATTCACATTTGGGTGTTTAAATCATGTTTATTACTGTTTTAAAAAATGAAGAAAGCAAAAAAGTGTGACCACATCATAAATTAAATTATTAACAATAGTACAAATAATTTTCTGTGTATGTGTTTGTATTTTCAGGTTAGTGCTGACTCCTGGCAATTGCTAGGAAAATCCCTTGCATTTTTTCTGATGCCCTAACCACTATTTCTTCAAATATTTTATGTCTTGTAAGCCTCTAATCTTTGATGGTGGTATAATCTTGCTCGTGTGACTGATTTTTTTTC
The DNA here is from genome assembly GCA_009733165.1 of Naja naja. NCBI lineage: Eukaryota > Metazoa > Chordata > Lepidosauria > Squamata > Elapidae > Naja > Naja naja. Next base: position 55,831,435 of record CM019149.1, on the reverse strand, counting down.
AAGTTTTATTATATTTTTATTTTTTAAATAAACATCAATATCACTACACGAATAGTGTGGCCCCTGGGTATAATTCATTTTGATACAGAGATCAGTAATGATATTCATAATGGTTATTATATTAATCAAACTTATATAATCCTAGTATTAATATACATAGTTTTTAAGTAGTTATTCAATATTATATTCCATTTTAATGCCAATGATGTTTAAGCATACATGATAATACCATCTTTCAACCTCTAATCTTTTCCATCAAATTATAACTTATATTCTACTGTATAAAGATTATATCTGCTAATATTCCCCCTATTACTTATTTCTTTTTTCTAGCTATATTCTAACTTCTAGTCAGGTCACCTTTTCTAATCCTAATATTAATAGACATGTTTTTATAAGGCATAGCTCTTCATTATTTGATTGTTGAAAGTCACAATACACCATTGAAGTACCAGTCTTCCTATTATTTAAACATATCTTATAATACCCTCTTTCAACCTCCAGTCTTTCCATCTAACTATTGCTTCATATAAAAGTTTCTTATTCTTATTTCTAACTCTATTCCAATTTTTAATTAGACAATCATTATATTAAAAAAAGGACACACACACACACATTCATTTTAATACTTTAATTCTTATTCATTTTTTGGCTTGCCTCCCATACTCCTCTCTTGGATCTTTATCTCTATCAACATCTTTACCATTGAGACTGAATATTCCTCCCATCTCTATCCTCCTGAGCTGCCAGGTCCCCAGAGTATCCACCCAAACCTCTATCTCCCTTTCAAAAATATATTCCAGGTTATCTGATTCCCTTTTTAAATCTCTTAAGGTGCTTTTCCCTTAGTTTATTTAATCAGCCATTATAGTCTTTATCGTCTTTTCCTTCCCATCTTCCTGCTTTATTTGCTGATTTATCTGTTCAGTCTTTTCTTCCATTCTTTCTGTTATCACTTCTCTTTCCTGTACTCTTTGATCTTCATTAATCATTAGTTGTAACATATTTTCCATTTTCCCATATATATCCTGCATTAAGTCCTTTATCTCTCTGTGATTCTTTTCCATAGTACCCCTAATGCTTTGGAACATCATTTCTCTTCCCCCTGGTTGAGCATCTTGTCTTAATTTAATATCTCCCACTCTTACTCAAGTCCAAAACAATATATTCCAGTCCAAAGTTTGTCCTCAGAAAGTTCAATAATCATAGTTCTTTACATCTCAGGATTATTAGTCAATTCCATTTAAATAGCCCAAAAAGCTTCTGCAAATAAAAAATCATTTTATAATGCCTTTCCAAAACAATGCCTACCCATTTTAAGAGTCGAATTATCTATGTTTTAAAAGGTCTTTAGCTTCTCTCCCATTAGTTCCTCTTTTGGATCAAGGATTTTTCTCTCTTTAGCCACTTTAAAAAATATAGTTCTAAGGGACTCTTTTCCTAGATTTTCCTCTTTCTTTTTTTCTTTAGTTAGGGTCTAAATAAAAAGGAATCTTCTCATCCAGCTTCAGTCACTGTTCATCTGCACCACTCCTGCACATTTCTTAGTTGCTTTGGCTGTCCCAGATTCATGGCAGCAATGATGGCTGCCTCTTCTCCTCGTCGAGGGAAAGGGAAGAAGCCCTGAATCCAGCAGAAGAGTTGCTACTCTCCTCAAACTGCAGGGTGTCCTTCTTTTCTTCACCATCCCTACAGGGTGGCTTTAGCTCCTTTCAGAGCCCTCCAACAGGAAGAACTTGGTGTGGAAGTGCGGAGACTGGCTCCTCATGTCTGACAGTGCCACAACATCAGCCGGAAGTCATTTTGACTGATTTTAATCATGTAGGTTTTTTTCTGCTATTATGTGTGATGAATATAGAGATGTGGACTATAACTGTGTTTCAGTAAGGGATTGATGTGTGTTTGTTCTTACATCTTAGATGTTTTAATGTTGAGGTGTTAATGTTGCTTGGGTTTATGATGCTTGATGTACTTTTATTTACAGGACCAACTTGATAGACTGAATTCCAAAGAGAATCACCTGAAATGTATATTTTTATATTTTTGAAATGTATAATGTCTGAAATTGTATAGTTTCCTGCTTGAGCAGGGGGTTGGACTAGAAGACCTGCAAAACCCCTTCCAACTCTGCTATTCTGTTACTATAGCTTGGGTAAGAAAGAGCCAGAAAGAAGATAGGACAATGAAGGTCAAAGCAAGTAAACTAATAAATAGCATCTAGTTTGGTTTTGCTGCAACTTTTTATTTCATCAAAGAGAGATTAACTGAATTAAATGAATATAAAGGTCTATTTACTTGGTAAAAGGACCAAAGGTCACATTATCTGGGAGACATGCAGTACAATTACATTGAGCAGTATGCAAAAGAGAGGTGCTCAGTATAACAATTAAAATTGCCTTCTTTCTTCCAAATCTGGAATCAAATATGCTGTCAGAAAAGTACTCAGGCATAAGTAGGGAGAGAAAAGAAAGAGAAACAAAGAAACTACTGGAATTGGTATACAATGACATTTATGGCCTCATGAATGTCAAAATATCAGGTAGGAACAAATATATCCTCACATTTATAGGTAATATTACAAGACTCAGATTTCATTACTGACTCAGAAGAGTCAAGTTCTGGAGCAATTTAAAGAATATTGTCTTTGGAAAAGACCACTTTGGGGAGAAAATCTCAAGTACTACATAGGCAGTGTAGATCAGTATACAGCAGGCGTCATGCACAGAAAGAGCAAAGGATAGTACATAAATTCATAGTGGCTTATACACAAGACCAGAGGGATGTTGCAGAGAGGAAAATCATGACATGATAAGGTGTAGTCTGCAAGATGCAGGGCTGGTAGATAAATACTAGGGAGAAGCAGTTAACCAAATCCATCACTTCCAGACAGACTCCTAATGAAAGTCACAGAAGCAACACCATAGCTTTGACATAGAAAAAAGCCCAGTCCAGGGCTCTGGTTTTTAATAGCACTAGCACTAGCACATAGACTTATATAACACTTCACAGTGTTTTACAGTACTCTCTGAGTGCTTTACAAATATCAGCATATTACCCCCAACAATGTGGCTTCTCATTTTATCATTCCATCCTGGGAAGGGTGGAAGGCTGAGTCAACCTTGAACTGGTCAGAATCGAACCTTATGCTGGTCAGGGTTGAACTCCAGCCTGTGGGCAGAATTAGACTGCAATACTGCTTTCTAACCACTGTGCACTATGGCTCCTTTTAAAGTGTATGCATACATGGCAACAGAAAAAAAATCCAAGTTGAACAGTAGGAAGGAATGGTGACTGGATATTCACAACAGTAGAAGGGTTATACAGTTCTAGGTATCCAATTTTGCTTATCATGTCCCAGTAAACAATGAGCCAACTGCACATCCTTGGCAGCATGGCAGTCAGAAATATAAGTCAGCCACTTCAACACAGACACACCAAGTGTTCCAACAACTGCCTCGATCTCATCTTCTGCAATAGTTTGAACTCAATTTACAGAATACAAATTAAAGAACCCTTTTCCAACAGTGACCACAACATGATTGACTTTTGTCTCAACTTACATCCACACAAAAATTATCATAACGATGTGATCCCCAATTATAACTTCAAAAAAGGCAACTATGATCTTATAGACAATGAGCTGTCATCACTTGATTGGCAATCTCTATTCACTGGATGCAATACTGTTGAAGACCATTACAACATATTTTTACTTGAAGTCAAAACAGTCATCAAACTATATGTACCAATAACAACTCCCAAAACCAGAAAAAAACAGATTACCCATAACAATAAGGAAGTTTCAATAAAAAAAAATCACTTTGGCAGAAAAACAAATCTGGTCACATTGCCAACTTCAAAAGCCAATACAAAAATTTATGCCACCAGATAAAGACTGAATGCACCAATTATCACATTAAACAAGAGGAAAACCTTCTACATATCAATTCCACCCATGCTTTCTACAATTTTGTAAACAACAAACTAAAAGACTCAAGATCCATCCCACCCCTGAAAGGATCTAATGGTAAAGACTGCAACGACAACACCATCAAAGCCAACCTCTTTAATACATTCTTTGGCTCAGTATTTGTAAACAGCAATGGATCATGCCCAGTATTTTCTAATCGAACCACAGACAACTACAATGATCTAATAAATATTGATTTTACAGAAGACAATGTTGAAAAAACACTACGCAATCTAAAACCATCTCTATCTACTGGACTGGATGGATTATGTGCCTACTTCTTAAAAAAGCTATCCACTGCCACAGCCAAACCTCTAAGCATAGCCAAACCTCTAAGCAAAAATCTTTCAGGACCAGCTCCTTGCCAAACCTATGGTCACAAGCCACAGTCATCCCCATCTTCAAAAAGGGAGACCCCAGTCTAGTTGAAAATTACAGACCAATCTCTTTATGCTGCATCACCTGTAAAATCATGGAATCAATTATTAACCAATCCATTATCCTCCACTTAGTGACAAACAACCTACTCTCTAATAAACAATTTGGTTTCAGAAAAAAACTATCCTGTAATCTGCAACTCTTACACTGCAAAAACATATGGACTACACCACTTGATCAGGGCAAAGCAATAGACACAGCCTACATAGACTTCTGTAAAGCCTTCGATTCAGTGGTACACGACAAACTACTACTAAAACTAAAATCTTACGGTATCTCTGGACAACTGCATAACTGGATAGAATTCCTGTCAAACAGACAACAAATGGTCAAAATTGGGAGCGTCTTATCAAATTCTGTACCTGTCAACAGTGGTGTCCCCCAAGGCAGTGTTCTAGGACCAACTCTCTTCATACTCTACATAAATGACCTCTGTGATCTTATTAAGAGCAACTGCGTTCTCTTCACTGATGATGTAAAGCTATTCAACACCACAGACAATATTGCTACCCTTCAAAAAGACTTCGACTATGTATCAGAATGGTCAAACAAATGGCAACTTCAAATCTCAACAAATAAATGTTCTGTCTTACATATTGGCAAAAAAAATCAGAAAATAAAAAACAAGCTGAATAGTCAAGACCTTGCTGATGATCCAAAGTCCGTCAAGGACCTTGGAATACTCATCTCTAATGATCTAAGTGCTAGAGCCCGCTGTAACTACATAGCCAAAAAAGCATTAAGAGTTGTTAACCTAATCCTATGTAGCTTTTTCTCTGGTAATATCACACTACTAACTAGGGGAAATGCTTAGATCAGTCCCTTCTGAAATGCTTCTGCTTCCAACAAGAAGGATGGTTCTCTTTGAATTAATAATGGGAGTTTATATAAAGGAAAGACAATATGTCTCACTCCCCTAAGGTGGTGCCATTCAGCTTGCTCTATTGTAGTCTTCTCCTCTGAAACATCAAAAGCTTTGGTTGTACTTCCAGGTGTTTAAAACTTTTACAAGTGATTGCTGGCTCAGGATTCTGGGAGTTGAAGTCCACAGGTCATGAGGGGCCATAGCTGCCTATTCCTGTTCAAGGAAAATCATGTTGACTCATTGTAGTGATGAAAGTAATTGTATTTTTTCCCTGCAGCATGGAGTTCTTCCTTAAGGCAAAATAAATAAAATAAATAATGTAGGCTGTTTTGCTAGGTCCAGATTCTACTATATTTATTTTTGCTCTTTGTCTTCGTGGAACCAAGAAGTTACAAATACTATGAAACAATTTTAAAAGCTGCTGTCCTGGTACCTTTCCAAAGGAAACGTAAATATTTGCAAAAAGTATTTTATTTTGTAAACAATATTAGTAAAATATGAGACATTTAACGCTCATTAAAATATAGCTAAATATTTATCTGTATGGAAATTTAACCTTATTTTTATGAGCATTTTTCTCCAGCAGAAGACTGAGAAATTCATAGCAAAAAAGAGATTATCTGGTCATAGTTCACAAAGGAATATAACATAAACAGTTATAATCTTATTTCCAAAGACTATACACTGCAGGTGAGAATTAGAAAGGGATACAAATCATAATTTTTCACACTACTAATTGGTTCAATTTCTTGGTGGTCATGTGACCGGCTGGGCATGGCTTGTATGTAAATATTATAAATATTTATATAAATATTGAATTTTTTTTAAAAAACACCAACTTTTACCCAAAATCAGGCAAAGCAGACAGGCAGATTGAGTTGCTCACAGAACCACAGGTTCATTCAGAGATCTATCTATCTGCCATTGGCTAGCTCAGTCTGTCACATAAAATTTGCTTGCTGTGAGTCTGCACTGAATAATAAGACCTTCAGTCCTAAGGGAGGTTTGGCTGTGCTTAAAAGCAGAGCCAAAGATCTAAAGACTAGCTAGAAAGCAAGAAATCCAAACATTTCCTACTTCCTAGCTAATCTAAATCTCCTGGCACAGCAGAACAGCTGATGGTCGGGAAAAAGAAAGGAAAAATAGCAATTTAGCAGGCAAGTTTGCCGGGTAAGGAGTCAGTGGGCGGGGAGGGTTTCTGTGGGCCATGTGGGTGGCACAGCCTTGTGTTCCTGCGCAGCCTGGATTAATTGCTTTGTGGGTTGCTCTGGGGGTGAGATTTCTCTGTGGCCCACCAAAATTTTCTCGTGGCCCACCAGTAAGCGACCGCTGGTCTAAAACACTTTCCAAATGGGGCTTTTGAAGACCAACACTTGAGAAGGAAAATTTTGTAACTTTGTTCGTATACTATATGACAATTCCTGGCTTCATCATTTCTTCCCTTCCAATTTATAGTGCTTTTAAAGAACCTGCTGCACTTTAACTAAATTAGTTTGCTTGCTTGCGAATGACTCTTTGAAAGTAAACATTTCACAGAGAATGTCCACTGTGCCTCTTCTTTGTTCCTCATTTCTATTTTTTTTCTTTCATTTGAGACTAAGCAATATGCCTTTGACATTACAAAAGCTAGCTCACAGTTTATACAGCTTTTAGTTAATCCCAATAAGGATATTACTATGGATCAGCACAGTGGCCTACATATTCACTATGGCATATATTGTCTTGTAATGTTTATGATTTTTAAAATAAAAAAATAAAAATAGAGGATATCAATAACCTTCTAGCTCAAGGTCACATTCAGATATCTACTAGCTCTTCTCTCCTGAATATCGCCATATCTTTTAATCTAATCAGATGTGGAACCTCACAAATCCACAGTCAGAAATTATAGGAGGTACGAGTACCTTTTTGTGTCATTTGGTAAAGCATAGAAAAACCTTTAAAGGGGATTTTTTTTGGAGCCATATTCCAAGTTCATAAATAATTGGCTGCATGTATACAGTGCAAATTAAAAACTGTCTGGGAGGTTTATATATCCAGTTGCTGGATTTTCACAATGTCTCATAAACTTTTATATTTATGTCCAAACAGAATGTTCTAAAATAAAAGATCACTCAAAATACCACTCCAATAAAAATATATGTTTGTTCCTCATATTTTAAAGGAAATCTAAATGAAATGGGAAAGTTTACAGTTTCCAAAACAAAATAATACCTTTCCAATGAAAAATTAAAAATCAGCAGTAAAAATTTACCTGCCTGGTACCAACTTCACCTGAAATGAACCTGAATTTAAAATGCTCCCCAAAGAAGAACTTGGAAAATTAGGAAAAAATTACAGGTACAAAAATTCTCTATGTTTCCAGGTTTCATAACTTCATCAACCATAATTTTCTACTTCTATTGAAACCAGTTCTAGAGATTTATCTTCCTCACCAACCATGTACTAGGAACTGAACATGGATCTGCACTTTAAATGAATGTATATAGTGTATAACAGGGCTGTCAAACTTGCGGTGTCACGTTGTTATCACATGACGTATCATGACTTTTTCCCCTTTGCTAAAATGGGGTGGGTGTAGCCAGCATGTGATGCATCTGGCCCATGGCCACCCCACACCCAGTGCATACACTGGTGTATACAGTGATTAGGAGTGATCCAGATTTGGAGGCTGCAGTTGTGTTGCAGGAAGAGATACACAAAGTCTGTCTTTAGAATGGTATAAACCAGTGGTCGCCAACTGGTAGGCCGCAGCTCACTGGTGGTCCATGAGAAAATTTTGGTGATCTGCAGAAAAATGTCACCCCCAGAGCTCCTCCCAAAGCAATTAATCCAGGCTGCTCAGGAACACAAGTCTGCCCCACCCACATGGCCCGTGGGAACCTCCCTGCCCACTCATTCCTTACCTGGCAAACTTGCCTGCTAAGATGCTATTTTTCCTTTTTTTCCCCTGACCATCAGCTGTTCTGCTGTGCTGGGAGATTTAGATTAGCTAGAAAGCAGGAAATTGTTGGATTTCTTGCTTTCTAGCTAATCTTTAGATCTTTGTCTCTGCTTGAAAGCAGAGCTGAACCTCCCTTAGGACTGAAGGTTCTATTATTCAGTGCAGATAGCCGATGGCAGAAATACAGATCTCTGAATGAATCTGTGATTCTGTGAGCAACTCAATCTGCCTGCCTGCTTTGCCTGATTTTGGGTAAAAGTTGCTCTTTTTTAATAAAAAATTCAATATTTACATAAATATTTATAATATTTACATACAAGAGCCAAGCCAAAGCCACACAAATTAGGCCATGCAGAACCAGTTCTTAAGAAATTTGATCCCAGCCCTCTGCCTGTGTGTTGTGTGTTGTGTGTGGTGGTTAATGGATTCAGATCTCTCTCTCTCTCTCTCTCCCTCCAACCAATGTCAGCAAGACACCGTCAGTCAAAATTCATATTAGTGGTCCCCGGGAGTTAAAATTATGAGTTTGGTGGTCCCTGAGGCCCAAAAAGTTGGCTGGTATATGTTTGCTTTTCTTCAGCTTTCAGACCAGATAGATATATCGATGTTACATTGTGTGATGCTCTCGTGTATATGGTTTTTACATGAGAGGCAATGGAAATCAGGTATATTTCTCGCAGATATCTGACCCACTGTTCTGAATGTTCCTTTTGTAGACAGAATGCTGAATATTCTTTTCTGTTAGTTTCTTTGGTTAAAAAAGAGATACCCAGACAGAAAGATAGGCAATCAACAATTTTGATTTGAATTCAATGTCTTAACAAGATCCCTTTTATTATCCTGTGACAAATTGTGATACAGTCTCTGTTCCGCATAAAGATAAAGATGTTAGATGTTTTGCTGTTGTGAATTATGAGCAGTGAGTTTGGGGATTAGGAGGCAATGAACTCACAAATGAGAAGAAAGTAAAACATGATTCATTGAATAAGCCCAGGCAAATAACAAACATTTAAAGGGAAAATATTACAAGGAAAAAATAGAAAAGAGGAAATCATCAGTCCTTTAGAGCTTTCCTCTTCCTGATCAGAGAATGACAATGAATATAATCCCATAAGTCTAACAGGATCTAATGTGTGTTGAGGCTCTGCCTCTAAAAGCATTTTCAACCTTTTATGATTATTTCATAGTTTTAATTGGAGATTTCTATTGTTTGTCTTTACTTATTAGAGCTCAGGAATAATTCTTTATACAGTGCCAGCCTTGCACATTTACACATTCCCTCCTTCTTCCAGGTGGCTGGCTATGTAATATACCTAGCTGAATTGTGCTAGGAAATGAAAACTGGATAGCCAGCTCATAAGAGCTGTGGTGGCACAGTGGTTAGAATGCAGTACTGCAGGCTGCTGCTGCTACCTGCTGGCTGCCTGCAATTTGGCAGTTCGAATCTCACCAGGGTCAAGATTGACTCAGCCTTCCATCCTTCTGAGGTCGGTAAAATGAGGACTCATATTATTGGGGGCAATATGCTGACTCTGTAAACGGCTTAGAGGGCACTGTGATATATAAGTCTAAGTCAGTGGTGGGATTCAAATTTTTTTACTACCGGTTCTGTGGGCATGGCTTGGTGGGTGTGGCAAGGGAAGGATAATGTAAAATCTCCAGTCAGAGGTGGTATTTGCCAGTTCTCTGAACTACTCAAAATTTCCACTACTGGTTCTCCAGAACTGGTCAGAACCTGCTGAATACCACTTCCTGTCTAAGTGCTAATACTATAAGAAAATGGAAAATATGCACTTGCTTTAGACAGGTCTAGGGCCTTAAAGCTTTCTACATAAAGGAAAATTAGTGCACACTACTACCAAACGATGTTCTTCATTATGACAAATATTTTACATGAAAGCACTGGAATGTCAGAATTTTAGTTCAGGTTCAATAATAATATGCTTGAAAATGCATGGTGGTAAAGACAAAGTTATTCAGGTTGAAGTATCCAAGAAGTTACTTTTTTCATTGCTAACAACTGTAACCGCAGCTGTAAAGGTGTCAGACAGTACACATGAAAATATGCATTATATATAACTGTGTGCAGTTTATGCACTCATCCAAATAGCTGGAACGGAAAATATGCGGAGAAAATGTACAATGGAACACTTAACAAATAATTTATAATACAAACACCACATCCTGATGAGAAGCTTTTAACTGACTTTTTAAAATGAAAATACCTACAGCATATATTTATTTGATCATATGAGATGTTGATTTCCTGGGAAGTTATTCAAGCAGACTGTACAATTATTATAGTTCATTATTACACGAAGCTGTAGCATGAACATGAACAGAAGATTATGTTTAGGATAACAGTTGAAAGACAAATTTGACTTGATCACTTGAAAGGGTAGCACTTTGCCAAATACACTGAAAGCTGGATGTAAAATTTGCAATGACACCTTGTCCTTAGTCTGAAAATCTTTTATTAAATGTACAGTATATGTCTCCCAGAAGCACTGGGAATTGGGAGACATATACATTTAATAAATTATTATTAGTTGTCAATTTGCAACTGACAAACAAAAATAATTGGCATAGTTCATAGATGGTAATTTAAGAAACTTTTGGTTGTAAGTTTCAGCAGCACAGGACTCATATTATCCTCATCTTCCATATCCATATAGTAATGTTTGTTTTTCCCAGCAATTCAGTGGATGAGCAAGCAGAAATGAGAAGCAATGATATATAGTATCACCATCTAATTCTCTGGTGTACTTGAGATGGGCTTCAAGGGTATTCTCCCAGCCTTGTGACCTACTTTTTAAATTAATGTCTATCTTCAGCTTTAATTATTCAATAGCAGACAGATTCTTCTGGATCAGATCCCCAGAATCCTAGACTTTATTGCTGACTTATCCTAAAAAAAAGCAAGAAAGAAGAAGATATAGCTGTTTAAAGTGTTGTAAATAGGTGCTCTGTTGCACACAGGTATTAAGGAATTAAAACAATTCCCCTCTTGAGATTTAGGGAAAGCATTGGTTGTGCCAGGAAGCCATTTGGGATTGCTGTGGTTGCTCCCCAACAGAGTAAGTGATTAATCATATTGTTGAGAGGGTTTCCCTCAGTGCAGTAGGATTGATAATGTTATTACATATTTTGCAATGCATGATTTTAATCCTTTTTGCCAATGCAAAGCATATGTGGCTTAGAGTCAGTTGTAATTGAAGCAAGCATATAACCAAGCAAATAAATAAATAAATACAATCTCCATGGTTTTCAAAGTACCTTAGAATTAAATCTAGTCTATTACAAATGTCCATTTGATTTTTTTAAAAAAATATTTTTACTCTCTCCATATATGATTCTTTTTACAATGAAAAGGGACGTTATCTCCCAGGTATAAATGGGAAAGGTTATTGTATCATTTAGTCCAGGATTTTAAATAACCTACATGCAGTTCTGGACAAAAAGATGAAAAAATAATTTTCCCACATTTTTCTCATTATTTTCATCTTTCTTTGTACTTCTTCTGTCTTTTACATTTGATAAACCAATAAAATATTTGAAATGGGGGGGGGGAATAAACTAGAAGCATTCTGTGAAAACAACAAATTATCCAGCTATTACTGAATCAGTAATTAATTTGGTGGTGGATGTAGTGGTGCAGTGGCTTAATGATGCTGGAACTGCTGGCCAGAAATGGTCAGCATCAGTTCAAGCCCAGCTCGATGATGACCCAGGATGTGGCAAGAAAGCAACACAGCTAGAGAACAGGTCTAACTCCCCTTTATTGCTCCAACTTTGCCCCCAAACATCCCCATGTTTACTACAAGTCCTGGAGCAAAGCTCTCACACGTACCTTCAACAGCCTCTGGCTGTGAGTAGTCCAGTAAGCAAAGTGAGCAAAACAGTAACCAAGGCCAGAAGTCCAGTAAGCCAGGTTAGCCAAACAGTAACCAGAGCAAGAAGTTCAGCAAAGCAGGCAAACTGGGCAAGCCCCACAAGGCAGAGCACAGTAATCTCTAGGCGTCCGCAAGTGCACATGAAGCTCCACAGATTCAATGCTTGTTCCTGACAAATGCCACTCCTACCGACATCTCCTTACATCTTAGTCTCCAGGTGTGCCTTGTGAAGGTGGGGTGGGGTACTCTCCTCCCTCAAAGCCAGCTCAGCCTGTGTTGTTCTTCTCTTCGTGCTCTAGGTCAGGAGGGGATGATCCTTGCTCTTCACCTGAGCTCTGTCTCTCCTGCTCCTCCCTGTCTACAAGTCTTTCTAATCCTGAAAAGCCCTGCCCAGACTGACTATGCCCTTCTCCAGTTTCCCACAAGGCCAATAGAGCCGCCCTCTTGATCTCTGTTGGCTCTTGTTCCAGCTCATCTTCCCCCGCAGATTCAGATTCTGACGGGGGCATGACACTCCCGCTGTTTGCTCCCTGGCTCCTACCCACCCAGCAGTTTGAAAGCATCAATATTGTGAGTACATAAATGGGTACCACTTTGGTGGGAAAAACTTAACTGCATTCATGTGTGCAGAGAGTAGAAGCCAACACTGGACCTGGTTGGATGCAAGGCAACACCACACAGGGCAAGGTGAGGTGAGATTGGTGGAGGAGCCCAGAACAGCCCAGAACAGCCTGTTAACTGTTAGCCAGCTGGTATAAGCTACTTCACCCCATGCAATGCACCAAAGATCACCATGCAAGCAGCAAACAGAATTAACTAGCAATTTAGGCTGTTAGTACTGCATTGTGTCTAACATCTGTAGATTTCTATGACACTATATGCCAAAATTCTAAATAGTAAAATAATAATTATTGATTGGTTTTTTTAATTTTAAAAAATCTTATTTTTAAAGAAAAAAATAAATGGTAGATTTAAAAAAATTGTGGCAGCACCTATATGTGAGTTGGGTGCCTATATCAATTTGTAGACAGATAGACAGATAGAAAGAGGGAGGGAGGGAAGGAAGGAAGGAAGACTTCAGTGAAAAATGTAATTAGTTTTAATTGAATTTATTTATTGAGTTTTTTTAATTGACTTTATTAGCCCTTCTCATAAAGTTTCAATTCAAGAAGGACAATTGTCATAGTTTTAGCATGTTACTTCCCTTTAAAATAGTTTACATTCATTATTACCTCTCTCCGTATGCTATTGTCCATTGATCTCAAGTTTAATCTGATGGGTAGAACAGATACAGTATTTACAGCTGTAAAACTTGGGAATCGAAATTCAAGGACTTTTCTTTTTAAAAGAAATGAATGTACAAGATTTCTATGAAAACGTAAGTTGCCTGAAACAAGTGTTTTAGGGAACAGATGGTTGCCAAGTCCCATAAATATTCATGAATACTTTTATTTCCGTATGTTTTCCCATGGGAAATGCCATGCTTCAGCTTGCATGGCCATCAAACGGACCACTGAGGAGCTCTATCTGCTGTGTTGCAATATAAATTGAAAGAAAATATTGAAAAAAGCCTTTCTCGTTTTTGTTGTGATATTTATTACCCAACAGCTGTTCTTTAAAAATCTTGGGCAGAGATTTTATCAGGCCTAATAGAGGCTGAAGTTTCAGAGATAAGTAGAATTTTTCATTTTCAATTTTTCAGTCATGCAGATCCTGTAATTAAGCACAGTTTACAATTTTGGGATGCATCAAATGATTTGCCTGCATCATATGATTTGAAGGATTCAGTTCTGTGATTCAAAATAGTAAAAGATATATTTTATATATGATAAGAAGGAAGTGCTTTTTCATGGCAGTGTAAATGTGCTGCTTCTCACAAATATATAGTTGTCCCTTGAAAGAATATAAGAAAACTTTTATAAAATATCAATTAAACAGATTTTTTTTTGATAAGCATAAAAACATTGAAGGAAATAATTACAAATAAAATTGAAGCCATTCTTCCATAGCAAAAGATCTACAAATGCATGGTTTCAGAGGTGGTATTCAGCAGGTTCTGACCAGTTCTGGAGAACTGGTAGCGGAAATTTTGAGTAGTTCAGAGACCCAGCAAATACCACCTCTGACTGGAGATTTTACAGTATCCTTCCTCTGCCATGCCCACCAAGCCACTCCCGCAGAACCGGTAATAAAAAAAATTGAATCCCACCACTGCATGGGGTGCTAATACTTTTAATTCTAATACAAAATTAAATAATCTGTAAAATATACCTCCTTCCCAAAGATTAATTAGATTGAAGAATGACAGAGATGGTACTTCAATCCTGGGATGTTCCCAAGAGAAGAAGAGAAATAGTACTTTTTTCTTTTATTTGTCTTTCCAAACAACAATGGTCTACCAGAAAGTAAGCATTGGTAAAAAAACTAGCTGCCCAGCAAAAATATCCTTTGCCTCTCACTCCCTTCATAAATACATTTATGTCTTAGAATAGGAAACCAATAATCTTTCTCCATATTTCAACCATATATTTGAGTATTGCTACTCTTCTTAAGAAAATGGGCATATGTCATCGAGTCATTCTGGATGCCTAATGACCACATGGATAGTTTTTTCCATGACAATCTATATTTATTTATTATTATTTATTATTTATGAGATTAATATGCCGCCTATCTCCCTGAGGACTCAGGCTGCTTACAATACTAAAAAACAATACAATATAAATATTAAAAATAATTAAACCAAAAATCTCATAAATCAATTAAATTTAAAAACAACCACTAAAAGACCCCTCCCCACATCAGTCCAGGTAGGCTAGTTGGAACAGCCAAGTTTTAGCCACGATGGAAAGATCAGAGGTCAGGAGCCACCTGGAGCTCCAGGGGTAGCTGGTTCCAGGGTGGGTGCCCCCACAGAGAAGGCCCTACCCTGGGCTGCCAGCTGACATTGCCTGGCTGATGGCACCCTGAGGAGGCTCCTGCCGGGTGAGCACGGGTGTCGGAAGCTGTTATTGGCAACAGGGCTCCTGCAAATACCCCAATCCAATGCCATGAAGGCTTTATAGGTCAACACCAGCACCTTGAATCTCATATGTAACCTGATATTTCAGGTCTTTCAACAGTTCACTCATCACTGTGTCCCATTCTAGAAGTGGCTAGTAGATTATATAAAATCCCACCTCCACCCCTACTTAGATGCTTTTATAAATTCACTCTTAATGTTAAAGTTTCAATTTCAAGGCTTGATGTTTTAATGTTTCTATTTTACTTGGTTATTTTGATCTATGATACTGAAAGCCACCCAGAATTGCTTGATGAAATTTAGAAATCACGGGATGCAATGTTTGACTAACTGAAGACAAGATCTCAAATTGTGGTCCAAAGTGCTATTCAGAGTTCTTTTTGTATCCTAGAGTTCTCACTTATCATAATTGGCAGTGTTTTGAATTTTACTCAGGAAGTTTACAATAACTATAGTAGAAGTAAAATAGCAGAATACCATTCATCCAAGAATATCAAAAAATTGTAATGTGCCTCACCTGCTTTTTATTCTCAGCTTTATTGCTAAATTATCAGAATTTCTAAATATTAAGGCTCCAGGAATTAAAGTTTGCCATCCTTCTTCTATATTAGACTGCATTTTGTCTGATTTGTGTCATTTTTCAAGTTAATTCAGAAACACAACTTATTTGATTCAGACATTTGATCCAATTTTTCAAAATCCTGATTTAATTGGTAATCCAATTATTTTTCAGACTGATTTTGCCAATTCAGATAGGTGAAAACCTATCAGTCTGCATTCACAGAAATTATGTAAATCAGTCCAGATTGATTCAGAGATATCCATTTAAATTCTAGAAATCCAATTCACTTCACAGATGTAATCTGTCAGCCTTCAAGATTTCTCTTTTGCTTTGCATCTTTTGGCTGTCATAAGTAACGGGGAGGAGGGGGACTTGATTATGGGAAGTGAGCTGGAGGTTTTGTTAAGAAGTATATCAGTTGGGGGATTTCTTGCTTTGATTTCTGTCTTATGCTATGCAGCCGCAGCTCTTTATCAAAATATGCCAAGGTCAACGGACAGAGGCCTCATCACCACCTGGAGATGCCCACATGATGTTATCCACAACTTTTAATTGGGTAGCCTGCTTGAACTATTGTGGGTGGGAACGTTACCATCACTTTGTATATGTGATTTTCGGCTCATTTTCTCAGATTCAGAATTCTTGTTGCTACCACTTGATTTCCAGTAAAAGATATCTTTTCTCTAATTCATGGAGTCTAAGTATTTCTTTCTTGGATTTTGAATGGAGCACTACCTGACATTATTCTGAATCTCAGCTTACCAGCCCACCCGGAGAAATTACAACTTCTTCCAGGGGGTCTGAACGCAATGTCTGAACCAGCCAGCGACCACGAGGACCTGGGAGCGACTGGAGGGCAAGAGTCCCTGCTATTAGAGGCAGCAGAGAAACTGATTTGTTAGCAGATCTAAGTATTGATGAACATCCAGTTGTAAAACCTAAATGGTCTCTGGGAGTCGGCTGGAAGGATCCTGCAGGAAAGCCTCCAGGAGGACCACCACCCACCGCGTGGAAGAGGAGAGCCATGGCAAGAGAAGGAAAGGAAGGATTTTCTACTAAATCAAGCCCTGCATCTCCTTCATGAAGTAGCCGGAGCAGCTCAAAGGTATGGGGAAGAAGGGGTGGCTCCAAGCAGAAGGATCACAGCAGCTACCCCCATAAATCAACCTGAGCCAGTGCAACAGGCAGCATGCCAGGGCCCCAGTGGAGCAATTGCCAGAAGGCGAGAACTCCAAAGGTGCCTCCTGGAAGTAAAATATGGGGGATCCCAAGGAATTAGGATTCTTCCTGGCCCAAGTTTGGAACCATATGGAGGAATATGGGGAGGATTTTTCCTCTGAAGCAGCCAAAGTCAGATGTGTTACCAGGGCTCTTGAGGGCACAGCTGCTAAGTGGATGGTGACTTTGCATAATGATAATGATCCCTTGCTGATGAATTATGACCTGTTCATGACTGCCAGGGCCAGGTTTGAAGACCCACTAGCTGAACGTAAGGCCAGAATCAGGATGAAAACCATAAACCAAGGGAGGAGATCAGTGGCAGAGTACACCCAGGAGTTCAGGGAGCTGGCTTACCACATTCGAGGCTGGTCTCAGGGAGCTCTGATAGAGGCTTACAAGGATGGATTGAATGAAGATATTTATCAAAGCTGTGTGGCCAGAAGAGACCCCAATGAGCTGCAGCTATGGTACGTGCTGGCAGCAGAGGTGGAAATTGATCTGACCAAACCGACGCCGGGTGGCTCTGGTTGAGCAAGCCTTCCCCAACCCCTCGAGAAGCCTCAAACCCGAAAAAGGGGATTGATGGTAAAACCCAAGACCACTGCCTGCTTCCGATGTGGGAAAGAGGGTCACCGGGCTGCTGACTGTCGTGTCAAGCTGGAGCAAAGGGGGTGCCAGGAGGAGGGAGGAAACCTGAAAAACTCTGGCAAAGCCTCAAACTGCGCTGAAAGCGGAGGAGGTTGTAGAGATCGCTCGAAAGGAGAGGAGCTGGGAACTCCAACCCTTCGAAGAGAGTGAATCCAATCGGAAGACGACTCATCGGTAAGTCCAAACAAGGGCCCTATGACCATTCCAGTGGGATTAAGGGTACCCACATCAAAGGCGAAAATGTTGGCCTTGCTAGACTCTGGGTGCACCAGGTGTGTAATCAGTTCAGAAGTAGTAGAGAAACTGGGCCTAAGGCTAAAGACTTTAAAACGCCCATAGCCTTTTGCCAATTGGATGGATCGGTAGCTGGGGGTGGCCCTGCACATTTCTAACGAACCAGTGGAAATGACGATGGGGAAGCATAGAGAGACTTTGTGCTTTATTGTGGCTCCTGGGATGGAGCCTTATATTGGGGCTGCCTTGGCTCGAAATGGAACCCTCACATTAACTGGAGGAAGGGATCGTTAAGATACGATCTGACCAGCCCCAGAAGGGGAGGGCTGCTTGCCACCAGAAGCTAAGAATCCCACAGAGTTGGCCTCTACGGGCATGGAGAAGCTGGAGGAGGAGAAAATTCCAGAGGAATATTGGGACTTGAAGGAGGTTTTCAGCGAAAGGGCCTCAGACAAGCTTCACATCGCTCAACGGATTGCAGTATTGAAATCTTGCCAGGAGTGAAACTCCCAAAACCGAAACTGTACTCAATGACCCCATGGGAACTAGAAGAGCTGAGGTCATTTATTGATAAAAATTTGGAACGGGTTTTATACAACCTGCTAGGCCCCGTAGCGGCCCCATTGTTCAAGGAGAAGAAAGATGGCTCGCCTCATGGATTACAGGAACCTGAACGCCATTTCGTGAAAACGGTACCCCTTCCCTTATGAAGGACATGTTGGCCCACTTGGCCAAAGGGAAAATTTTCACTAAACTTGATTTTAAGAAGCTTACTACCGAAGTTCAATTAAGGAAGGAGA
>CM019149.1:55799139-55811838 GCA_009733165.1 Naja naja | reverse complement strand
GAGCAAAACAGTAACCAAGGCCAGAAGTCCAGTAAGCCAGGTTAGCCAAACAGTAACCAGAGCAAGAAGTTCAGCAAAGCAGGCAAACTGGGCAAGCCCCACAAGGCAGAGCACAGTAATCTCTAGGCGTCCGCAGAGTGCACATGAAGCTCCACAGATTCAATGCTTGTTCCTGACAAATGCCATACCCTACCGACATCTCCTTACATCTTAGTCTCCAGGTGTGCCTTGTGAAGGTGGGTGGGGTACTCTCCCCCCTCAAAGCCACCAGCTCAGCCTGTGTTGTTCTTCTCTTCGTGCTCTAGGTCAGGAGGGGATGATCCTTGCTCTTCACCTGAGCTCTGTCTCTCCTGCTCCTCCCTGTCTACAAGTCTTTCTAATCCTGAAAGCCCTGCCAGACTGACTATGCCCTTCTCCAGTTTCCCCAAGGCCAATAGAGCCGCCCTCTTGATCTCTGTTGGCTCTTGTTCCAGCTCATCTTCCCCGCAGATTCAGATTCTGACGGGGCATGACACTCCCGCTGTTTGCTCCTGGCTCCTACCCACCCAGCAGTTTGAAAGCATCAATATTGTGAGTACATAAATGGGTACCACTTTGGTGGGAAAAACTTAACTGCATTCATGTGCAGAGAGTAGAAGCCAACACTGGACCTGGTTGGATGCAAGGCAACACACACAGGGCAAGGTGAGGTGAGATTGGTGAGGAGCCCAGAACAGCCCAGAACAGCCTGTTAACTGTTAGCCAGCTGGTATAAGCTACTTCACCCGTGCAATGCACCAAAGATCACCATGCAAGCAGCAAACAGAATTAACTAGCAATTTAGGCTGTTAGTACTGCATTGTGTCTAACATCTGTAGATTTCTATGACACTATATGCCAAAATTCTAAATAGTAAAATAATAATTATTGATTGGTTTTTTTAATTTTAAAAATCTTATTTTTAAAGAAAAAAATAAATGGTAGATTTAAAAATTGTGGCAGCACCTATATGTGAGTTGGGTGCCTATATCAATTTGTAGACAGATAGACAGATAGAAAGAGGGAGGGAGGGAGGGAAGGAAGGAAGACTTCAGTGAAAAATGTAATTAGCTTAATTGAATTTATTTATTGAGTTTTTAATTGACTTTATTAGCCCTTCTCATAAAGTTTCAATTCAAGAAGGACAATTGTCATAGTTTTAGCATGTTACTTCCCTTTAAAATAGTTTACATTCATTATTACCTCTCTCCGTATGCTATTGTCCATTGATCTCAAGTTTAATCTGATGGGTAGAACAGATACAGTATTTACAGCTGTAAAACTTGGGAATCGAAATTCAAGGACTTTTCTTTTAAAAGAAATGAATGTACAAGATCTATGAAAACGTAAGTTGCCTGAAACAAGTGTTTTAGGGAACAGATGGTTGCCAAGTCCCATAAATATTCATGAATACTTTTTATTTCCGTATGTTTTCCATGGGAAATGCCATGCTTCAGCTTGCATGGCCATCAAAGCGGACCACTGAGGAGCTCTATCTGCTGTGTTGCAATATAAATTGAAAGAAAATATTGAAAAAAGCCTTTCTCGTTTTTGTTGTGATATTTATTACCCAACAGCTGTTCTTTAAAAATCTTGGGCAGAGATTTTATCAGGCCTAATAGAGGCT
This sequence comes from Naja naja, assembly GCA_009733165.1. Taxonomy (NCBI): domain Eukaryota; kingdom Metazoa; phylum Chordata; class Lepidosauria; order Squamata; family Elapidae; genus Naja; species Naja naja. The sequence continues at coordinate 55,810,193 of CM019149.1, read as the reverse complement.
GAAGTTTCAGAGATAAGTAGAATTTTCATTTTCAATTTTTTCAGTCATGCAGATCCTGTAATTAAGCACAGTTTACAATTTTGGGATGCATCAAATGATTTGCCTGCATCATATGATTTGAAGGATTCAGTTCTGTGATTCAAAATAGTAAAAGATATATTTATATATGATAAGAAGGAAGTGCTTTCATGGCAGTGTAAATGTGCTGCTTCTCCAAATATATAGTTGTCCCTTGAAAGAATATAAGAAAACTTTTATAAAATATCAATTAAACAGATTTTTTGATAAGCATAAAACATTGAAGGAAATAATTACAAATAAAATTGAGCCATTCTTCCATAGCAAAAGAGATACAAATGCATGGTTTCAGAGGTGGTATTCAGCAGTTCTGACCAGTTCTGGAGAACTGGTAGCGGAAATTTGAGTAGTTCAGAGAACCAGCAAATACCACCTCTGACTGGAGATTTTACAGTCCTGCCATGCCCACCAAGCCACTCCCCAGAACCGGTAATAAAAAAAATTGAATCCCACCACTGCATGGGATGCTAACTAATACTTTTAATTCTAATACAAAATTAAATAATCTGTAAAATATACCTCCTTCCAAAGATTAATTAGATTGAAGAATGACAGAGATGGTACTTCAATCCTGGGATGTTCCCAAGAGAAGAGGAGAAATAGTACTTTTTTCTTTTATTTGTCTTTCCAAACAACAATGGTCTACCAGAAAGTAAGCATTGGTAAAAAAACTAGCTGCCCAGCAAAAATATCCTTTGCCTCTCACTCCCTTCATAAATACATTTATGTCTTAGAATAGGAAACCAATAATCTTTCTCCATATTTCAACCATATATTTGAGTATTGCTACTCTTCTTTAAGAAAAATGGGCATATGTCATCGAGTCATTCTGGATGCCTAATGACCACATGGATAGTTTTTCTCCATGACAATCTATATTTATTTATTATTATTTATTATTTATGAGATTAATATGCCGCCCTATCTCCCTGAGGACTCAGGGCGGCTTACAATACTAAAAACAATACAATATAAATATTAAAAAATAATTAAACCAAAAATCTCATAAATCAATTAAATTTAAAAACAACCACTAAAAAGACCCTCCCCCCACATCAGTCCGGGTAGGCTAGTTGGAGCAGCCAAGTTTTTAGGCCACGATGGAAAGATCAGAGGTCAGGAGCCACCTGGAGCTCCAGGGGTAGCTGGTTCCAAAGGGTGGGTGCCCCCACAGAGAAGGCCCTACCCCTGGGGGCTGCCAGCCGACATTGCCTGGCTGATGGCACCCTGAGGAGGCCCTGCCGGTGGGAGCGCACGGGGTGTCGGGAAGCTGTTATTGGCAACAGGGGCTCCTGCAAATACCCCAATCCAATGCCATGAAGGGCTTTATAGGTCAACACCAGCACCTTGAATCTCATATGTAACCTGATATTTCAGGTCTTTCAACAGTTCACTCATCACTGTGTCCCATTCTAGAAGTGGCTAGTAGATTATATAAAATCCCACCTCCACCCTACTTAGATGCTTTATAAATTCACTCTTAATGTTAAAGTTTCAATTTCAAGGCTTGATGTTTTAATGTTTCTATTTTACTTGGTTATTTTGATCTATGATACTGAAAGCCACCCAGAATTGCTTGATGAAATTTAGAAATCACGGGATGCAATGTTTGACTAACTGAAGACAAGATCTCAAATTGTGGTCCAAAGTGCTATTCAGAGCTCCTTTTTGTATCCTAGAGTTCTCACTTATCATAATTGGCAGTGTTTTGAATTTTTACTCAGGAAGTTTACAATAACTATAGTAGAAGTAAAATAGGCAGAATACCATTCATCCAAGAATATCAAAAAAATTGTAATGTGCCTCACCTGCTTTTTATTCTCAGCTTTATTGCAGCAATTATCAGAATTTCTAAATATTAAGGCTCTCAGGAATTAAAGTTTGCCATCCTTCTTCTATATTAGACTGCATTTTGTCTGATTTGTGTCATTTTTCAAGTTAATTCAGAAAGCCACACTTATTTGATTCAGACATTTGATCCAATTTTTCAAAAATCCTGATTTAATTGGTAATCCAATTATTTTTCAGACTGATTTTGCCAATTCAGATAGGTGAAAACCTATCAGTCTGCATTCACAGAAATTATGTAAATCAGTCCAGATTGATTCAGAGATATCCATTTAAATTTAGAAATCCAATTCACTTCACAGATGTAATCTGTCAGCCTTCAAGATTTCCCTCTTTTGCTTTGCATCTTTTGGCTGTCATAAGTAACGGGGGGAGGAGGGGGGACTTGATTATGGGAAGTGAGCTGGAGGTTTTGTTAAGAAGTATATCAGTTGGGGGGGGGATTTCTTGCTTTGATTTCTGTCTTATGCTATGCGCAGCCGCAGCTCTTTATCAAAATATGCCAAGGTCAACGGACAGAGGCCTCATCACCACCTGGAGATGCCCACATGATGTTATCCACAACTTTTAATTGGGTAGCCTGCTTGAACTATTGTGGGTGGGAACGTTACCATCACTTTGTATATGTGATTTTCGCGCTCATTTTCTCAGATTCAGAATTCTCTTGTTGCTACCACTTGATTTCCAGTAAAAGATATCTTTTCTCTAATTCATGGAGTCTAAGTATTTCTTTCTTGGATTTTGAATGGAGCACTACCTGACATTATTCTGAATCTCAGCTTACCAGCCCACCCGGAGAAATTACAACTTCTTCCGAGGGGGTCTGAACGCAATGTCTGAACCAGCCAGCGACCACGAGGACCTGGGAGCGACTGGAGGGCAAGAGTCCCTGCTATTAGAGGCAGCAGAGGAAACTGATTTGTTAGCAGATCTAAGTATTGATGAACATCCAGTTGTAAAACCTAAATGGTCTCTGGGAGTCGGCTGGAAGGATCCTGCAGGAAAGCCTCCTCCAGGAGTGACCACTACCCGCCGACGTGGAAGAGGAGAGCCATGGCAAGAGAAGGAAAGGAAGGATTTTCTACTAAATCAAGCCCTGCATCTCCTTCATGAAGTAGCCGGAGAAGCTCAGGTATGCGGGGGAAGAAGGGGGGGTGGCTCCAAGCAGAAGGATCACAGCAGCTACCCCCATAAATCAACCTGAGCCAGTGCAACAGGCAGCAGCCGGCCAGGGGCCCCCAGTGGGAGCAATTGCCAGAAGGCGTAGAACTCCAAAGGTGCCTCCGTTGGAAGTAAAATATGGGGGGGATCCCAAGGAATTAGGATTCTTCCTGGCCCAAGTTTGGAACCATATGGAGGAATATGGGGAGGATTTTTCCTCTGAAGCAGCCAAAGTCAGATGTGTTACCAGGGCTCTTGAGGGCACAGCTGCTAAGTGGATGGTGACTTTGCATAATGATAATGATCCCTTGCTGATGAATTATGACCTGTTCATGACTGCGCTGAGGGCCAGGTTTGAAGACCCACTAGCTGAACGTAAGGCCAGAATCAGGATGAAAACCATAAACCAAGGGAGGAGATCAGTGGCAGAGTACACCCAGGAGTTCAGGGAGTTGGCTTACCACATTCGAGGCTGGTCTCAGGGAGCTCTGATAGAGGCTTACAAGGATGGATTGAATGAAGATATTTATCAAAGCTGTGTGGCCAGAAGAGACCCCAATGAGCTGCAGCTATGGTACGTGCTGGCAGCAGAGGTGGAAATTGATCTGACCGAAACCGACACCGGGGTGGCTCTGGTTGGAGCAAGCCTTCCCCCCCCCAACCCTCGAGAAGCCTCAAACCCGAAAAGGGGGGGATTGATGGTAAAACCCAAGACCACTGCCTGTTTCCGATGTGGGAAAGAGGGTCACCGGGCTGCTGACTGTTGTGTCAAGCTGGAGCAAAAGGGGTGAAAAAACCAGGAGGAGGGAGGAGGTGTAGAGATCGCCCGGAAGGAGAGGAGCTGGGAACTCCAACCCTTCGAGAAGAGTGAATCCGAATCGGAAGACGACTCATCGGTAAGTCCAAACAAGGCCCTATGACCATTCCAGTGGGATTAAGGGTACCCACATCGGGGGCGAGGGGAAATGTTGGCCTTGCTAGACTCTGGGTGCACCAGGTGTAATCAGTTCAAGAAGTAGTAGAGAAACTGGGCCTAAGGCTAAAGACTTTCGCCCATAGCCTTTTGCCAATGGATGGATCGGTAGCTGGGGGTGGCCCTGCACATTTAAATATGAACCAGTGGAAATGGCGATGGGAAGCATAGAGACTTTGTGCTTTATTGTGGCTCCTGGGATGGGGCTTATATGGGGCTGCCTTGGCTCCGGAAATGGAACCCTCCATTAACTGGAGGAGGGATGGTTCTCTGATCTGACCAGCCCCAGAAGGGAGGGCTGCCCACCAGAAGCTAAGAATCCCACAGAGTTGGCCTCACGGGCATGGAGAAGCTGGAGGGAGGAGAAAATTCCAGAGGAATATTGGGACTTGAAGGAGGTTTTCAGCGAAAGGGCCTCAGACAAGCTTCCCCACATCGTTCAACAGATTGCAGTATTGAAATCTTGCCAGGGTGAAACTCCCAAAACCCGAAACTGTACTCAATGACCCCAGGGAACTAGAAGAGCTGAGGTCATTTATTGATAAAAATTTGGGCGTGGTTTTATACAACCTGCTAGGCCCAGTAGCGGCTATGGTGTTCGTGAGAAGAAAGATGGCTCCTTGCGTCTCTCGTTGACTACAGGAACCTGAGCATTTGATGGAAAAAGCGTGTACCCCCTTCCCCTTGTGAGGACATGTTGGCCCACTTGGCCAAGGGAAAATTTTCACTAAACTTGATTTGAAAGAAGCTTACTACCGAAGTTCATTAAGGAAGGAGATGAATGGAAAACTGCTTTTAACTGTCCAATGGGGTGTTTCCAATTCAACGTTCTTCCCTTTGGCCTACAGGCTCCTGCAGTCTTCATGCAAATGATAAATCAGGTGTTGCATGAACATCTATACAAGGTGTTGGTTTACCTTGATGACATTCTTATCTATACGGAGACTCGTGATGAGCATGTGAAACTAGTGCGCTCAGTTCTGGAAAACTCCGAGCTGCTGAACTGTACGCCAAGCTGTCCAAGTGTGAATTCCACCAAGAGAAAATTGACTATTTGGGCTATCATATCGCATGAGGGCATAGAAATGGATCCAGGAAAGTCCGAGTGTTGGAATGGGCCCTCCCCGACTAGGAAACAATTGCAGAGTTTTTGGGATTTGCTAATTTTTACCGTCAGTTCATCCCTGCGCTATGAAGATTGCCATGCCTATAACAAATCTCCTAAAGACAAAGGGGAGGGGAAACCAAAGCCTAGTAAACCCTTAGAGTGGTCCATGGAATGCCAAGCTGCTTTTGAGAAGCTAAAGCGACTATTTGCTGCGGAGCCTGTGCTCAAACATCCGAATATGGATGCCCCTTTGTAATTCAAGCAGATGCGAGTGATGTAGCAGTTGGGGCGGTCTTACTACAAGTAAATGATGGGGGACTTTGCAACCATGCCATATACTTCCCGTAAATTAACTGAGACTGAAAGACGATGGGCCATCTGGGGAAAAGAAGCTTTTGCAGTTCGCTGGGCTCTGTTAACCTGGAGGCATTTCCTAGAAGGGGCAAACACCCCTTTGAGGTGTGGACAGATCATAAAAATTTGGAGGTTCTGAAAACGCCTCAAGATTGTCTCCCAAGCAAATTGCTGGGCGCAGGATTTTAAACGCTTTAATTTCTCATTGAAGTACATTCCAGGGGAAAACTTCATGGCCGATGCTTTGTCCAGATTACCTCAATATGATAGTGCCCCAAGAAGTGGTCCGCCCGCATCCCCACTAAACAGTTGGCGGCTCCAGTAGTTACCCGAGCCCAGAAAAAAGAAAGGAACCGATTTATCAAACGATTTATCTACCCAATTGAAAGAAGCTTTGAAACTTGATGATTGGTTCCTAGCCCACTCAAATAACTGTGGTGAGAGATGGATTGGCATGGGTAGGGGCCAAATTATATGTGCCAGAGAAGTTGAGAAACCAAGTCTTACAACAAGCTCATGACTCTGCAAATCCTGGAAGGAAGGAAGGACATTGAGACTTATGTGGCCAGTTGTCCTATTTGTGCCTCGGCTAAACGGCCTCCTGGAAACCAGCAGGCTTACTACAAAATGTGGCTAGACCAACTGCTCCGTGGAGAGAAATTTCTATGGATTTTATAGTGGAATTACCTGAAAGTGGGGGAAATACAGTTATTTGGGTAGTGATTTGTTTTCCAAGCAGGTGCATTTCATACCTGCAGCGAAGATCCCATCTGCTAAAACATTGGCTAAATTGTTTATTTTACACATTTACAGGTTACATGGGGTTCCCAACGCATAATCTCAGACAGGGTGTCCAATTCACTTCAAACTTTTGGATGGAATTCCTGAAGTTATTGGGCTCCAGAGCTTAAGTTAAGCTCCCCACCATCCACAGACCAATGGGGCATGAGAGGACTAATTCGGTATTGGAGCAGCTTAGATGCTATATAAATTATCAACAAGATGATTGGACTGACCTACTACCATTTGCTGAGGTGGCATATAACAATTGATACATAGTAGTACTGGGTTTACTCCATTTAAAGTGGCTTGGCAAGATTTTGTACCCATACCCGAACTTCCACAGGAGAAACTAACATTCAGTCCCTGGATGAGTGGATAACCCAGCTGCAGCTTAACTGGCCAGTTGTCCAAGGCTGATGATGCTCATCAAGCTCATAAGAAATTTGCAGATAAAAAGAGATCTCCTGAAAAATCATATCAGGTAGGGGATAAAGTGTTTCTGTCCACTAGATATCTGAAAACTACACAAAAATCAAAGAAACTTGGTCCTAAATATGTTGGACCTTTCCCGATTGAAAGGATTGTGAATCCCGTGGCGTCCAACTGCAATTACCCAAAACCCTTCGACGGATCCACCCTGTTTTCCATGTCAGTCTCAAACCGAACACACGCCCCACTTGAGACTGGCTCAGCCCGATCCCCTGTGCCATTACTAGTTGAAGGTGAACAGCATTTCAAGTTAAGGAAATTCTGGACTCTAGAAAACATAGAGGTCTTCCAATATTTAGTTGCTTGGAAACACTTCCTCCTTCCCAGTCTGAATGGGTGAATGAAAAGATGTTAGAGCCCCTAGAGCAATCAAGGCATTTCACTAAATATCCTGATAAACCCTAGACTATATTATTGTGGTGTTATATGTATCTTTCTCCTTTACCTTTGTCTTTTCTTTTATAGGACTAACGCCTCTTTGCAGGAGGGCCGAATGTCAGCCTTCAAGATTCCCTCTTTGCTTTGCATCTTTTGGCATAAGTAACGGGGAGGAGGGGGGGACTTGATTATGGGAAGTGAGCTGGAGGTTTTTTTGTTAGAAGTATATCAGTTGGGGATTTCTTGCTTGATTTCTGTCTTATGCTATGCAGTCAGCAGCTCTTTATCAAAATATGCCAAGGTCAACGGACAGAGGCCTCATCACCACCTGGAGATGCCCACATGATGTTATCCACAACTTTTAATTGGGTAGCCTGCTTGAACTATTGTGGGTGGGAACGTTACCATCACTTTGTATATGTGATTTTCGCCATTTTCTCAGATTCAGAATTCTCTTGTTGCTACCACTTGATTTCCAGTAAAAGATATCTTTCTCTAATTCATGGAGTCTAAGTATTTCTTTCTTGGATTTTGAATGGAGTCTAAGTATTTCTTTTCTTGATTTTGAATGGAGCACTACCTGACAGTGCTCTTCTTGTGGCAGCCCCTGAGATATTGGAACACTGCTATCATGCCACCCTAACCCTTATTTTCACTAGATTAGACAAACCCAATTCCTGCAATTGTTTTCATCTTTTAGCCTCCAGCCTCCTAATCATCTTTTGTTGCATATTTTCTGCACTCTTTTCCAGAGTATCTACATTATTTTATATGTGATGAAACTGAGATTGTAAGTCAAGAACTACCTGTATTTTTAATATACAGACAGTGCATTGTTATTTACTGATGATAGAAGGAAAAAGAATACAACCTAATAAGCCCAAGCTCTTTGAGTTCTCCAAAGCCAGCAGAACAATGAAAATGTATGTGTATGTTCTCTTTAGAGGAGCAAACTGCTAAAACAGAAAGCAAAGTAGATACATTTTTTCCATTCTGAACAACTATGCAATGCTGGACCAGACTGGAATTTTTGTTGGAGCTAATTAGAGAAGCAAGGTCTGAAAATGCTCTACTTTACTCTACTTAAGGCAATTAGCACAACTGAAGAGTCACTTTTTTTTCAGTACTGTCAACAACTTTAGCTCAATGTTCCCTCAGAAGGATTTTTAAAGAGGAGGAGTTGTTACAGGAGGCCTTAGATGTTGATGGATTCAAGCTGTGCTGTTTAATTGTAGAAACAGTAATTGCCTTTTAAACACATAGCAGCAACAAACCAAATGATTTGTTAAATGGGACTTCATAAAAACACAAAAGGTGACTGCTTTTACCTTTGAGGTGCTTAGCAAGTCAACATATTGGATAACCAGACAGGGGAATGATTAAACCAAACCCAAAAACAACTCTTGGCTTCTGCTTCAAGTATCAGATCTTTATGTAAAGTAATTCCAACAGAGTTAATAGGGGACACTGGTTTTCTGGAAAATCAGCATTCACTCCTTGTGTCAAGTCTTTTGCTTCCATCATCATTGTACTGATTTGAGTGCAATCAAGTGATAGCTGAGCCTGGTAGGGAAAAAGAAGATTCATTTAATATTTGCTGATTCATTCATATTTGCTAGATGTACTGCCTGCCTTCTATAGAGCAGCTCAAGGCAGCATATTATGCTGTCTGTTATTCTCCTCCCCAGCATTCATCTTGAAGTTGAAAGTCACCCAGTAAGATTCCATAGCTAAACCTGGATCTCTCCAGCTAGTCCAAAACCTTAACTATTACATTAAATTTTCTTCAACCTGTACTTTTCTGTTTAACTATTCTATAGCTCCTACTTATGTTGTATAAAATCAAAGTTTTTAATTGTGCATCAAATTTTTCCAATATGGTGTTTCTTAATTAGAAAACTCTCAAAATTATTTTAAAGGAGACAGCTCAGGACTAACTACTTGGCATTGTGCTGATAACATATCCAATGGTCTTATGCTACCTGCAATTTTCATAAACCAAATTTTAAGCAATCAATCTGAATCCAAAAGTAAAGTTTTTTTTTAAATAGCATATCACAAGCCCAGCTGAATAACCCTTTCACTATATTTCCAACCAATGAATAATTAAAAATATTCCTATTCTGAAGGGTGATGGAGGTTCTTAAGCAAATGGTAATATATTAATATTATTTATGCAACTGAATTATTCTCTGTTGCAGAAATCATGCCTGCTGCTAACAGTATAAAACAGGAGATAATTGTTCCAGTTAATGTCACTGAAACAGAATTGAATCAGAGAACTAGAGAGTTAAAAGAGCACTAGAGTAATGGAGTCCAATCTCCTTCCCAGTGCAGCAAATCAAATTAAAAGTTCCCACTTATATGGCTGTGCAGCTCCTGTTTCAACCCAAGTGTTGAAGGAAAATCAACCAACTCTCTGGGTAATTGGCAAGCTGGTCTTATCATTCCATGCCCCCATCTGATATTTATTCGAAACTGCCACTTCTTCCAGCCTGTCCTGCAGTGAAATAAGAAAGAACTGGTGAGAGTTACTATTAAATTAAATATCCAGCAATGAACAAATGTATTCCTCTAGAACAAATAAACCAATTTAGGTTTCCTGCTTCAGGAGAATGTTCTCCATCTTCCTGTTGCAATGCTATCAGTTGACTCAAGTGCTTACAGGTGAAACTCGAAAAATTAGAATATCGCATAAAAGTTCATTTATTTCAGTAATGCAACTTAAAAGGTGAAACATATATGAGATAGACTCATTACATGCAAAGCAAGATAATTCAAGCCATGATTTCTCATATGTGATGATTATGGCTTTCAGCTCATGAAAACCCCAAATCCACAATCTCAGAAAATTAGAATATTACATGCAATCAATAAAACAAGGATTGTACATAGAACAATATCATACCTCTGAAAATATAAGCATGCATATGTACTTAGCACTTGGTTTGGGCCCCTTTTGCAGCAATTACTGCCTCAATGTGGCGTGGCATGGAAGCTATCAGCTTGTGGCACTGCTAAGGTGTTATGGAAGACCAGGATGCTTCAATAGTGCTGCCTCAACTCTTCTGCATTGTTCAGTCTCATGTCTCCCATCTTTCTTCTTGGCAATGCCCCATAGATTCTCAATGGGGTTCAGGTCAGGTGAGTTTGCTGGCCAATCAAGCACAGTAATCCCATGGTCATTGAACCAGGTTTTGGTGCTTTTGGCAGTGGGCAGGTGCCAAGTCCTGCAGGAAAATGAAGTCAGCATCCCCATAAAGCTGTCTGCGGAAGGAAGCATGAAGTGCTCCAAAATCTCCTGGTAGATGGCTGCATTGACCCTAGACTTAATGAAGCACAGTGGACCAACACCAGCAGCAGACATGGCTCCCCAAATCAACACAGACTGTGGAAACTTCACACTGGACTTCAAGCATCTTGCAGTGTGTGCCTCTCCATTCTTCCTCCAGACTCTGGTCCTTGGTTTCCAAATGAGATGCAAAAGTTGCTCTCATCAGAGAAGAGGACTTTGGACCACTGAGCAACAGACCAGGTCTGTTTTTCTTTAGCTCAGGTAAGACAGTTCTGACATTTGTTGTTCAGGAGTGGCTTGACAAGAGAATGTTTGATATTTGAAGCCCATGTCCAGGATCCGCCTGTGTGGTGGCTCTTGATGCACTGACTCCAGCCTCAGTCCACTCCTTGTGAAAGTCCTCAACACTTTGAATGGCCTTTTCCTGACAATCCTCCAGGCTGGGGTCATCCCTGCTGCTTGTGCACCTTTTTCTTCCACATTTTTCCTTCCACATAACTTTCTATTAATGTGCTTTGATACAGCACTTTGGGAACATCCCACTTCTTTTTGTAAATTACCTTTTTTTGAGGCTTTACCTCCTTATG